>SJXQ01003062.1:0-244804 GCA_006408695.1 Aepyceros melampus | reverse complement strand
TTCATATATGGGGTGTGATGGCACCCTACTCTCACCACCCTTGAGAACGGCACCCTTACTTGTTTCTGTTACTGAACCTTTGTAAAATGTCTCCTTAATAAAATATCCTGAAAATGAAGAAAAACAAAAAAGCAATTCCAAAATAATCTTCTAGTCTTTGTAAATGATAAAAAAGCAATAATATTTTATATAATGCTTGTCACTTCAGAATATTTTTCACTTAAAGAGGTATAGATATAAAATCCTTGAGTGGAAAAAAAACTCCAATTTCGTTTTTTAATTTTACATTATGATTTCCACTTTCAAATAGGATGTAACAGGTCACATCCTGCCTCTGCTTTGGCTTCAACTGGAAAAAAAGCCCAGGCAGTAAAGATACCAGAATCAATACCAGTTCCAGAATCAATAAGGACTAGGTGAATGTGAATTCCAGGCTGCAAGGATATGGGAACCATCCTTCTGAAAACCCCTACCCATTTTCTTCCCTGAGACCATTCTCCAGTTCTGTATGAGACTGGCACCTGGCCCATGTGGAAGGACTCTACTTGGGAAAAGAGAAAAGAAATGAGGTCATCCAGGGTTTGTGTGACAGATTAGAATTGAAGAGTCCCCCAAAATGACTGGTTTTAGTTCTGGTACTACTTCTGGAAAACTTGGGAGGCTGAATCAAGCTTCTAAAAAGCAAATCTCTTGTATTCTTGTAGTGGTTAGGAGGCAAAGTACTAGTAGAGGGAAGCCCTGTTTCAAACACACAACCAGTTTCCCTATCAAGACATCTATCTGCTAGATTCTGCTGCAAGGGCTAGAGGTTATCAAGGTAAGCTCAAAACTTCTCAAAGGCACAGATGACTCTTTAGCAGGCTTTGAGATGTGGAAGCAGATTCACCAAGTTCCTAAACAAAATGCCTGAGAAAGAGACACAGGTGAACAAAATCTTAAAAAATTGTAACCCAGCCCTGCTCCAGCCAATAATGATTGGATTAAAATGATAAGCCAGTGATCATCTCTGCCTAAGAGAAAAAAAGAGGCAATTCTTTCTGATGGATGACATCATATGATAAAGAATCTGCATGCAATGCAGGAGACATGGATTCCATCCCTGGGTTGGGAAGACTCCCTGGAGGAAGGCATGGCAACCCACTCCAGTATTCTTGCCTGGAGAATCCCTAGGACCTGAGGAGCCTGGTGGGCTACAGTCCATGGGGTCTCAAAGAGTGGGACATGACTGAGCAACTAAGCACAGCACAGGTCTTTCACATATAATATCTGTCATGCAAATTACTAGACACTTCAGACATTTGAAGGAAATCAGTCAATACTGTTGATAGCCAGTGCATGTCCTTCTAAATTTATTTTTTAAAAGCAAAGCTATGATTACCTTTCATATATAATTTTGTACCCTGAGCTGTAATTCACTGCCAAATTTTTATTGCTTCTGAAGTTACACCCAGGACTGAAGTGGGCAATTGTAAAGAATTTCTTTTTTTTCGAAGAGTAGTTGGCATGTATTAATTTTAAAGCAGAAACAACAGATATTCAAATTATCGGAGGAGGGCACTCAAACTGATCATCATTTAGGCTGAGTCTGATTAGTTTGTAGACTTCAATTTTAATATCTCAAGTACTAAACATTTACCATTTCACCGTCCGACTTAGGTATGTATACAATACATATATGTATATATGGTCTCTTTTCTTTCTTGCCTACCACAAGGGAACCTGCTCTGATTACATTCCTAGAGGAAGTAACCTTCCATTCCACATGATCCTGTTCTCTTGTCCACACAGTCAGCTCTATTATTCACTCACTCAGTATGTATTTGTTATACAACTACTGTCCCAGGCACTGTGCTCTCCTGGAACTGCCAGTCTAATATATGGAATGTTGAGCTGAGTGGGAGCTGTCAGATGAAGGCTGTGATCCCAGTAGAGGAAAGAGTATCCATAAAGGCTGGAGGCAGGAATGATCTTAGTACGTTCAGGGCTGATGAAGGCCAAGGTGAGGAAAGTGGCATGGGATGAGAAACCACTTTAAATATATTATTCATTTAACTTTCACAGCAACTCTATGAGGTAGTACTGTTCATATCTGTTTTACAGAACGGGAAATTGAAGCCCAGAGCAATTAAATAATCTGTCTCAAATCATACTGCTTCTCAGTGGTAGAACATGTTGCAAGGAACATAGAAACACGGTAAAAAAAAAACACAAAAGAATAATTTAATTTCAATCTATCGTGTTTCTTCTCATTGTAAGCGTGAATTCAATACAAGGAAAAACACAACAGCTACTTCATGCAATGGTCAATGAATTCCAATGTAACAGAAGGCAATGAAGCATCTGTTTCACTAAACACACAAATATGTCACCTTCCACCATCTTATTTATAACTCCCTTTGCCTAGGACATGAATCACTGTAATATTCCACTTCTCATGATTACAAGTAAGGCACTGTGCTAGAGAACGGAAAACAGTTTTACTATTAAAAAAATCCAAGTTACTCAAAAATCATGAAAAATAGGAAGAGGTTAAATATCTGTAACGGACTAAAAAGTTACTGACAACTATTTTAGTTATCAAACCTAAACTTTTAACTGAGTTATGTCAAAGAATTCAATTCAGATCGGATCAGTTTTTAAAAAATGTACTGAAAGCTAATATGCCAGATAGACACTGTACTAGATGTTGGGAATATAAAGATGAATGAAATACACTATCCTGTCCTCAGGGACCGCACAGTCCACTCGAGCTTGGCAGACATGCATACAGGGAATAACCATAAACACAATGAAAGGAAGGCTAACTGGTGGAAGGAGGCAGTGAAAAGGAAGCGAGGAGACATCTAAGAGAGGTCACATGTGAGGTTTACTAGAGGATTCATATGAAGTTGCAAGGCTGATCAATTTGAAAAGGTATTATAAGCAAAGAGAACAGTACATGCAAAGTTATGGAAGAACACATTCTGTTCATTAAGTTACAGGGTATATACCTACATTTCCTGAGCAGCTGTAATGAGGGGATGCGTGCGTGGTTAGTCGCTTAGTCTGTGTCTGACTCTTTGTAACCCCAAGGACTGTAGCCTACTAGGCACCTATGTCCACGGAATTCTTCAGGCAAGAATACTGGAGTGGGTTGCCATTCCCTTCTCCAGGGGATCTACCCTACTCAGGGACTGAACCCAGGTTTCCTGAACTGCAGGCCAGATTCCTTACCATCTGAGCCATGAGGGAAGCCCAATGAAGTGGTCCAGTTCAGTTCAGTTGCTCAGTCGTGTCCGACTCTTTGTGACCCCATGGACTGCAGCATGCCAGGCTTCCCTGTCCATCACCAACTCCCAGAATTTACTCAAACTCATGTCCATTGAGTCGGTGATGTCATCCAACCATCTCACCCTCAATTGTCCCCTTCTTCCTCCTGCCTTCAATCTTTCCCAGCATCAGGGTCTTTGCAAATGAGTCAGGTCTTCACCATCAGGTGGTCAGAGTATCAGAGTTTCAGCTTCAGCATCAGTCCTTCCAATGCATATTCAGGACTGATTTCCTTCAGGATGGACTGTGGATCTCCTTGCTGTCCAAGGGACTCTCAAGAGTTTTCTTCAGCACCACAGTTCAAAAGCATCAATTCTTTGGCACTCAGCTTTCTTTCTAGTCCAACTCTCATATCCAAACATGACCACTGGAAAACATAGCTTTGACTAGATGGACCTTTGTTGGCAGAGTAATATCTCTGTTTTTTAATATGCTATCTAGGTTGGTCATAACTTTTCTTCCAAGGAGTAAGCATCTTTTAATTTCATGGCTTCAGTCACCATCTGCAGTGATTTTGGAGCCCCCACAAATAAAGTCTCTCATGTTTCCCCATCTATTTGCCATGAAATGATGGGACCAGATGCCATGATCTTAGTTTTCTGAATGTTGAGTTTTAAGCCAACTTTTTCACTCTCTTCTTTCACTTTCATCAAGAGGCTCTTGATGAAATGAAGTGGTAAACTGCTGTAAACAGACATACTAAGGAGTTTAGATTTTATCCCAATAATGGGAAACCACTGAAGGATTTTATAAAGGGATATGATATAACAGATTTGTTTTTTAGAACAATTACTTAATAGCAATATGGAAGATGGATAAGACAGGAAAATCAATAAGGCTATTATAGTTATTCTGATAAAAAATGACAAAGACCCATACAGAATAATAGCAGTAGGAATAAAGAAGAGAAAATAGTTTTAACACATGTTTAAAAGCTAGAACTGAAAAGATCTGGTGACTTATCAGGGGAGATAGGGAGGGAAGAAAAAAGTGTAACTTTCAAGTTTCATGACTTCAGCCACTGGATGGAAATTTTTCTTAATGGCCTTTAAGAATATGATAGGCTTCTGGGCATCAGATATAAAATGAAGTCTTGCCTGAAGGCAAAGAGATATGAGACGTATCACTTTACTGTATGTATCATCATCCTACTCAAGAACAGCTGCCTATTGCCTACCACATTAATTGGAAAAAAAAAATTCTATGTATGTATGATACACTGCTGCTGCTGCTAAGTCGCTTCAGTCGTGTCCGACTCTGTGCGACCCCATAGACAGCAGCCCACCAGGCTCCCCTGTCCCTGGGATTCTCCAGGCAAGAACACTGGAGTGGGTTGCCATTTCCTTCTCCAGTATGATACACAAATCCTTATCCTTTCTTTTTCTTGTCCTTTCATTTTAATGCCCATATCACACCCTCAGGGCTAACAGTAGATACATGTACAAAAACTGTCTTTTTTTCTTGTTCAAAGATTTTTTTTTTTTTTTTTAATGTGGACCACTTTAAAAATCTCTATTGAGTTTGTTACAATATTGCTTCTATTTCTTGTTTTGGTTTTTTGGCCACAAAGCACAAGCTTCCTGACCAGGGATTGAACCATACCTCCTGCATTGGAAGGCAAAGTCTTAACCACTGGACCACCTGGAAGTCCCCAAAAACTGTCTTGGAAGAGATATATTAAACCTTCTGATCAGTTTCTCTACTAACAAAATTCAGATTGGGGAAATTATTCACAATCACGAGCTAGTAACAGAGCCTTTAGAATAAAATACATCTGGGTCTCTCCTCTGGAGATTTTTTTTCCCCCCCCTCTGGAGATTGTGACTCTGCAAGATCTAAGTATCTGTAACTTAGAAAAGCTTGACAGGTGAGTTTGATGAAAGCCCCAGCTGAAAATCAGTTATGGAGACAGATAAATTTTCAATTAAAAGTTAAGTTTTAAGAACTAGCAGCTAAAGTTCAGGTTTGATTTCATCTCTTTTGTTTCCTAATATATTACCATGGAAGTTGAATAAAACTAAGTAATATGATACCATGAAAAGACTGTGAAACTCTGAAGCTGCAGTTCAAGTCTGAGTTTCTTGGGTTCACAAATTCTGTGGCCTTGGGAAAAATACTTGATCTCTCCTTTAAGTCTTAATTTCTCAGGGGAATGAAGAAGTTATAAAGGTTATATAATGAAGAGGTTGTAACAGATAAATTTTGTAGATAACTTCTAAAATATAGAATTAAAACATGTTTCCTTTAAATATTTGGAAAAAAAACACATAGTCAAATGAAAAACAAACCTGATCAAAATATAGCCCAAATCATACATCCATGAAAATTAAGTACCTCAAACTGGTGCAAAGACATTTCTTAAACTTTGGGCATAATTACTGATTGTTGATTATTAATAATTTTATTAATAGATCATTAAAAAGCTATACCAGTAAAAAATTATTACTAACACTTAACAAGTATGCTAAATTTTATATTACTGAAAAATGAATTTATTTGTAACTCTGTCACTTTACTTTTTTAAGATGAAAACCTACTTCAAATGTCTGTTTTTGGATATTCAAAAGAATACACAATGTTTCAGTAGCTGTCAATCCATGGAACATGGACTAAGGCAACTTTTGTACTCCAGATAGTAAGACAGTGTAACCTGCTGTCTATGCAATGTAGTCAGACAAATAAGAGGCACAAATATATCTGAAAACAATTAATTTCCAAAATATATAAAGAACTCATGCAACCCAACAGCAAAAAATGAAACACTCTGTTAAAAAATAGGCAGAGGATCTGAACAGACATTTTTCCAAGACAGACATACAGATGGCCAACAGGCACCTGAAAAGGTGCTTAACATCACTAACAAATGGTACCACCTCACAAACCTGTTCGAATGGCTATTACCAAAGAGACATTAACAAGTGTAGGTGAGAAGGTAAACTGGTGTGGCCACTATGGAAAACAGTATGATGATTCCTCAAAAAAACTAAAAACAGAACTATCATATGATCTAACAGTTCCACTTCTGCATATTTAACTGAAGGAAATGAAAACTTGAACTTGAAAAGATATTTGCACCTGTTCACTGCAGGATTATTTATGATAGCCAAGGCATGGAAACAACCTAAGTGTCCATGAATGGATGAAAGGATAAAGAATAGTCAGTCAGTCACAGTCGCTCAGTCGTGTCCGACTCTCTGCAATCCCATGGACTGTAGCCAACCAGGCTCCTGTGTCCGTGGGATTCTCCAGGCAAGAATACTGGAGTGAGTTGCCATTTCCTTCTTCTTGAATCGAACTTGGGTCTCCTACATAACAGGCAGATTCTTTACTATCTGAGCCATAAGCAGTGTATAGATATGCGAGGGACTATCATTTAGCCATTAAAAAAGAAGGCAATTCTGCCGTTTTCGACAAATGAATGAACCCTATGGGCATTATGCTAAGTGAAGTAAGTCAGAGAAAGACAAATACTCTAAGATCTCACTTATGTGTGGGAATCTAAAAGAAAAACAACAAAAAACCTCAGAAGCAGAGAATAATTGCTGGTTGCCAGAGGCTCGGGTGGGCAAAATGATTGAAGGTGATTAAAAGTACAAACTTCTAGTTATAAAATAAATACATCACAGGAATATAATGTACAGCCTGCTGGTGACCACAGTTAAGACTTGAAAGCTGCTAGGAGAGTAGATATTAAAAGTTTCTCATGACAAGAAAAAAATGTTTATTAACTATGTATGGTGGTGGAAGCTGACATATTGCTTGAGTACCTATCAAAGCCCTGAAGGATATCAATAAAATAAGTAGAGAAAAATAAAAAACTGAACAGTAAATTATATAACCTTTATGACAGTTTTATAATATTTATTGTTAAATATTATACTATTTATTACTAAAACAACTTGCTTCCACTAGTATTCCTCAAAGGATAGTGTTTTCTCCTTAGGTATTAATCTCCATATCCAACAACACCAAGCATACAGGCAACTAGTAAACATGTGTCCATCAATTAATAAACAGTTCATTTTATTGAAAGCACACTTGATATTTGCCATGAAAATTGTTTACTCTTTCATAAACACCACAACAGTGAAAGAGGTGCCTTTTCAAACATCAAATAAAACGTTACTGTGCATGCTCACACTCAGCTGTGTCCGACTCTTTCTGACCCCATGGACTGTAGCCCACCAGGTTCCTCTGTCCATGGAATTCTCCATGCAAGAATCCTGGAGTCAGTTGCCATGTCCTCCTCCGGGGGATCTTCCTGACCCAGGGATCAAAGCCACATCTCCTGCTTGGCAAGTGGATTCTTTACCACTGAGTTACCTGGGAAGTATCCCCTCCGCCCCCACCCCCAATGCTACTACATCAGTCGTTACTGCCCTCTGAATAGAAATATACACTCATTAAGTAAGCCCTATGGCCTGCTCACAGCCTGGCTCAGAATGATTTTTCAGTCTCATCTCCTACCTCTGCCTGTTGATCATACACCCTGGCCACACCAAACTTCTGCCTGCTCTCTAAACCCACCAGACCTAGAGAGTCCTTCACCCACTTCTCCACAGCACACTCCTACTCATCTTCCAAAACCTGTCACCACTTCTGTGAAGCTTCAAGGGAGAGTTGATCTTTGTCTGCACCTCTCACAGCGCTATGTGTCAACCTCCCTTACCTGGTGAAACAGACTATACTAATCACCAAATCCTTCCAGCAATAAAGCTACTTAAAAGCAGAGGCTCATTCATTTTGATCATCTGACAGATATCCACCACTTTTAAACAAGAACAAAATCACTGATGAATGCTAAGAAAAGCGATATTGTTCAAGCATTCTAATATAACCTGGAAATGTATATGTACGTGAAAACACATGAAAGATCACAATGAATTCATCAACCACCAGATTAAATGGTGATTATCGCTCTGCAAAAGGATTATTATTTTTACCAGAAAGTGAAAGTGAAGTAGCTCAGTCGTGTCTGACTCTTTGCAACCCTGTGGACTGTAGCCTACCAGGCTCCTTCCTCCATGGGATTCTCCAGGCAAGAATACTGGAGTGGGTAGCCATTTCCTTCTCCAGGGGAATCTTCCTGACCCAGGGATCGAACTGGGGTCTCCCGCATTGGAGGCAGACGCTTTAACCTCTGAGCCACCAGGGAAGCCCTTTTACCAGAAATACTTACAATAAAGTCCCCTTTAAAAATAAACTCTTTGTAAAATTATCCCTTTTATCCATTTTGTTATGTGACTTTTCAGAACCACTTTGTTACAAACCTAGATACATTTCTGACTGGCAACAAGACTATCATGCAGTCCAAATAAGACAGTCCAAAATTCAAATTTTAAAAGGCAACATTGAGTAATTATCAAAATCATTCAAGAATCCCTTCAATCTAGTTTTAGATCTCTACAATTTCTGAAGCAAGTGTTTACTTTCTTGCCCCCTCTGTCTGTATTTTAGCCTATCTTTTGTGCAAGTCACTTTGTAAAATGCTTCATTCAATCATCTCTTAACCAAATCACTTGTGGAAGGTTTAAAGAACATGCAACAAAGTTATATTTAGGAGGCTTTTATTATTATCAGTTGTGTCAGAACCTGAGTCAGATACAAGTTCTAAAAATTCAAATACAATAGGACATAGATATGACTTCATCTGTATAAAGTCTTTGCCAAGTTAAATCTGAGCTATACACAGAAACTGGGAATGAATGAATTTGAAATTCTAAGATACATCTTCCTTCATTTTAGTAGTTAACAGCAATATTAATAGCCACCATTTAATGAGCACCCACTATTCACCAGAGATTTCATGTAAATTCTCCCTGATCCATCCAAAGCCCCTCAAAGAAATCTGAGCCTCAGACACTACATGGCTGGCCAAGGCTACACAGGTAGCAGGTTCACGAGTGTGTGCTCAGTTGCTTCAGCTGTGTCTGACTCTTTTTAACTCCATGAACGGTAGCCTGCCAGGCTCCTCTTGTCCATGGGATTCTCCTACCAAGACTACTGGAGTGGGTTGCCCTGCCCTCATCCAGGGGATCTTTCCAACTCAGGAACTGAACTCAAGTCTCCTGCATCACAGATGGATTCTTTACCCACTGAGTCAGGTAACAAGAAATGAGATTCAAATTCAAATTTGAATGGTTCCAAAGATTAAAACTTAATTCACTTCTATGCTAACAATGTGTAATATTGAAATATTAACCCAAATTTCTACAAGTCTCTTTCCTTCTTTGAACTGCTTAAGGATAAATGATTTAATGTATTTCTGTTTCTCATAACCTTCTTAGCATGCAATAATCATTCTTTGAAGCATTACTAAGACTCTGTGCCTGAAGTCTATACTTTTTGAATACAAAAATTAATACAGAAAACCTCAATTAAAATTAGAGTCGGGAATGGCTTGTAGAGGGAGTTCTCACATATTCTCACACTCCATTATTTGCATGCAGTGACCTTCACTGACCTGCCACACTGGAAGCAGCACTCTGCACTCCCAAACAGAAAGTGCATCTAATTTACAGTTCCAAAGGAGGAATTTCTCCTTGCTCAGCAAGAGCCCAGGCAATGCGAAACCTCTCAGCTCCATAAATGAAAAGTCACCACCACCCTAAACTTCTACTTTCCTCCCTAGGACTTTCATTTAGAACAGCCCCTCTCAACTCTCTCCTTTTCCCTATAAAAGCATGCTCCCTTTGTCTTTGGACTTACGTGTGTGTGTGTGTGTGTGTGGTCACTTCAGTCATGTCCAACTCTTTGTGACCCTATGGACCACCATAGGCTCTTCTGTCCATGGTATTCTCCAGGCAAGATTACTAGAATGGTTGCCATTTCCTTCTCCAGGGGATCTTCCCAACCAGGGATTGAATCCGTATCTTTTAAGTCTCCCGCCCTGGCAGGCAGGTTCTTTATCACTAGCACCACCTGGGAAGCCCCTTGGACTTACCTATGGTTCACCATAGATTACATTTCCCAAACTGTAATTCTGTGCTGTTCCTGAATAAACCCATTTTATTGTTTTAGATCAACAAGTTCTACTTTGATACTTCTATACAGTTAACTGTTTTGAATAGCACACAACAATAACTTCCTTTTACTGAAGTCTAGACAAATACCTTTCTGGAGAAGTTTCAGTACCATGTTACATAAAAGTACCAACTACTCTGTCTCAATGCTACTTTAAATGCTCTGAAACTAGCCTTAAAAATAAAGGAATGGATTAAAAGGGGCTCTCTAAATATTTGATTAAATACCAGGTGGTAACATCAATATGAATTCCATGCTGGTGAAGGAAAAAAAGTTTCAATTCAATAAAAATTCTGTGCCACCAGCTCTGCAAAATTTCACGGCTCATCTGCATTCTCTTAAAGCTTCTTCACTGATGGTACTTGTTTAGAAAGGATCAAGAGCCAAGTTTAATATAGGACTTATTTAATTATATCTGTTTAGGACAGTTGTATGTGGGCAGTTATTCTGCCATCAAAGTAATTAGCATTAAGATCAAAAGCTCCTTGCATGAATCCAGAATACAAATTTGTTTGGATTTTATGTCATGGAACCACAGAAAGAATCCAGTAAGTCAACTTTAACTGAATTTATTTATGCCTGTCATTTCCTTTGGGGCAAATTCATTTTACAGACTGCTGGCAAAATAAAAGACTCAAAACTGGTCAGCTATTATTGTTTGGTATTAACTCTTTAAGTGGTAGCCACAGAGCTGAAGCTAATTCAGCCATGTTGTTGGTTCAAAGGGAACTTAATATACCTCATGCCAAAGGTATTTATAAAATCAGTTCACAGGAAACAGATTAACTGCTATTATAATGTTCCTGAAGCCAGGAACTAGAAACCAAGATGAACTGTAATTCAGTTCAGTTCAGAGCTCAGTCATGTCCGACCCTTTGCGACCCCATGAATCGCAGCACGCCAGGCCTCCCTGTCCATCAACAACTCCCAGAGTTCACTCAGACTCACGTCCATCAAGTCCGTGATGCCATCCAGCCATCTCATCCTCTGTTGTCCCCTTCTCCTCCTGCCCCCAGTCCCTCCCAGCATCAGAGTCTTTTCCAATGAGTCAGCTCTGCATGAGGTGGCCAAAGTACTGGAGTTTCAGCTTTAGCATCATTCCTTCCAAAGAAATCCCAGGGCTGATCTCCTTCAGAATGGACTGGTTGGATCTCCTTGCAGTCCAAGGGACTCTCAAGAGTCTTCTCCAACACCAAAGTTCAAAAGCATCAATTCTTTGACGCTCAGCCTTCTTCACAGTCCAACTCTCACATCCATACATGACCACAGGAAAAACCATAGCCTTGACTAGACGGACCTTAGTCGGCAAAGTAATGTCTCTGCTTTTGAATATACTATCTAGGTTGGTCATAACTTTCCTCCCAAGGAGTAAGCGTCTTTTAATTTCATGGCTGCAGTCACCATCTGCAGTGATTTTGGAGCCCCAAAAAATAAAGTCTGACACTGTTTCCCCATCTATTTCCCATGAAGTGATGGGACCGGATGCCATGATCTTCATTTAGAACAGCTCAAAAGCAAAGAGCTATCAACTACTTTTTGTCCTTTTACTAAACTTGCAACAAAGTCTTATTTTATTATTTTTCACTCATCCTCTTGTGCTATTTTATGATTAACATGAATGAAATCTGCAATAAGAGTAGCTGTATGTGTTCAGGGAATTACAGAGATGAAAGGAGCCTCCAAAGACCATCTAATGCAACTAACATCTGAAGAGTATGTTCCTTTTACTATATCCCCACTAAGCAACCACTCCTGGAGAAGGGAACAGCAACCCACCCCAGTATTTCAGACTGGAAAATCCCACAGAGCCTGGTGGGCTACAGTTCGCAGAGTTCGACACAACGGAGTGACACACACACACTCACACCCACACACGAATGAGCAACCAATGGCTGAAACAGCTTCCACCTATTAAAGCAGCCTGCTTCATCTTCAGATGACTCCTGTACAGAGCTTTCACTCAGTAAATAAATCATTGTTTCTACTTTGTTGTATCCTTAAAAGTCATGAAAAGCAGATCTCTTTTTTCATATGAAGTCCTTTGAACATCTAAAGAGAGTGACTTTCTCCACCTACTTCCATTCTTTCATGTGTTCCTAACATGAAATGCAATAAGTCCCATGTCTACATTGCGCAAGCTTCAAAAAATTAAATTTATGTACATATCTAAAATTATTTTAATTTAAAAGCATATAAAACTGTGAGTTACTTAAATATATTAGCTACCAACTTTAAATGAGTTGATGCTCACACAGCAAAATCTTCCTTATGTGTATATTTCCTTATGTGTATACAACTCAGTAAAATCAGATACTAGATTGTTTTTATACTGTTTCAATAATTAATTGCCCTAACTGCCCCTAATGTATACAAGTGAAAAGTTCACATGAAAGACTACATGTTGGCTAAAATTTTAATAAATATTTAACGTACTTTATAAAGTTTTAGAGCTTTGTTTTATAGTTTACTTGAATAACAGGATGAATTATGTAGTTTCAAGTAATATAGATGTGACCTCCCTTCCATAACCTTGACAACTTTCATCCAAAGTCAAACAAATAAAAAATTTTGCATTTTTTTTTAGCCTAAGCCAGAACCTGAACTTAAGGCATTTTAGTCATCTGATTTCTGAAGGTCCTGAGATGGACTGCATAATATGTTTCAAGATCCTCACTTTCAATATCAGTAGAAGTTACCTTAAAACATTTTACATGTCCTTACCTTAAATAGCAGTTCATTAAACTCTCAACTGAATGCTGGATACACAGACTGTTTTGAAAGGCTAACATCTCTCAAATTACAATGACAAAATTATTAAACATTCACTCTATGGTCACTTACCCAAGACTCATGGTATAAAACTGTTAGTAGATACATTGCATAATCATAATTCTGTCTTTTAAAGGGCACCTTTAAAAGACAGAGGAAAGAAGTCAAAATGGTAAACTTTCAGTATACAGAATAATTTGCAAAGTACACAGAATAATTTGCAAAGTACACAAATACTAAATACAAAGGATAACTTATATTCAGGAATTCCCTATCTGCCCTAAGAAAATTCTGTCCTTGGAATAAGAATTATATATGCACTTTATGACCTGAGGACATTGAAAACTGATGCTATTTTTATTTAGAGGACCTCTTTGCTTTCATTACTAACAAAGTTATTTACATATGATAATAGCTTTACACTATTTTTAATATGACTGTGTCAAACCCAAGCGCCTTTCATGATCTCAGGGCTAAGAGTCTGCAATGACAGGAACATATCTGCTATGTTTCTTTAAAGAATACAGAAAGACAGATGGTAATCTAGAAGTTCATCCTGATCTCCCCAGAGCTGATTCTTTTAAAAATGAGTTACACTACACAATGCTGTATTTTTATGCTGTCATATTAAAAATGGAACTAATGGCCCAATATTAGATAAACATCTACATGAATATTAGCTGGCATTAGCTTTTAGGTTACAAAAGTAATAGAGAAACGGAAGTAATTACTTCTAATTTCTTTCAATATAAAATAAAACTATCATATGACAGTTGACTTCAATTGTACTGTTTATTCTGTATTTGGTTTAACAGTTTTCTACATAGTTGTTACAGTAAAACATATTTATACTCTGACACTTGTAAACTTAGGGAAAAAAAGCAACATTACCAGAAACTTAAAAAAATTTCTAACAGTAACACTTTTTTTTAATATAAATTTATTAAACAATAACATTTTAAAGGTATTTTTTAAAATTGCAAAGACTAAAAACACAGTGCTATTTTATGTTCTCTGAAGCTAGCAAGAATATATTATTAATGTATTAATATATCAAATCTATTTCTCCCTGAACTTTTTCCACCCCCCCATTCAGTAGCCTGAATGTCAGGCTACTTCTCTATACCACTAAGAAGCAAGACATAAAACCTACTGATATAGTTGATTCATGCTGATATATGGCAGAAACCAACACAATATTGTAAAACAGTTATCATTCAATTAAAAATAAATTAAAAAAAACCTAATTGATACTGACACCTCCCAATGCTTTGAAACTAGGATAAGGCGGGAGAGAGGATATCTGCCATTTGCTTTTATTTATATTTTGACCTAATTTAGAAACAACAAAGTATAATTCTAGAAATAAAATAATCATTTAGCAAAAACATACCAACAGCCTTGCTTTACCTCAAATGATCTAATTTATAAATTCATATACAATAAATTTAATACTGCTTTTACAAACTTTTATGCTAGCACTGAAATTGTGCTTATTTCCAGAAGTGCCCTGATACATTAAATTTCCACATTTAATATTCCTGATTTTGAAATGTAAGATTTCTATACTTTGATTTTGCAGAAAGCTGTTTAAACATTAATCACTGGCAAATTATACTTCGTTTCCTTCTAACATCTTCCCTGAGTTTTACATGCACAAATATATTAAAAAATAACAATAATTTAACTCAGCTACACAAGCCTCTCCTTGAACAGAGAGATAACATCAATAGAAGGCTAGTGTGAGGATATTAAAATATGAGTGAGACAACTTCTCTGACCTAATAGGTTAATATCAGGCCTGCCAGGGGACTGGAGGACAATAAAGCAACACATGTGATGATACACTGGACTATTCTTTACCTGTCTGTCTTGATGGTAAGCACATCTGTGCTCTTGCAGTATCGCTCTCCCACTAGTTTAATAAGTTTCTTCTTTGCATGATCATCTAAATTCAAACTGGAAAGTTTAACCTTAAAAATACATGAAAAAAATTTGAAAAAAATTATACTTTAAATGAAAAAAAAAAAAACAGTGGCAATATTATCTATACTAACATTAAAAAAGAAACCTTTTCAAACTCCTTTGTATACAGAGTTATCAATTCACAAGTATCATGAAGCCCAATCTCATTCACGGGGTGGGGGGGGCGAATGGGAGCAAACTGGGAGTTCTTTGAATGTTCTGGGATAAGTACCTTTCCTAAAACAATCAATGACCTGTCTCTTGGATAAAATTACAGTGCTTATGAGTAGCAGTAACTAGTAGAATTCAACTCATTAGGTGTTAGTAAAGCTGAAAAAAAATTTTTTTAATAAAAAAATAAAAATACATGGATGAAACATACAGGCTTTAAGGACAAAAAAAAAAAAAACAGTGGCAATATTATCTATACTAACATTAAAAAAGAAACCTTTTCAAACTCCTTTGTATACAGAGTTATCAATTCACAAGTATCATGAAGCCCAATCTCATTCACGGGGTGGGGGGGGCGAATGGGAGCAAACTGGGAGTTCTTTGAATGTTCTGGGATAAGTACCTTTCCTAAAACAATCAATGACCTGTCTCTTGGATAAAATTACAGTGCTTATGAGTAGCAGTAACTAGTAGAATTCAACTCATTAGGTGTTAGTAAAGCTGAAAAAAAATTTTTTTAATAAAAAAATAAAAATACATGGATGAAACATACAGGCTTTAAGGACTCCTACCATGCAAGTATGAGACCCATATCACTGCAACAGTTTAGGGGCATTTACTTTAAGAGCTGCAGATATCTCAAGGAAGCCAGAATAAAGCACTATGAGATGTCAAAACATTTGAAATGATTCGGTTCAACATCTCTCAAAATACTAGTCCTGCAAGCTGCTAAAAAGAATTTTAAAAGAATTTACTTCATTAAAAAGGCTCTCTCTATTGAATCTATTTAGGAAATGCTGAATTAAATTGGGTTCTTCATGCAGGATTTCTTAGACAAAGCAAAATGTTAAAGAGCATTCTGAAATTTCAAAATGCAGGACAGTGATGTAATAATTTTCAAATTTATTCAACTTGTGATTCTACTTTTCAAGGGATAATTCGTGAACTTAGTCCTTCTTAAAACATATTTTGGGAAATGCTGGGCTAAATGAGCATACTTTTTAATTTGCAGAGAATTATGGCCTTGGCTGAAAGGTATTATCCAGAGATAAACAGGCTTGATCCAGGAAAACAGGTTACAGGCTAGAATACAGTCAAGTGAGGTAAACTAAAGATTATCTTTCCATGGAGAGTATTAAGCATATGCAAGAATTAAAACTATATGAAGTGAAAGGCTAAATAAGATTTTGAAATCCCACATATTTCTTCTTTCTAGCTTCAATAACCCAGCATTTCTCTCAAGACAACTGTAGCATAAGAGCTTATTTATTTTCCCATTTTTCCCACTAGACCACAAACTCCTGAGAGTAAGAACAATATCTGTCTTGTTCTTGGCAATGACCTAGCACCTAAAAAGCATGCAACATATATCTGCTAAATGAAATCATACATTTTAAAAAGGGAGGATATGTTGTTTCTTTTATAAGCACAGTGAATTTTTTTTATTTGGATTAGAGAAAATAGGAAATAAATAAACATGAATGCAAAGACTGTTAGTAAGAACAATGACAATTAAATATTAATCCCAGAGGACGATCATATGGTGTAGGCAATGCGAAATTACTAGTCTTCTGAAAAGAATTTATGTCAACAATCAGGTTATTAGTCTGAGGGATAAAATATTAGTTTTATGATGACTCTGATCGCTAGCATTATGGAGAATTACCTATAAGAAAACCAAAAATATACCTACATTGTGATTATTATTATGAAAATATATGCATCCATACAGATATAGTATAGAGAAAGAAACAGATTTTACATTCAGCTACTGAGAACGTAGTGATTTTTCCCTTTTAAAACTCGTTCAATAAAAATCAAGATATTTAACAATAATTTTAAAATTTACCATTAAAAAAATTTGTGTTTCTAGTTTTTATGTGAGAAAGTCAAAAACAAAAATTGGCAGCAATGCTGATCATTACTGTGACAACTGCTTAATGACATTAACATTTTAATGGTCAAAAGTTATACAGGGTCTTATGCCAGAAACTCATAAGTACTGCAGAAGCAGCTATGTGGTACACTCCCGCCACCTACTAGCACTCAAAGGCACTGCAAAATTGTAGTCTTTAACTTGGTCTAAAACTCTTACTTTGAAGCTGACTGACATTTATTTGTCATTCTTTTTCCAAAATTCAAAAGAATCCTTAGACCTTTTTTAAGTAAGTTACTATATCTTAAAGGGTCAGTATTAAACTATTAACATTATGCTCCAAACAATGTTGACATTTCAAATCAGAGGTGGTTGCAGTAATAGGTGTATATCTTCAAATGTCCACTTAGAATGACATAAATTGAAAGAGGTCTAAATGTGTGAAATAGTTTCTCTATTTACAAGAATATGCAATTAGTTAAAGAACAATGGCATTAACACATAAGCCAAGAACTGGAATTCATGTCTAGATTTCTACTTAACAGGTAAGTGACTTTAAACGAATCAGGTGATCTTCCTGTCTGTTTCCTCATTTATAAAACAGAAAGAATTCACAGAAGTTTTGTCAGGAGCAAGTGAGATTAAATAGAAGAAAGCACTTTTAAAGTAAAATCCTATACAAATATGTTACTTTAAATTCTGAACTACTTCTATAACTTATCACAAAACATGATACCAACTCTTCCTTCCCTGAATTTGAAAATCTGAGTATCTCTAAATATTTTATAATAGTTAATTATCTTCACAATATTACATTAAATTATGCTGGTCTACACATTTTAGTCTCACTGTTTCACCTGCTTCTACCCTTAGACCAGAATACCAGTCTGGACACTACCTCTGAGCCTCAACTATCAGCAGATGGAGTGAAAATAGTTCAGAAGGGCAGCCAGGAGTCAGGCAGAGGGGTATACCGGACAGAGGAAGGGTGGTGTGGTGGCGTGAGACAAGGAGCAGGTCGGCAGGGATGGCCACAGGATACAGTGAGTGGCATCTGCGGGCATGCTTTAAATAAAGCACTGAGTATTTTTATGGGAAACAAAATCAGCAGATTTAGAACCAGTAGGGACCTTATTGTATACTCTAGTACTTAAGACTAAGCTGCACAAAAATTAAACCCTAAAACATGAATTAGAATCTAAGTTTCCTAGAAATTCCCCGGTGGTCCAGAGGTGAGGACTCCACTGATTGCTGCAGGTCCAGGTTCAATCTCTGGCTGGGGAACTAAGATCCCATAAGTCCCACGGTACGGCCAGAAAAAAAGAATCTAGGTTTCTCTGGGTTCAGAGATTTTACCATAAAACACAGAACTTAGTGTTTTGTTGTTATCATTATTATTAAAAGAAGTAACATTTATTAAGTTCTTAAAAAGGTATGAGGTATTATTAGTCGATAATTGACACTCTGTTAACCCATGGAATGGTATCAGTAAAGCAGAATTTTAAGTTCTCCTCCTGTTTTCCTTTGTCAATCTATGTTTCATAAAATGTATATAATAAATCTTTTGTAATTTTCATATTTTCAGTATCTCTAAATACATTATATTTCCAGACACTTAAACTATCCTATGGCATTTTTAAAAAAATGCTGAAAAGCTTCAAAAATGCATTTCATAACTCTGACACTGAAACTCAAAGAAAGAAAATTATAAGTTAGTTATGGCTGCTGCTGCTAAGTCACTTCCGTCGTGTCCAACTCTGTGCGACCCCATAGACAGCAGCCCACCAGGCTCCCCCATCCCTGGGATTCTAAAGGCAAGAACACTGGAGTGGGTTGCCATTTCCTTCTCCAATGCGTGAAAGTGAAAAGTGAAAGTGAAGTCGCTTAGTCGTGTCCGACTCTTAGCGACCCCATGGATTGCAGCCCACCAGGCTCCTCTGTCCATGGGATTTTCCAGGCAAGAGTACTGGAGTGGGGTGCCACTGCCTTCTCCATAGTTATGGCTATAACCAGAAAAAATTTCTCAAAATTAAATTTTGTCTATCTGTTAGCATACAATGTAAAGATGGTTGCACAGATTTTCAGCATATTTTTGCAGTAAATTGGAGTTTTCCAATTTAAAATACAGATTATATGGAATACAAAAACAAATTTTTTGTATTGGAAAGCCCCTCAAAAAGGTGGGCAAGTCACCCTCCAGAATAGGTGAATCAAAAGTACATTAGTAAAGGATCTCTGGACAAAGGGCTGATTCTAGGAATGGGACAGGAGTATCTAAAATGAACTAGGAGCACTTTGCAGTGTGAAAAAATGAAGATGTGTTTAAAACAAAAATGATGGGGCATGGCCAAGGAACAGAGGGGCCAAGTGAATAAGTGTCCAATTGCCAAAACCAAAACAATTTGAGCAACACAATGAAGTATTACTGGACCAAAATCCAAGGAATAAAATAAATATCCCTGAGTCATGATATAAATACATGATTGAATAAATATACAAATGGAGGTGAACAGACAAATTCCCCACATAGAAGAATTCCAAATAATCTATGTGATCCTTCTCCCTCAACGTGGTGGAGTACAACTTCCATAAATGTGGGCTATGCAGAGTGACTTCCTTCTAAAGGGTATACTATGGAAAGGAAGAAAAAAATAGAGTAATTTTAAAGTGGAGAAAGACTTAAGCTGCATCACCAATGATAAATCAAGTGAGCAACCTATACCCTTGCTCTGACACTACGAGAATGCCACTTTGCTTGAGGCTTTTTTCCCCAAAACGCAGAACAGTCAAACCAGGAGAAAAACATCTAATTCAAACAAATAAAAACTGAAGGACATTCCACAAAATACATAAGTGGTACTTCTCAAAACTGTCAAAGTCACCAAAAACAAGGAAATTCTGAGAAATAATCAGTCAAGAGGAGCCTAAGGAGACAAAATGACTAATGCAATGTGGTACCCTGGATGGGATTCTGAAAAAAAATAACATTAGATAAAAACTAAGGAAATCTGAATAAAGCATGGACTTTTAACAAAAGTGTATCAATAGTGCTTCATTCATTAGTTGTAACAAATATACCAAAGTTCCGTAAGATATTAACAACAGGAGATATTTGGTGAGACATAAGGAATGATGCTAAGGCTGAAACTCCAGTACTTTGGCCATCCATGTGAAGAGCTGACTCATTGGAAAAAGACTCTGATGCTGGGAGGGATTGGGAGCAGGAGGAGAAGGGGACGACAGAGGATGAGATGGCTGGATGGCATCATGGACTCAATGGACATGAGTATGAGTGAACTCCGGGAGTTGGTGATGGACAGGGAGGCCTGGCGTGCTGCGATTCATGGAGTCCCAAAGAGTCGGACACGACAGAGCGACTGAACTGAATTGAACTGAACGGCAAACTCTGTACTATCCTTGAAACCTCTCTGTAAATCTATTCTAAAAGTAAAAGTTTAATTAAAAAAAAAAACTGTCCGTGACTGCTGTGTGAGAAAGATACATCATGTGCATCAAGAAACAAGGGTTTCCAATACTGACTTAGGAGTTACTAGGCCACACGTGGAACTGCACTGGCACGTGGCATGTTCCTGGTGAGTGAGGCAGGGCTTTAATGTTCCTCCAAAGCAACATGAGATAAAGACAAATGGTCCTAAATAAAATATTAAATTAGCAAATCAGTCAGTGGTAAAGTAAAAGAATAATGTACCATAAACTGATCAGGACTCAGAAATAATTCAGTAATTGAAAACCTAGAAATACAACTGGCTAGTTTAAAAACTTCAAAGGAGATCATTCCAAATATACTAGTAAACTAGGAACAGGAAATGGCAACCCACTCCAGTACTCTTGCCTGTAAACTCCCATGGACGGAGGAGCCTAGTGGGCTGCCGTCTATGGGGTCACATCGAGTTGGACACAACTGAAGTGACTTAGCAGTAGCAGCAGCAGAAACAGGATACGCCGCTAACATAATAGGGACTACTGTCTCAAATTGGGGTCCATTTCAGAGTTAAAGGCTAAACAATAGAGGCACACACATTTTAGAGCAGCAAAGGGAGTACATAAACATTTTAGAAACTAATGCAAAGGAAAACAAAACATAAGATGTTAAAAATGAAAACTACCATTAATTATCATTTATTTCTTGAGAAATGACCCAAAGAATCAACTGAAAAGTCCTAGCATTCAGATTTTGGCCTCCAAACATCAGTGTTCACTGAAATGTATGAGAGTTCCTAGAGAAATAGCTAATTCCAGGTCTGAGATACGAAATACACTATAAAAGGAGCCTGGGCCATCTGTGTCAGAAGGCAAGGAAATTTTTGAATGCTAATGGGATTGTAAAAAAAAAAAAATGGATATAGGAATCAGCTGAGACTCCTACTGGCTAAAGTTTGGACATACTTCGAATATCAAAAAGAATATGATTTTATTTGATTAAAATTTGCTGTACATACCTATCTACACTTACTTGTTCAAGGGAAATGGAAAATATATAACCTCACATTAGAGAAAGATTGTGTTGTCAGTGTCTTAACCACGTGATCAATCTCAGCATACTAAAAATACAGTAACCAGAATTTACGTGCCTTCTCATGGAATGCAATATAAAATACACAGCAACATCTCTCAAATACTGTTGTCACAGTTAACTGTAACGTAATCAGCCCTTTAAATCTAACTTCCACCTTATATGAAATACAGAAAAATAAGGTAAATGACATCAGGATGCATTGACAAATGCAGAAGGTAGGGAATGCTGCAGAATAAAATGCCTGTCTCTTTAACTTGTCTGTGTCATGGTGGGGGTGGCAGGTCGGGGAGTGGGAAAAGGAGTAGCAGGGTCCTTTGCTGTTCTAGATTTAAAAAGACGTAAATTACATCGCAGGCAAATGCAACTGTGTTTGACTGGATCCTGGTTTAAACAACTCAAGTGGATAAATAAAAGGGAAGTGAAAGTGTTAATTGCTCAGCTATGTCTGATTCTTTGTAACCCCATGGACTATAGCCACCCCCCAAACTCCTCTGTCCATGGAATTCTCCAGACAAGAACACTGGAGTGGGTTGCCATTTCTTCTCCACAGGATCTTCCCGACCCAGGGATCGAACCCAGTTCTCCTAGTATTGCAGGTGGAATCTTTCTCTGAGCCACCAGGGAAGCCCAAGTGGATTTAAAAAAAAATGTGGTGTATCCATAAAATGAAATATTATCTGGCAATAAAAAAAAATGAAGAACTGATACATGCTATAACAGATGAAACACTAAAAGCATTATACTAGGCAAAAGCATACATGTTATATTAGTCATTTACACGAAATGTCAAAAATAGGCAGATCCACAAAGAAAGAAAGATTAGTTGTTGATAGGAGCTTGGAGGAAGTAAAGAACACTGGAGAAAAGGGAGTGACTGATAATGCGTATGGGATTCCTTTCTATGGTGATGAAAATTTCTGGAGTTAAGTAGTGGTGACGGTTGCACATTTCTGTGACTATGCTAAAAACCACTGAGCTGTAACCTTTAAAAGGATGAATTCTATAGTATGTGAATTATTTCAATAAAGCTGCTATTAAAAAGAAAAAGGAAGTTTATAAGAAATCAATACAGCATCAAAATGGGCAAAGGAGCAAAAAATAGTATTTTACAAAGGAATAAACTTTCACCCTCATTGAATTCAAAGACATATATATTTCAAATAAAATTTTTACCTATCAAGCTAATAGGTAATAATAATATCTAATCTGGTAAGAGTACAGGAAAATACAGGCTTTTTCACAATCTACTGATATTGTATTTGGAGGAATTTTATATAATCAAAACACTATCACAATATATATAAAAAATCCTTAAAAGATCTATATCCTTTGACCTGACTTCTCATTTTAGTAAGTTATCTGAGGAACATAATCAGAAATATATATAAATATTAATTTCTAAGAATATTCATTATATGTTTCTAATAAAGAAAACTGTTAGAAAGCCTAAATGTATCAGTTTTATAGTCACACATACAAAATACTATTATAAAATAAAATGTTATAATAATTCTTATTTTTTAAAAAATAACTCTTACCCTTAAGGTCACTACTCGTGCTTGGGGTTTCGAATAGATGGTCCTGATGAAACATAATCAGCTGTGTCAATTTCAATTGGAAAATGCTTCTCACATTTCTCATCACTGTCTAATGCAGCTGGCCACTCAGTGCAAAACTCTGAGAATTAAAAAAAATTTCAATTGTAGTTTTATAATTCTCATTGTAATATATATTACCAGACAAAATCAAAGTATTGAGGGAGATTCACCTTTCAGGATACATGAAATGAAAGAACAGATTCTCTTCTGCACTTTATATACATCATCATCCCACATGTATCACTTTTCTTCCTAGGTGAATTCTAATTAGGGGATTTAATTAAGGGAATGATTTAGGTAGTTCAGGTTTGATGGGGAGCGGTAAGTTAAAAGGGAACTATGACCTGATGGAAGCTTATTATAGCTTTGCACATATCTGTTATGAGACAGTGTTAATTTCTGACCAACTAAAAGCAAAAAATTTCAGAGAGCCTGGAGCAGTATTGTTTTTGAAATGGCAATAGGTAATATGAATTCACATCCAAATGAAGGTTATTAAAAATCAGTTGAAAGGGAAACGGAAGTGAGCAGCAGGGCCAGCTGACCATAACAGGGTGAGAGTTTGTGCGCTGAACAAGTTGAACATGAATGCCAGAGGACTTGGATCTCATCTAAAGGACAGTATTCCAGCTACTGAGCTGTCCAGCAAGTGGACCTTTTGAAAATCATGATCTTCTTCGAAAAGGTCTCTCTCGTGTGAAAAATGAACTTCTGCCCAGTTCTCCTCTTTGAATTATCAGAAAAGAATTACCAGCTCAACCAAGATAAGATGAACTTCTCCACACTGAGAAACATCCAGGGTCTATTTGCGCCACTAAAACTGCAGATGGAATTCAAGGCAGGGCAGCAGGTTAAGCCTCTTCCATTTCCTCCAAGCTCAAACCTTTCACTGGATATTTTGAGGGGTAGTAATGAGACTATTTGGAGAAGGCAATGGCGCCCCACTCCAGTACTCTTGCCTGGAAAATTCCATGGACAGAGAAGCTGGTAGGCTGCAGTCCATGAGGTCACCAAGAGTCAGACACGACTGAGGGACTTCACTTTCACTTTTCACTTTCACGCATTGGAGAAGGAAATGGCAACCCACTCCAGTGTTCCTGCCTGGAGAATCCCAGGGACGGGGGAGCCTGGTGGGCTGCCATCTATGGGGTCGCACAAAGTCGGACATGACTGAAGTGACTTAGCAGCAGCAGCAGATGAGACTACTGGATTTGAAGGCATTCTTCATGACCCATCAAAAAGTGAACTAACAGGAGAACTGCATTTGATGGTTGAATATAAACTTGGCTTACTGTAATGCCGTGTGCTGCTCACGGAAGTAGACGGGCTGCATCTTGTTTACAGCTGTCTTTTTCCCATAATTTGATGTGCACAACATTAAAAGTACTGACACATGGAAAAAAAAAAGTCAGTTGAAGGGAAGTGATAGAAGCTCTGAAGAGCTCTAAGAGGGGATTCCCAGGTGGTCCAGAGGGTAGGACTTGGTGCTCTCACTGTCGTGGCCCAGGTCAGGGAACTAATATCCACCAAGCCACGCAGTGCAAGTTCTACCAGAGAATTGAGATGTTGTCAATCTTCTTTCCGAAACTGAGTCAACAGGGCTTCTAACTGTAAAGCCTCAGCTTTAAATGATCCTTAATTTATGTTTCTTTTGACTTCTGAGCTCCTGGCACTAAATGGAAAGAACAGACTTGTCTGCATATTCACCCAAGAAAGCCAGTCTGGAGAGAGTAGGTCTACCTCTGAGATCTGGGCTACAACCAGAAGTTCTAAGGCTGGAGAACACTGCTCATAGTACAGAGGTGCAAACTCAGGCCTCAAATGGAAAAGAAAAATCTTTCAAGGAAATGAGAGAGCTCCCAGCCTCCTGTAGCTATCAGTACAATACTGAGGCACTCCCTAGATGGACAACTGATTTCATTTTGTCCTAGTCTAGTTAGTACATTAGAGGGCTCCCAGTCTGGGATGAAAACTTCTGAGATTATCAGGTTCCCCTTAACAGATATCCATTTCCTAAATAACCTCTTCCTAAGAAGAGCTAAAAGTAATAGGTTTCTTAGATCAAGCGCATGAGACCCCATGGATCCATGCTTTTTCCAACATTTTCCCTGAGCTAACGACGGTCTTATAGTAGACACTATATTTAGCTCCTGTTTAGACTTTAAAATCAGTCAGCAAAATGTCACTCCAGATTACAGAGACTTTCCAAGACCTGGGACTAAATATATGTTAGCAAATTAAGTATAGCTCACACCATTCCCTAAATACTGTGTTTAAGAGATCAATACCCAGACACACTGAGAGGAAAGAAATAGCTTTGCCATTAAGAACATTTTGACATTTAAATAAAATGAACGGAGCAAAATTCCTGGGGTTAAACTGCATTCCCATTACGGACTAATCCCAGTATCCTGTACTGTAAGAGGCAACAGTGCCAGGCAACTTTATTAGACAGACTAGTTAGGGGAATTTTATGAGTTACAGAGTTTATACTGACCTTTAAAAAAAAAAAAAAAACCACTTTGGATAAGTCATTTCAATCACCAGATGATAATTACAGTTTTTAAATTAAATTGCCCGATTATATGCTCAAAAAACCCCAGCCAACTGGAAAGTACATAATAGACCCCTCTCAACCTTTTATTCATCTGATAGGTAGAGCAACAGACTAGAATTCGGAAGACCTTGGTTTTTACTTAACTTCTGCCACTGATTATTAAAGTTTTAGTAAATTACCTAACTTTCCTGTGCTTCAGATTTTCCATTTGCAAGTCAGATACAAAATCTGAACTGACCTACTCTGAAAGAAAACTGAGAAGAAATACTTGAAAAGCCTTTTGAGTTATTTGGAAGATATGATCTAAATCTAGAAGCTGGCAAAAGTATAAAGGCAAAATTAAGGACAGATTAAAACATTCACTTAAATATTATAAAATATAATGCTCTTCTAAATGTACTGTATAAAACTCTTTCATTTAAAAACTATGAAGTATTTTCAAACTATCTCATTACCAGTTTCTAAATTATAATGCACATTAAAAAATGTTTAAAAAACAAAAAAGTGGAATTTATCACAGGGTAATATATTTGTTCTTCTGTGAATTCTTTCCATTTCGTCTTCATCTCTTCAGCATCTACTAGGTCTCTACTGCTTCTGTCCTTCACTGTGCCCATCTTTGGGTGTAAAGAGGGCTTCCCTGGTGGCTCAGACAGCAAAGAATTTGCCTGCAATGCAGAAGACCTGGGTTCAATTCCTGGGTTGGGAAGCTCTTCTGGAGAAGGGAATGGCAATACCCTCCAGTATTCTGGCCTGGAGAAATCCATGGACAGAGGAGCATGGCAGGTTGCAGTTCATGGTGTCACAGAGAGTTGGACATGACTGAGAGACTTTCACTTTTTCACTTTTGGGTGGAAAGAAGGCAGAGTGACAAAGAATTGATGCCTTTGGACTGTGGTGCTAGAGAAGACTCCTGAAAGTCCCCTGGACAGCAAGGAGATCAAACCAGTCAATCTTAAGGGAAATCAACTATAAAAACCATTGGGAGGACTGATGCTGAAGCTGAAGCTCCAGCATTTTAGTCTGATGTGAAAAGCCGACTCACTGGAAAAGTCCTCAATGATGGGAAAGATTCAGAGTAGAAGGAGAAGAGAGTAACAGAGTGGCTGAGTGGCATCACCAATGAAACGGACATGAACTTGGACAAACTTCAGGAGATGGTGAGGGACAGAGAGGCCTGGTGAGCTGCAATCCATAGGGTCACAAAGAGTTGGACACGACTGGGTGACTGAACAACAATGCATTTGTTAACTGGCTTTGCAAAGGATCAAAAAATTACATATGATTTGTGTCATGTGGGGCACAAATGTGCACCAGCGATCTCTGTCAGTCTAACATTCAGTTCAGTTCAGTTACAGTTCAGTTCAGTTGTTCAGTCGTGTCTGACTGTTTGCGACCCCATGAACTGCAGCACGACAGGCCTCCCTGTGCATAAGCAGAAATAGATGTTTTTCTGGAACTCTCTTGCTTTTTCCATGATCCAGCAGATGTTGGCAATTTGATCTCTGGTTTCTCTGCCTTTTCTAAAACCAGCTTGAACATCTGGAAGTTCACGGTTCATGTATTGCTGAAGCCTGTCTTGGAGAATTTTGAGCATTACTTTACTAGCGTGTGAGATGAGTGCAATTGTGCAGTAGTTTGAGCATTCTTTGGCATTGCCTTTCTTCGGGATTGGAATGAAAACTGACCTTTTCCAGTCCTGTGGCCACTGCTGAGTTTTCCAAATTTGCTGGCATATTGAGTGCAGCACTTTCACAGCATCATCTTTCAGGATTTGAAACAGCTCAACTGGAATTCCATCACCTCCACGAGCTTTGTTCGTAGTGATGCTTTCTAAGGCTCCCAGGATATCTGGCTCTAGGTGAGTGATCATACCATAGTGATTATCTTGGTCTAACATTAGGCACCAACCAATAAAGAAACATTCAATCTAAAGGGAGAGAAGTTCATCCTAACGTCTCAAAATAGAAGACAACATAACAATGAAAATAAAAGATTTTTTCTTCCCTCATTTCAAGTGTAAGGTTATTATTCCTGCTTTTTAGACCTCTTTTTACGATCTTTTCATTTTTTCTTCTTCCTTTTAATTTTCAACTGGAAGGCCCTTATAGAAGCTCAAACGTCATCGTAATCATGTTTACTAATTTAGTTCTATTAGCATAATCAGGCTACCTGTGAAGTTTCTGGTTTCATTTCTTTTTCTGAAAAGCCTTGATAACTATACTGAGCAAGCAGACATCACCTTCAGATGAACATGGGAGTCTATGTATATCAATGCTCCATCTTCATTTCCTCTGGATATATATCAGGAAATAGGATTGCTGGATTATACAGTGTTCTAAGTTTCTTTTTTTTGAGGACTCTCCATGGTGTTTTCCACAGTGGCTGCACCAATTTGCATTCCCACCAACTGTGCACAAGGGTCCTCTTCTCCACATCCTCATCAACATGTTACCTTCCTGACAATAGTCACTTTGGTGCAGTGATTTTGAATTTTTTTCCCCCTGATGATTAGTGAAATTGAGCATCTTTTCATGTACTTATCAGCCATTTGTAAACCTTCTTTGGAAAACTGATGTCTATTTAGCTCTGCACATTTAAAATTAAAATTTTTTTTTTTTACTATTGAGTTATAGGAGTTCTTTACATATCTTGGCTATTAGCCTCTTAACAGATACGTGCCTTGCAAATGTTTTCTACCATTCCACAGATTGCCTTTTCACCTCACTGATGGTTTCCTTTGATGTGCAGAAGCTTTTTAGCTTGATGTAGTCCCACTTATTTATTTTTGCTTTTCTTGCCTTTGCTTTAGGTGTCAAATTCCTGAAAATCATTGCCAAGACCAATGTCAAGGAGCTTACATGCAATGTTTTTCTCTAGGAGTTTTACGGTTTCAGGTCTTATGTTCAAGTTTTCAATTCATATTCATTTTTGTGTATAGTAGAAGAATGTGGTTAAGTTTCATTCTTTTACATGTAGCTGCCCAGTTCTCCCAACAACATTTACTGAAGAAACTATTAAGTATTTTTGGTTCTTTTGTCACAAATTAACTGAACAAATACACAACTTTATTGTGGAATTCTGTTCTGTTCCATTGATCTATGTGTTTTTATGGCAATACCATAATGTTTTTTGACTACTACTATTGCTTTGTAATATAGTTTGAAATCAGGATGTGTGATAGCTCCAACTTTGTTCTTCTTTCTCAAAACTGCTTTGGGTATAGGAGGTCTTTTACAGTTCTGTACAAATTTTAGGAGTTTGTTCCATGTCTGGAAAAAATTCCTTTGGAATTCTGACAGAGACTGCATTGAATCTGTATATTGGTTTGGGTTCTGTAGGTGTTTTAACATTATTAATTCTTCCAATCCATATCTTAACACTTATTGGTGTCTTCTTCAATTTCTTTCATCAATATTAGTTTTCAGTATACAGATCTTTCACCACCTTGGTTAAATATATTCCTAAGTACTTTATTCTTATTTTTATTATGTGTTCATATATATTTTACTTTTATTTCTTCCAGTTTTGAGATATAATTGACATATAGCACTATATAAGTTTTAAGCACTTTTTTCAAAAGCTGGCTTAAAACTCAACATTAAAAAAACTAAGATCATGGCATCTGGTCCATCACTTTATGGCAAATAGGAGGGGAAAAGGTGGAAGCAATGATAGATTTCTTCTTTCAGGGCTCCAAAAACACTGTGGATGGTGACTACAGCCATGAAATTAGAAGACACTTTGCTTCTTGGAAGGAAACTTATGACAAACCTAGACAGTGTATTAAAAAGCAAAAACATCACTTTGCTGACAAAGGTCCCTAGAGTCAAAGCAATGGTCTTTAAGAATTGAACCATAAAGAAGGCTAAGCACCAAAGAATTGACGCTTTCAAATTGTAGTGCTGGAGAAGACTCTTGAGAGTCCTTTGGACAGCAAGAAGATCAAACCAGTCAATTGTAAAGGAAATCAACCCTGATTACTCATTGGAAGGATTGATGCTGAAGCTGAAGCTCCAACACTTTGGCTACCCAATGCAAACAGCTGACTCAATAGAAAAGATGCTGGAAAGATGAAAGGCAAAAGGAGAAAAGGGTGGATGATGATGAGATGCTTGGATAGCATTACTAACTCAATGGACAAGAACTTGGGGAAACTTCAGGAGATAGTGAGGGACAGGGAGGCCTGGTGTGCTGTAGTCCATGGGGTCACAAAGAGTCAGATATGGCTGAAGGACAGAACAACAACTACTGTGCAATTTAAGGTACAGGGCATAATAATGTGAATTATATAAATTATGAAATGATTATCACAATACATTTAATGACTATCCATCATCTCATATAAATACAAAATAAAATAAATAGAAACAAAACTTCTCCCTTGTGATAAGAACTCTTAGGATTTCTTCTCTTAAAAACTTTCATAGATAACATGTAGTAGTATTAATTATATTTATCATATCATACGTTACATCCGTAGTATTGTTTCCTTGTAACTGGAAGTCTGTATCTTCTGACTGCCTTCATTCAATTCTTCCTTCCCCACCCAGAACTTTATTCTTTTTGGTGCTATTGTAAACGATTTTCTTAACTTCTCTTTCTTAATCTTCTCAACTCCCAACTTCATTGCAGAAAATGCAACTGATTTTTTATACCAATTGTATCCTGCAACTTTATAATGAATGAATAATAAATAATAAATGAATCCATTTATTAAGTTTTTTTGGAGTCATTAGGATTTTATATGCATAAAATAATGCCATCAGCAAGTAACGACAATTTTCCTTTCCTTTCCTATGCCTTTTGTTTCTTCTTCTTGCCTAGCTGCTCTAGCTAGAACTTCCAGTACTACGTTGAATAAAAGTGGTGAAAGTGGGCATCCCTATCTTGTCCTGATCTTAGAAGAAAAGCTTTTAGCTTTTCATTGCTGTACTATGATATTAGCTTTGAGCTTATTACATGTGGCCTTTATTATGTTGAAGTTTGTTCCCTCTATACGCACTGTGTTGAGTTTTCTCATGAAAGGATGCTGAATTCTATCAAATGCCTTTTCTGCATCTACTGAGATCATATGATTTTTATCTTTCATTTGTTAATGTGATATGTCACACTGGTTTACTTGCAGGCGCTGCACCACCTTGCATCCCTGAAATAAATCCTTCTTGATCATGGTGTACGATCCTTTTAATGTACTGTTGAATTTGGTTTGCTAATATTTTGTTGAGGAGTTTTGCATCTATGTTCATCAGGGATATTGGCCTGTGTTATTTGCCTTTGTCTGGTTTTGGAATCAGGATAATGCTAAGTTTATGACTTTGGGTGCTCTCTTCTCTTCTACTTTTTTGGAAGTTTGAGAAGGATTGATATTAATTCTTTAAATGTTTAGTAGAACATTGTTTAGTGAATTTGGAACTTGGGATTAACATACATACAATTATATATAAATAACTAACAAAGACCTACTGTATAGCACAAAGAACTATACTCAGTATTTTAAAATAACCTATAAGGGAAAATAATCTATAGAAGTATACATAGATTTATACATATGTTTAATTCAATCACTTTGATGTACTGCTGAAATTAAGGAAACACTGTAAATCAACTATGATTCAATTAAAAAAAAAAATCACCAATGAAGCCATCTGGAGTGACTCAATCTCCTTACTAGTACTGGTCCATTCAGATTTTCTATGAATGCTTCAGTCTTGGTACATTCTATATTTGTAGGACTGTATCCATTTCTTCTAGGTTATTCAGTTTGTTGGCATAAAAATGTTCACAGTAGTCTCTTAGATCCTTTGCATTTCTGTGGTATCAGTTGTAACATCTCCTATTTCATTTTTAATTTTCAAGCCTCTCTTTTTCTTGCTAGATAAAGGTTTGTCTATATTGTTTATCTTTTCAAAAAATAAGTTATTATTATTTCTGTTGTCCTGTCTTAATTTAGTCCCACTCCAGCCATTATACTTCCCTCCTTCTACTAACTCTGGGCTAGGTTTGTTCTTTTTCTAGTTCCAAGTTAGGTGGTTTAGTTGATATTTTTCTTTATTCTTATGTAGGCTGTTATTAGTATAAAATTACTTCCTGAAACTGCTTTTGAGACATCCCATATCTCAAGATATTTTCTGGATGTCTCTTTGATTGCTTCTTTGAATCAGTTTGTGTTTAAGGGCATGTTATTTAATCTCCAGATGTTCGTGAATTTTCAATAGATTTCTAGTTTCAAATCATTGTGGCTGGAAAAAATGTTTGATGTGATTTCAATTTTCTTAAATTTTATTAAGACTTATTTTATGGTCTAACATATGATCTATCTTGAAATCATGTTTCATTTGTACTTGAGAAGAATGGGTATTCTACTGCTGTTGGATGGAATGTTCTGTAAATGTCTGTTAAATTCATTTGGTCTAATGTGTAAGCTTAAATCCAATGTCTCCTTACTGATTTTCCATCTGGATGATTTACCCATTGTTGAAGGTGGAGTACTGAAGCCCCCTACTATAATTGTATTGCTTTCTATTTCTTCCTTCAATTCTGTAAATATTTTCTGTATATTAAAGTGCTCCAATTTTTGGTGCCCAAATATTTACAAATACTGTATCCTTTTGATAAACTGACCCCTTTATCATTGGAAATGAGATTCCTGTTAAATTAATAAAATACTAAGTTCATATTATAAAACAACCACATACTTTAAGAGCCTCACAGTGCCTTTTAATTGCCACAGGAGTCAAATGCAGAAAATTGGGAATCTAAAATAGAGAATTTTAAAGGATAAATTAGCTAAGTGTCTTTGTTTTTTGTTTGTTTTTTTGGCCATGCCATGCAGCATGGGATCTTAGTCCCCCAACCAGAGACTGAGCAAGGCCACAGCAGTGATAACACCAGGCCCTAATCGCTGGATGGCCAGGGAGTTCCTGTCTAAGTCTCTTAAAAACATGAAACACAGTTTTCTCATAAAATTAAACTGTAAGCCTCACAAACTTTGTAATAAATAAAATCTTTTTTTTTAAACAATACTGATTCCATATCACAGATGTTGTAAATTTAAGAAATGAATTTCCTAAAATAAAGATTCAGTACCAAGTATCTTATAAGAATAATGGTAGAGAAAAAAAACATTATTTTTATAGTATTATTCCTGCCACAAATCTACAGATGTACATATTTCCCTTATAAAACTGAAAACACTTATAGACACAGACCACTGTTAAATAATCTTAATCCCCCTGGAACACATACCACTGCAAGACATTTTCTGCTTTATCCTTAACAGATATTTTATAAATTGAATGGAATGAATAAACAAAGCAAGGAAATCTTAAATGAATAGTGAAATGAATTTGGGAATATGTTTATAATACATTGAAAGGTTCTCTATTTACAGGGCCAATGAAAACTTAGGTAAGGTCAGCGATTTGATTCCTTCAAATAAATAATTAACACTTCCTAGGATACTGGAGAAGGAAATGGCAACCCACTCCGGTGATCTTGCCTGGAGAACCCCAGGGACGAGGGAGCCTGGTGGGCTGCCGTCCATGGGGTTGCACAGAGTCGGACACGACTGAAGTGACTTAGCAGCAGGAGCAGGATATTTTAAAAATAATGTTAAGCATCTAAAGAGAAAATTTAGTTTAAAGAAACTTATTTTGAAAGAAAATCTGAATAAGCAGAAAGTTCCTCCAAACATTATGTCTGGACTCTTAAGTACCATCAGAAAATGGTTATTTTACACAAGAGAAAACAGATACCGAATAGTGGGATTATGGGGGTGGGTGACTTCATTTTCTATACTTCTATTTTTGAAACGAGACTCAAAGTCATAAAAGGAAAAAAATAATAGTGAATGCTTACACAGGATTTATATTGGCAATGCTTTATGAACTCTGCATATATTACCTCAGCTTACAAGCTTATCCATATGGCACTTACTGGGAACAGACCATATCACTGGATTAAGCATATGGTGATTCTTAAAAGGGACAGCATGCATTAAATGTTCAGATTTTTATATTTATTAAAATTCCATTTAGAACCACCATTACAACATTACAAACATATTGTTACTCTCTCTCATAGTGATATTTTCCAAAGTTTTTTTTTCTTTAAACTAAGTTGAATTCTTCTCTTCCATTTGAAGAAAAGATTAGTTTTACAAGTGTTTGCTTTATCTCTTGAAATGTTCCCTGTCCAAATTTTATCTGCCTGTCCCCAGCAAAAGATGATCCCCTCTCCAGGTTACTATCTCATTAAAAAAATTTTTTTTATTTACTATCTCATTTTTTTACTATCAACTTTTAGCAAATTTTTGTTTTTCATGAAGTAGAAAATACAGTTTCTCTCATTTAGTAGAAAATACAATTCCTTGATGATAATTTCATTATAGGTAAAAGGAAACCATCTAAGACATGCATTCTCTGGTGATGGACATTTATATTTTAAGAAGTCTACTTTCCATAAATCACAAAAGGTGCTATCAACTCATTATAGATGCATTTAACTGAAGCATTTAACATGACCTATTTTGCTTCATGAAAAAAGAAGTTTAAGGACTATAACAATAATACTAAATTAATTTTCTGGGAAGTTTTTAAATCTCTTTTTTAAAAGTAAAAAACTTCACTCCCCCCTCCCAATTCTCACTCTCAAATTAGGTTATTTCATTTGGCTCTGCTTGAAAAACACAATATAGAAAAGATACAATAGAAAAAAAAAGCCAAAAGGAAGCCACAAGACAATTAATTACCCATTCTTAAATGCCTAGAATTCTTTGAGCCATCTTTACCAGGGATAAGTAAAACATAGTATCCATTATTACCTACAAAACAACTGAATTAAAATACAGTAAGCTGCTACGCACTGAACCTTGAAGTGTTGGCGGAGGGGTGCGGCAAGGGCAAGGGGAAGGTAGGTGTCAGCGGGAAATCAACATTTATTTAAATATAAGTTTCAGCCAATGAACCCGCAACTTATCTTACCTTTAGAAGTTCCAGATTTCCCTCCTTAGCCATGGGCACTCCCCTTTTTACTGGATAACCCATTCGAACAGGAAGAGGTACTGCGGAGGGTTTAAATGGAGCTGCAACAGGGTAAACACTAGGCCAGTCCTGGTCAACAGACATTTTCTCTGTCCTGGGAGGTAGTGCCTGAAGAATGTAAAAGAGTTTAATATTTTAACTATAAACATGAACTTTAATTTTAAAGGAAAAACGGTACAATTAAGAGAAACAAAGACTTGCAACCTATATAAAATCTGACGTCCCATAACTGTTGCTGTTGAAATAAAAAAAACACCCCAAAACAAACCTACCTAAATATCCTTGGCAAACCTCGTGGAAAGGAACTCTTTAATAGCACATTTGCTTTACAAAAAAAATTTCTCATACTTACAGTCTTTTAGCAAACTTTCTGCATATTGTTTATGAAGGAGTCAGTAATGGTATATTTTGAATAATTTTTAAAACTTCAGTGAAAGCCAGTACATGAGATGACAATGAGAATTTGAAATAAGGAAAACAAGAAATAAGAAAAATAAAGAATAAGAATTCAGAAATAAATTAAGATTAAACTAACTGAATAGACACATAATGAGAAATGTCTTCCACGCCCAGAGAATAGGTACATGATAACTTAGTCAATCACATTAACATTTATTTTATTTTTTAAACTGTATTTGATAGATGAGGATGGCCAGCATTCCCTTTACACCCAAAAGGAAGGTTCGAAGATGCAAAACTAGGTAACATCCTTTTAAGCACAGACCAGTTTAGCATATATCCTGGAAGCAGTTAGTACTCTTGTGAAAATGATTATAAATGGTGCCACTTCAGTTCAGTTCAGTCGCTCAGTCGTGCCTGACTCTTTGCGACCCCATGGATTGTAGCATGTTAGGCCTCCCTGTCCATCACCAACTCACGGAGTTTACACAAACTCATCTCCATTGAGTCGGTGATGTGCCATCCAACCATCTCATCCTCTGTCGTTCCCATCTCCTCCTGCCCTCCATCTTTCCCAGCATCAGGGTCTTTTCAAATGAGTCAGCCTTTTGCATCAAGTGGCCAAAGTATTGGAGTTTCAGCTTCAACATCAGTCCCTCCATTTAACACTCAGGACCAATCTCCTTTAGGATGGACTGGTGGGATCGCCTCGCTGTTCAGGGACTCTCACGAGTCTTCTCCAACATGACAGTTCAAAAGCATCAATTCTTAAGTGCTCAGCTTTCTTTACAGTCCAACTCTCACATCCAGACATGACTACTGGAAAAACCATAGCCTTGACTAGACAGACCTTTGTTAGCAAAGAAATGTCTCTGCTTTTTAATATGCTGTCTAGGTTGGTCATAACTTTCCTTCCAAGGAACAAGCATCTTTTAATTTCATGGCTGCAGTCACCATCTGCAGTGATTTTGGAGCCCCAAAAATAAAGTCAGCCACTGTTTTCACATCTATTTGCCATGAAGTGATGGGACCAGATGCCATGATCTTAGGTTTCTGAATGCTGAGTTTTAAGCCAACTTGTTCACTTTCATCAAGAGGCTCTTTAGGTCTTCTTTACTTTCTGCCATAAGGGTGGTGTCATCTGCATATCTGAGGTTATTGAGATTTCTCCCAGCAATCTTGATTCCAGCTTGTGCTTCCTCCAGCCCAGCGTTTCTCATGATGCACTCTGCATATAAGTTAAATAAACAGGGTGACAATATACAGCCTTGACATACTCCTTTTCCTATTTGGAAACAGTCTGTTGTTCCATGTCCAGTTCTAACTGTTGCTTTCTGACCTGATACAGATTTCTCAAGAGGCAGGTCAGGGGGGTCTTCTGTTCCCATCTCTTTCAGAATTTTCCAGTTTGTTGTGATCCACACAGTCAAAGGCTTTGGCATAGTCAATAAAGCAGAAATAGATGTTTTTCTGGAACTCTTTTGCTTTTGCGATGATTCAGCAGATGTTGGCAATTTGATCTCTGGTTCTTCTGTCTCTTCTAAAACCAGCTTGAACATCTGGAAGTTCACGGTTCACATATTGCTGAAGCCTGGCTTGGAGAATTTTGAGCATTTCTTTATTAGCATGTGAGAGTTCGGTAGTTTGAGCATTCTTTGGTGTTGCCTTTCTTTGGGACTGGAATGAAAACTGGCCTTTTCCAGTCCTGTGGCCACTGCTGAGTTTTCCAAATTTGGTGCCACTTAACTTCCAACTAATGTGCCTTTGTTCTGAATCCACACTTATGAAGGGAACTTACAATCTGGATTCCTCCATGAAGATGCCCTCAGGGTGAGACCAAACTGGTTAGATGAACGAATACATCCCAGGCTGCCTGACTGTTCAAGGCATCATCAACAACAATTTTTTATTCTGGTTTATATACCTATTTTCTGGGAGTAAGTGAGTGAGTCTGCCTCTGAAAAACCAATCAAAGACCAGACAGAGCCAGGGCTTCAGGCTCACCCAATGCACATGCCCTTTTGAAGCCTACTCATGTGGCACCCTCTACCTCACAATGAGGATCTGCCTTACTTTAGATCAGAAACCCACACAACTGTCTACACCAGAGCACGTTACCTGCTTACCTTTCTTCTCGGCGGCCTTTCATGTCTGGAGGTTCTTTCTGTTGTAGCTAAAAGACAACACAACAGTTGCAGAGAATTTTGTTAGTATGGAGTTGTTCCACATTGTTCACGATCCCACAATTCTCACATAATTTAAAGTACTTAGTAATATAAAAATGAGACAATAATCCATTTTCTGTAAGTTCAGAGACTAAACCATTTTAATGCAAATGAAAAGTCAGAAATAGATAAGAAAATTAAGAGTTACTTGAAAATATACTGTGATTGACAATACATGTGCTTAGTCGCTCAGTCGTGTCCGACTCTTTGCAACCCGATGGACTGCAGCCCTCCAGACTCCTCTGTCCATGGGGATCCTCCAGGTAAGAACCCTGGAGAGGGCTGCCATTCTCTTCTCCAGCGGATCTTCCCAATCCAGGGACTGAACCCAGGTCTCCTGCATTGTGGGCGGATTCTTTACAGACTGAGCCACCAGGATGATAAGATACAGTTAGCTCATCAACTAAAAATATATTTTTAATAACTTTTAAGGTTGTCAAATAAACTCTCTTCCTCAAGTTGAAATATCTAGTTAGAAATAAGTATTTTGCATCTTTATAGTTGGTGATGGACAAAGAGGCCTGGTGTGCCGTGATTCATGCGGTGGCAAAGAGTCAGACACAACTGAGTGACTGAACTGAACTAAACTGAAAGACAACTGGTTTGAAATGTTCTAACATATATTTGCTCGTATCTGGTATTATTCTGTTCTTTACACACACACACAAAATAACCTTCAGTTTTCTGTCTCTATTGTTAATTAGAACTGCCAATGCTACAACAGCGTCAACAATAACAAAAATCCTAATAAATCACATAACTGTACAAGATAAATTACTTACATATACTATCTTTTAAAATATTAACTTATGTCTCTTTAAATTAATGTTTTGCTATACTAAAATAATATGAAATAACTATATTCAGTACTTTAATACATCCAGACACTGAGCTAAATGCTTTTCATTATCCTTTTTAATCTTACTCTTCACAGTAACTATAAGCACTAAATATATTATCCTTATTTAGAGGTCATTTAGCCAAGAAAACTAAAGACAAGGTGTTAGGATAATGAAAGCTCAGCACAAAAGACTTCACACTCTGAACTACTGTCTCCAGCTTCACTTCCTTTCACAAAGCCCTAGGCTACACTGGACTTTCAGTACCGGCCCCTGAGTTTTTCTCTGAACTTTCTGTTCTCTCTGCCTGGAATATGTCTCCTTTCATCTGCCTGGCTTCTGTCCTCTACTCCCTCTCCACCTCATTCCTTGATCTGATAAATTCTTATTCACCCCTCAGCAGTAATTCACTGGTCCATTAAAAAATTGTTTGAGAGGTACTGTGTACCAGCAACTCAAAAGGCAGCAATGAACAACAGACACATAGTCCTTGCTCTTACTGAATGCAGTCGGTCAAGTAAGGGAACTATCTAGCAAGAAATTTCAATAAAGAGTGATAAATATTAATGTAAACATATAGCAGGGGACCCAACTTAGTCAGTTAATTGGGAAAAAAACCTTAAAGATGAGCAGGAGGTAGCCATGGGAATAGGCAAGTGAGAAAAAGTGTTCTAGAGTGAAAAAGAAGCTGGAAAATCAAAGTAAACAAGTTCAAAATGGCTGAAATTTAAGAGTAGGGCATAAAGAGCACCCAGAAAAGTGGTATTTAATAGGTCAGAGACAGGGACTTTCCTGACGGTCCAGTCGCTAAGATTCTGCACTCCCACACAGGGGGCCTGTGTTCTAGCCCTGGTCAGGGAACTAGATCTTGCCTCAACTAAGGTGCCTCAACCAAGATGCATCTGAGTTGCCTTAGATGCCTCATCTAAGACCCAGCACAGCTAGGTAAATAAGTAAAAAAATTTTTAAATAAAAGGTCAGAGATACAGTCAATAGGCATCTCAAGTAAAACACATCATAGACAGAGCTCTTGATTTCTCTCTTCAGTCTCCTCAGTTCCTGTAAACGGTGTCACCATTCATCCAACTGCTCAAAATCTAACAGGCTTCCTTGAGACTTTTGCTCAAGGCCCCATATCAAACCCATCAGGGAGTCTTGTTAGCACTGCCTTCAAAATATATCCCAAATCCAACCACACCAGCATCTCCACTGTTCGTTTCGTTCCGTTCCGTTCTGTTCAGTCGCTCAGTCGTGTCCGACTCTTTGTGACCCCATGAATTGCAGCACGCCAGGCCTCCCTGTCCATCACCAACTCCCAGAGTTCACTCAGACTCACATCCATTGGTCCGTGATGCCATCCAGCCATCTCATCCTCGGTCGTCCCCTTCTCCTCCTGCCCCCAATCCCTCCCAGCATCAGGGTCTTTTCCAATGAGTCAACTCTTCGTGTGAGGTGGCCAAAGTACTGGAGTTTCAGCTTTAGCATCATTCCTTCCAAAGAAATCCCAGGGTTGATTTCCTTCAAAGTGGACTGGTTGGATCTCCTTGCAGTCCAAGGGACTCTCAAGAGTCTTCTCCAACACCACAGTTCAAAAGCATCAATTCTTCTGCGCTCAGCCTTCTTCACAGTCCAACTCTCACATCCATACATGACCACAGGAAAAACCACAGCCCTGACTAGACAGACCTTAGTCGGCAAAGTAATGTCTCTGCTTTTGAATATACTATCTAGGTTGGTCATAACTTTTCTTCCAAGGAGTAAGCGTCTTTTAATTTCATGGCTGCAGTCACCATCACTACCATCTCATTTGGAGCACTACAACAGCTTTCAAACTGGTCTCCTGGCTCCCACTCTTACACCAAATAGCAGTCAATGATCTTCAAAAGTATAAATCACATTACCTCACTTCCTGTTCAAAACCTACCAATGTAATCCCAAACTTATAATAAAATCCAAGCCAAATGCCTACAAGCCTTTACCAGATCAGGTCATTACGTATCTCTCTGACATCTTTTACTTCTCCTCTTACTCACTTTAGCTCCAGCCACATTGGTCTTCTTTCTGTTTCTTGGTCACACCCATAACCTCATTCTATTTTTGAGCTTCTGTACTTTCAGCTCCCTATACCAACAAGGCTCTTCCTAGAGATGCTCAAACATCACTTCCTCAGGGAGTTCTCTCCTGACTATCCGATCTTGTCTTGCCCTAGACCGTAAAGTGTCTGCCTGCAATGCAGGAGACCCAGGTTCGATTCCTGGTTCAGGAAGATCCCCTGGAGAAGGAAATGGCAATCCACTCCAGCACTCTTGCCTGGAAAATTCCATGGACGGAGACTGATAGGCTACAGTCCACGGGGTCGCAAAGAGTGGACACGACTGAGCGACTTCACTTTCACAGCCTCTATTCCGCCAATCTATTATTCTCAAGACCCTATTTTATTTTTCTTCATAGCATCTGACATTGTTTACCTATTTATAATTTGATTTCCTACCAAGAATGTAAACTTCATGAGATGAAGGACCTGTTTTTATTATTATTCATTTATTTATTTATCTTTGGCTGCACTGGGTCTTCAGTGTTGGGCAGGCTTTTCTCTAGTTGCAGCAAACGAAGGCTTCTCATTGCGGTGGCTTTTCCTGTTGTGGAGCACAGGCTCCATGGTCTTCAGGTTTCAGTCGTTCCAGCACCTGAGCTCAGTAGTTGCGACTCCCAGACTCTAAAGTACAGGCTCAGTAGCTGTGCACTGGGTGCAAGGGTTTACTTGCTCTGCTGCATGTGAGATCTTCCCTGACCAGGGATCAAACCCTGTTGTCCTGTATTGATAGGTGGATTCTTTACCAATGGATCACCAGGGAAGTCTGAAGGGCCCTGCTATATTCCAGTATCTAGTACGCTACCTAGCACACAGTAGGAGTTAAATATTTGCAGAATGAATAGATGAACGAATGATTAAAATGTGTTAAGACTATTAAGTGCTATGATGATGCATTAAGGAATTTACCGTTTATCTCAAAGCAATGAAAAATCTTTTGTATATTTTGAACATGGGAGTGGCAAGTTAAGATTCGCTTTTTGCACACTTCACTCTGGCTGTTGTGAAAATCCAATGTAGGAGAGCAAGAGTAGAAATACAGACCAGCAAAGAAACTATGGTAAACGGGAGATATGGTGGCCTAAACTGGGCAGTGAGAAGTATCAATATTAGAAATATTACAGAAAATAGCACGGATAAGACAAGACGAATGACTGGCAACGCTCCCTTGACAGAGCTTTTTTGACTAGTGAGGGTTCCTGCTCGGTGTTCCCACCCCCCTTACTGTATTCACGATTCTATTAACAGCACCTAACACTGCACAGTACTCCTACCTAGTCTACCCACAACTAGATTTCCACTAGATTCCTCCAAGGCAAGAAGGGTATCGGGCAGCCCTAAAATCTCTCTCGAATGAAGGTCACCTCAGTACGCCTACTGAATGAAGGTCAACCCCCTTTGGTGACATAGCTAGCCCTGGAATTCAGAGCTGTACCTTGGTCCAGGCCATTTGTGAGCCTCTCTAAAATTTCGGGAAAATCTGTGGTTCAGCATCACCCAACAAATATTCCGAGAACCAGCAACCAGAGAGACTTGTGCCGCTGGCCCTGGGACAGACTACCAGAAAACGCAGGTGACGGAGAAGGTAGGGACACAAGTCCGCGGTGCCCCGAGGACCAGAAAGAGAAACTGACTGCCAGGAACTAGGCGACACTCCGCGCAGGGGGCACACCTAAGTCCGCGGTTTCCTACTACTAGACAGACCAGTGACCTGCACGGAGGACGTACTGGCTCCGCTACCGCAGCCGCCATCATGCGCCCGTATTCCGCCCGCTTACAGCCCCCAAAGCCCGGAGCCGACGCGGCAGACACTCACGCGGGCTTAGTCTCGGAGCGCCAGTGACAGAAGACACAGCGGTGGAGAAGGCACGAAGGGTCCTGGCTCGCGTCTGCAGAGCCAACCACGCAGGAAGCGAGGGGGGCGCCATGTTGGCCAAGACGGCAAGCGGGAGGGGACAAGCGCGGCTCCGGGTCAAGGGGCGGGCTTGAGGCTCTACTGCGCAGGCGGGCGAGCCTTGCCCCGCCCCTGGGCGGGAGAAACAGGAAGCACGTGGGCCTCGGAATGCAGAGCCGGAGGCAACTAACTGTGCAAGAAAATACTCTCCACGTAGAAAAAGGAATGGAAAGAAAACAAAAAGATTTTGTAAAAAACCGAAGCTGTGAGTCCAAAGACAGTTGCAAAGAAGGACCATAAAGGATGGGAGAAATGTGGCTTATTGGAGGGCGGAATCTCAGATGGTCTGGGAGTATGGCAGTCTATCCTAAGGCCCTGCTTCTTTGCAGTTGCTGCTTTTCTGCACTTTCTTGAATTAAAGGAATCTTCAGCTAGTGCAAGTGATGCGCTTTAAGGAGAGAGGCAGTATCCAATAGTAAGTAAAAGGATGGCCTCTTGAGCCAGACTAGTTCAGGTGTCTCTCCCTCGTGTACAATTCTTTGCGACCCCATGGGCTCCAGCATGCCAGGCTTCCCTGTTCATCACTGGCTCCCGGAGTTTACTCCAACTCATGTCCATTGGGGCTTCCCTGGTGGCTCAGAGGTTAAAGCGTCTACCTGCAGTGCGGGAGACCCAGATTCGATCCCTGGGTTGGGAAGATCCTCTGGAGAAGAAAATGGCAACCCACTCCAGTACTCTTGCCTGGAAAATTCCATGGACTGAAGAGCCTGGTGGGCTATAGTCCATGGGGTCGCAAAGAGTTGAACACGACTGAGCAACTTCACCTTCACCTTCACCAGTCCATTGAGTGGGTAAGCCATCCAACCATCTCATCCACTGTCCTCCCCCTTCTCCTCCTGCCTTCAATCTTTCCCAGCATCAGGGTCTTTTCAAATGAGTCAGTTCTTTGCATCAGGTGGCCAAAGTACTGAAGTTTCAGTATCAGCGTCAGTCCTTCCGATGCATATTCAGGACTGATTTCCTTTAGGATGGACTGGTTGGATCACCTTGCTGTCCAAGGGATTCTCAAGAGTCTTCTCCAACACCACAGTTCAAAAGCATCAATTCTTCAGTGCTCACCTTTCTTTATAGTCCAACTCTCACATCCATACATGACTACTGGAAAAACCATAGCTTTGACTAGACAGACCTTTGTTGGCAAAGAAATGTCTCTACTTTGCTGTATAGGTTGGTCATAACTTTTCTTCCAAGGAGCAAGGATTTTTAAATTTCATGGCTGCAGTCACCATCTGCAGTAATTTTGGAGCCCAGAAAAATAAAGTCTGACACTGTTTCCACTGTTTCCCCATCTATTTGCCATGAAGTGATGGGACCAGATGCCAGGATCTTTGTTTTCTGAGTGTTGAGTTTTAACCCAAATTTTTCACTCTCCTCTTTCACTATCATAAGAGGCTCTTAAGTTCTTCACTTTCTGCCATAAGGGTAGTATCATCTGCATATCTGAGGTTATTGATATTTCTCCCTGCAATCTTGATTCCAGCTTGTGCTTCATCCAGTCCAGCATTTCTCATGATGTACTCTGCGTATAAGTTAAATAAGCAGGGTGACAATATACAGCCTTGACATGCTCCTTTCCAGACTTGGAACCATTCTGTTGTTCCATGTCCACTTCTAACTGTTGCTTCTTGACCTGCATACAGATTTCCTAGGAGGTAGGTCAAGGGGGTCTGGTATTCCCATCTCTTTCAGAATTTTCCAAAGTTTATTGTGATACACACAGTCAAAGGCTTTGGCATAGTCAATAAAGCAGAAGTAGATGTTTTTCTGGAACTCTCTTGCTTTTGCCATGATTCAGCAGATGTTGGCAATTTGATCTCTGATTCCTCTGCCCTTTCTAAAACGAGCTTGAACATCTGGAAGTTCTCAGTTCACATACTGTTGAAGCCTGGCTTAAAGAATTTTGAGCATTACTTTGTTAGCATTTGAGATGAGTGCAATCATCAGTAGTTTGAGCATTCTTTGGCATTGCCTTTCTTTGGGATTGGAATGAAAACTGACCTCTTTCAGTCCTGTGGCCACTGCTGAGTTTTCCAAATATGCTGGCAAATTGAGTGCAGCACTTTCACACCATCATCTTTTAGGATTTGAAATAGCTCTACTGGAATTCCATCACCTCTACTAGCTTTGTTCGTAGTCATGCTTCCTAAGGCCCACTTGACTTTGCATTCCAGGTTGTCTGGCTCTAGGTGAGTGTTCACACCATCATGATTATCTGGGTCGTGAAGATCTTTTCTGAGTAGTTCTTCTGTGTTTTTCTTGTCACCTCTTTTTAATATCTTCTGCTTGTTAGGTCCATACCATTTCTGTCCTTTATTGTGTTCATCTTTGTATGAAATTTTCCCTTGGTATCTCTAATTTTCTTGAAGAGATCTCTAGTCTTTCCCATTCTATTGTTTTCCTCTATTTCTTTGCATTGATCGCTGAAGAAGGCTTTCTTATCTCTTCTTGCTATTCTTTGGAACTCTGCAACCCTTGGTATCTCTAATTTTCTTGAAGAGATCTCTAGTCTTTCCCCTTCTGTTCTTTTCCTCTATTTCCTTGCATTGATCACTGAAGAAGGCTTTCTTATCTCTTCTTGCTATTCTTTGGAATTCTGCATTCAGATGCTTATATCTTTCCTTTTCTCCTTTCCTTTTCACCTCTCTTCTTTTCACAGCTATTTGTAAGGCCTCCCCAGACAGCCATTTTGCTTTTTTGCATTTCTTTGCCATGGGGATGGTCTTGATCCCTGTCTCCTGTACAATGTCACGAACCTCAGTCCATAGTTCATAAGGCACTCTATCAGATCTAGACCCTTAAATCTATTTCTCACTTCCACTGTATAATCATAAGGGATTTGATTTAGGTCATACCTGAATGGTCTAGCGGTTTTCCCTACCTTCTTCAATTTAAGTCTGAATTTGGCAATAAGGAGTTCATGATCTGAGCCACAGTCAGCTCCCAGTCTTGTTTTTGTTGACTGTATAGAGCTTCTCCATCTTTGGCTGCAAAGAATACAATCAATTTGATTTCGGTGTTGACCATCTGGTGATGTCCATGTGTAGAGTCTTCTCTTGTGTTGTTGGAAGAGGGTGTTCGCTATGACCAGTGCATTTTCTTGGCAAAACTCTATTAGTCTTTGGCCTGCTTCATTCCGCATTGCAAGGCCAAATGTGCCTGTTACTCCAGGTGTTTCTTGACTTCCTACTTTTGCATTCCAGTCCCCTATAATGAAAAGGACATCTTTTTTGGGTCTTTTAGAACTAACACCCAAAAAAAAAGAGAGAGAGATGTCCTTACTCCACTGGAAAAGCGAATCACATTATTCGGTTAGGATAGAACAGGTTATAGTGAAGCAACAAATGCACTCCCATTTCTCACTGTGTTGAGACATTCAAAGTTTTGTCACTCATGTCAAAGCCCTGTGAGGGTCGTGCAGCTCTTACGGCCATTCTTCTCAATGGTGACGGGGCAGAGGTTACTTCCATCTTGTATGGATAGCCCCTGAGACAATATCTTCCAAGGAGACTATAGATAGGAGTGAAGCCTGAAGGATTTGCAAAATGAGTTTAAGGGCCAATCCTTGAAGTTGCTTATAATATATCTGCCTACAGCTAACCATCCAGAACCTAGACGTAATGCCCCAAGACATCCATAAGTGTGGGAAACAGAGAGGTGCCCGTGGGTATTCAATGAATACCAAGAGTCTTGCCGTATTCGTGGTCCCAGAGTCTGACCCAAACTCTCCCTCATCCTCTGAATTTTACAACAGCAGCCCCACCCTTGGCACTCCCTGTGCGAACTACACTTGCATCAGCAGGCACCAGAGCACACTCAACCTCTCACACTTCGCGTCGCCTCTTTAAAGAAGGGAAGAATAAGGCGAAGAGCTGGGATTCCCTCCTGTCTCCCCTGCCTGTCCACCACATGCCCTTGAGCGAGCCTCTCAGCTTCTCTGAGCATGCTTTTTGTCCTCCACAAAATGGCAATGATGCTGCCTCCTCGGAAGGTTGTTATGAAAGATGAGTGAAACAATACAAGTAAATGCTGCACAAGGAGGTGTGCACAGATTGCTGCTGATGTTTATTGTTGCCTGTGACAGATTTCCACTCTTCCACATTGATCTCACCCTCCTTGTCTTGACACACTGAGAGCAGATGCCCAAGGCAAAGCTATGTCTTGCCATTGCTCCTTGTGTTGACAGAATGATATACTCTCATAGCGTGGATCCGTCAGCGATGCGGCAGTGAGCTTTCATGCTCAGGCCCAGGTCGGCGGAATGGTTGGAAATAGTCTGCTATAAAAGCGTTCACTCTGGGGTCTTGGCTCAAGACATAGGAGTTCTATCCAAGAGCTCGTTCTCTCCATGGGGGAGGATGGAAGCAGGAGAAGGGAAAATGAAAACCCCCATGTTTCTGAAGGCTGAGACTTGGAACCGGCATTCTATCCACCCACTCACATCTCAGATGCCAAGGCAAGCCACAGGGCCATGCCCAGTACCCATGGGGTTGGGAAGATGGAAGTGAAGGGTCCTAGGTAAAGGTATAGGAAGGGAAGAAAAATCAGAAATATTTCTATCATCTACTTCACCCCCAAATGCCTTCTAAAAAGCATTCCCAAACTTGGGAAGTAGTGTACAAGCTGGAAATAATTTTCCCTTAAAACACCACTTTATGGGGCTTCCCTGGGGGTCCAGTCGTTAAGAAGCTGCTTTGCAATGCAAGGGACACCGGTCCAATCCCTGCTGGGACGATCCCACATGCCACGGAGTAACTAAGTCCACAGCACAGCTATTGCGCTGGTGCTCTAGAGCCCGGGCGCCACAACTACGGAGCCCACGTGCCGCAAGTGCTGAAACCTGCATGCCTAAAGCCGGTGCTCTGCAACAAAAGGAGCCGCGCCAATGAGAAACCTGCCCACAGCAGCCTGAGAGTAGCCCCCAGTCGCCGCAACTAGGGAAAGCCTGCACTCGGCACCCAAGACCCAGCACAACCAAAAACAAAAATATAAATACATCTTTAAAAAAAAAGGCTCCATTTTATAAACAAGCAGTGAAAGGCCCAGAGAAGGCATCAACCCACTTAATCCAGTGCCTGGTTGGAAATGCCCGCTCTCGACTATCAACGGGCCTCAGAAGCGAGAAGACGGTTGAAATCATTTCGTGAAGCCTCCGAGCCCATCTGTGTCAGACGTACCGTGATCTGACTGACAGGACAACTATCACGTGAGTCTCTCCACTTTGCAAACTGGGAGGGGAGTCAAATTACACGAAAAAATGTACTTGAAAGCTCATTCTTTTTAAGAAACGGTGTTCAAGTTGTATTTGCTAGTTTGCATCACTTGGATTATAGGTTGATTTTAAATGTGCAAAACACTATATTGAATCAACACCGAAAAATGAAGTGAGGGACTTCCCTGGTGTCCAGTGGTTAAGACTCCAGGTTTTCAAGGGGGGCCATGCTGGTTTGATCCCTGGTCAGGGAACTAAGATCTTACATACCGTGCAGTACAGCCAGAAAATAGAAAACAAAGTAAAAATAAATGTTTTTAATTTAAATTATTTAATTAATTAAAACTTCAAAATAATGAAGTGAAACATGGGAGAATGACCAATAGGACCTTCTGTGAGGCGAGCCTTATCTGGGGAAGGCATTGGCAAGAAGAGAGGGGAAAGTGCTTTTTCCATTAACAATCTGTAAACATTTAATTATGGCTTGATTTTGGTGACTGCAATTAAAACATTTTCTCTCTTTGGGAGCTAGCATGTCAGAATCTCGATCTAGGTTAGGTAGACACTGTCTTTAATAAGAAGTCTGATGAAAAATAAGAAAGGACCATCCCTATATTATAAAGGTAAGAGGTGTGGAGGGCTGGGCAGGGCTGTATAACTTCCTTGAGAAGACAGCTAAACCCTCTCATTCAGCAGTCTCCAATTAACAAATCTTCCCCACTAGACAGATGAAGACATAGAGACACAGAGAGGCTAAATAACTAGAAGCCGGGTCACTTGAGTTTGACACTCATTCCTCTGTTGAACAAATACTTACTGGGATTTATCTGTGCCAAGCAGTAATATTGTAACAAATTCAATAAAGACTTTATAAGGGATCTGCATCAAAAGAATCTTTTAAAAAATAGATGGTCAAAAATGCATACTCACAATATTATATAGAGCATGTAAAATATATGTTAATATTATACATAATATATAAATGCTCTTTCCACTAATATACATATCACAAGGCTGTGAATTCATATACACTCCTGCTACCCAAGTCCATGTGCTAAAGCACAGAACTCTCATGCTGACATAGACCCACATATGCCAGGACAGACCCATAAAAGTTATGTTCACAGCAGCAAATTCATAGCAGCTCCAAACATAAAACTGCCCAAATACCCGTGAGCCCAAAAAATATGTAAATAAATTACAGCACATTCACCCAGAGGAACACAAAACAGCACCGAGTGGGCACGTTACTGCACACACAGACACAGGGATAAACCTCTCAAAGTGCGCTGAGTGAAGGAAGCCAGGCACGAAAGTGTGCGGGCAGCGTGAGGCCATTCAGAGGAGAAGGAAACACCAGCCTCCGCTGGGGCAAGCCAGGACCACAGTTATCCCTGCGGTGGGGAAAAGACCGAAGGGCGGAAAGAAAGCGTTGGGAGGATTATGGCAGGTGGTCATGCTCGGTGTCTTGATCTGATGATGCTGGCGATAAGAGTGATTTCAGTTTATGGAAATTTATTAAGCCAAGCCCTTATGATATATGTGCCTTTCTGTGTGAATATTATACATTAGTTGAAAGTATTCTTAGAAATGCAGTGAACGATGGCCTCACCCACTTCATCTCTTTAATAATTCTCTGATTTGCTTTCTTTGTCCTGGACAAAGCCAGAGCTCAGATTGCTATAATATACCACAGTATCCTGGGTTAATAGAGCAAGTAGACATTTTTATTCCCATAACAAATCAGCAGGCTGATAAACAAGTGTATTATTGAATGTGTATGCGTCTGTTTTGCCGGCGCTTTTATTTTTTCACTCCTTTAACATAAAGACCAACACACCCTGGGTCTTAAGATTCTGCTCCAAAGAAAGCCCATCAAGTTCTGATTAGCCGCAATCCAGAATGAATCTTTTCAATGAATGAAAATGAGGCGAGCTTTTATGGGCCTATTACCCGGGGGTATCCAGTGGTATTTTTACTCTCCATATTTGACCTTAAAAATGTTTTGTAGTTTGTCAAGGATATAATTTTCACCCAGTCAGGCTGCAGGGGCAGCTAATTAAGTGGTGTTTAATGACATTTGTTCCTTAAAGGAGGGCTGATTAAATGTACCATGTAATTTTTTACCAAATCAAGCAATTCACCCAATTTTCAAATGTGCTTAATAAGCCAGGCCCAAGTCATTACAGCCTGCCAGCTGGGTGACGGATGGGGCTCCTTAGGCAGCAAGAGTTCTCAAAGTGCTTCAGCTTCCTCCCTCTGGGCCTTTGTCCGGCCTCCCTTCCAAGTGGACGTTCTTTTCTGTTCCCCCTTTATCTCTGCCAGTCTGACTCATTCTAGAGAATGCATCTGAAATCTGACTTTTTTCCTGGAATTTCTACCACCTGAAACTTTCCAGTTTAGCCAAGATCAGTTCTCCTTCCTTCAAACTCCTATCTTGGCATTTGCCCCTTAGCTTTGAATCCATTCCTCTTTCATCCCTGTGCCCCTCATGTTCCCAGTTAAGTTATGATCAATGTTGAGGGTCCCTTAGAGTGCCAGGAGATCAATCCAGCCAATCCCAAAGGAAATCACCACACACAAACCACGCCCCCCCCCCAGAATACTTGCTGGAAGGATTGATGCTGAAGTTTCAATACTTTGGTCACCTGATGTGAAGAGTCAACTCATTGGAAAAGACCCTTATGCTGGGAAAGATTGAGGGCAGGAGGAGAAGCAGAAGACAGAGAATGACGTGGTTTGATGGCATCACTGACTCAATGGACATGAGTTTGTGCAAACTCCAAGAGATGGTGAGCGACAGGGAAGCCTGGTGCACTGCAGTTCTTGGGGTCGCAGAGTTAAACAACTTAGCAACTGAACAACAACAACAAATGTGAGTTTCAGAAACCATTCTGCTATTGGGTTGGCCAAAAAGCCCATTTGGGTTTTCCTGCCATGTTGCTATGTTAAAACTAGATGAACTTTTTGGCCAACCCAATACTTTTTCCAAACCTGAGTTGTACCTGGTCCTAAGGGCACAGAACAGCTCACATTTGGGAAGAACCAGGCGACTGCTTTAGGAGGACACGCAGATGTTGTAATCTCTCCACTTAGTCTCTGTGTGACCTTGGGCAGTTAATTATTCATGTTCTTTAAGCCTGAGGTCCTTCACCTATAGAAGGATATATATAAAAATATCCCTAGCGTGATTCTAGTGGGAGTTAAACAAGAGAAGGCAGCGGCTCTCAAACTCTGCTTTGCCAAAAATTATCAAAGTGGTTGTCAAAAATGAGAAGTCCTAGGCCACTCTCCTTTTCCCCCCTGAAATTCTCACTAGGTCTAGAAAAATGCTCACTAGGTCTAGAAAAATGCAGATCTAGAGATCTGCAAGTATCTGTCACACCATAGACACTCTAGTGCAGGTGTTCAGAAGGATCAGCCTTTGAAAAACACAGAGATATGAAACAATAGCAGTAACAATAATGATATTTAATATTATAATTTTAAAGCAAGTTGATGTCAAAGAGCTAATAAATAGCTCTTCAACTTGGCACCCAACTTAAAGACAAATTTAAGAGATAAGGAAGCAATAAAATGAGTAGAGTTTGCCATGTCACCCTCATTTTATAATAAACGCTCATAATAGACAACGTGGCTGGGCCTGGAGTTAGAAAGTCCCTGCTTTGTCACTTTGGTTGGGTTTCTCCAGTTGTAACAGAAAGAGCCCTTGATAAAGACCACGTTTCCACACCTCTCTGCAACTCTTAGCACACAGGCATGACCCACCTGCCAGCCCTGTCCTTGGCCACCATCTACACTCCACACAGGCCACTCTGAGGAACATATGTGCATGGTGAACATGCTGGAAGCCCCAGAAATATAAGAGGGAGCGAGAAAGATGCAGGACCCAGGTCCTACCTTGGAGTCATCAGAGTCCTGACCTGGGCAGGGAACATTTAGAGAAAGGAAGCAGTCCATGCAGAGAATGTGCTGAGGTCTATGGCGGTGGTGTGGACACGCCCTGGACCCCAGACCCCCCCAAAGGCCTTTGTCCCCTGTGATCAGCGTGCACACGCTCAGTGCTGCTGAGGTTCCTTTCCGGGTGTGTCCTGTTCTTTGCATCCATCTTTCTTCTCTCTTTTACTTACGGTCGCATGTCCTCCCCAAGTAGCACCTTCTCTACTTTTTGTGCTTAATGTGAGGTAGGAGCTAAAGTTTGAAAGAGACAATGTTTTCATTTGCTGGAAAAAAAAAAGATGAGGACAATGCTCCTACCTAAGACAGGGAAAGTGAAACTATCAGGACCAGGAAAACCTTTTGTCATGTTATCTCTAAAACAGATAACTAGCAAGGACCTACTGTGTAGCACAGGGAACACTGCTCAATACTCTGTAATAAACTAAAGAGAAAATAATTTGAAAAACAGACATATTATACGTATTACTGAATCACTTGGCTCTACACCTGAAACTAACACAACATTGTTAATCAACTGTGCTACAGTATCAAATTTAAATTTTTTAAGTAAATAAAAGAAGTAATCTGAAATATTTTTGAAAAGTTCAGGCCAAGCCTTTCTCTGCAGGCACCCCTCTGGGCTCTCAGATCTCCCCGTTCTTCCCAATTTTCATATGGGAACAAGAGCCTGATAAAGTTCTTTCCTTTATTGTGCAAGGAGGCAAGAGAGGAAAAAGGAACATGGTAAAGGGGAGCCCTGAGACAGCCTAACTTGGTGCAGGCATGAACTTTCCCCTTACTACCTGGTCCATCCAGGCAAAGCTATAGTCTCTTCAGTAGTCGTGTACGGGTGCAAGAGATGGACCATAAAGAAGGCGGAACACGAAATATTTGATGCTTTTGAGTTGTGGTGTGGAGAAGACTCTTGAGAGTGCCTTAGACTGCAAGGAGATCCAACCAGTCCAACCTAAAGGAAATCAACCCTGAATATTCATTGGAAGGACTGATGCTGAAGCTCCAATACTTCAGCCACCTGATGTGAACAGTTGACTCATGGAAAAGACCTTAATGCTGGGAAAGATTGAGGGCATGAGGAGAAGGGGGTGACAGAGGATGAGATGGCTGGATGGCATCATTGACTCAACGGGCATGAGTTTGAACAAACTCTGAGAGATTGTGGAGGACAGGGAAGCCTGATGTGCTGCAATCTATGGGGTGACAAAGAGTCAAATAAGACTTAGTGACTGAACAACAACAATAACTTAGAGCAAGTCTCTAATTTCTGTAAGCCTCAGTTTGCAAGGCAGGAACAACGGCCATGAGTATAATTAGATAATTCAGACTTAACCATTAGAACAGATGCCGGTACGCAGCAGGGTTTTAAACGTTGAGTTCTTGTTGCATGAGGCTTACACTCACTCCTTCTGAAGATGAGAGGAGGAGGTGTGCCCAGGGACGCAGGCTGGGACTTTTTGAAGTGGCCTGTGGGCTCATAACGAAACCAAAATACTTCTAAGACAATGCTACATCCCTGGCTGCAAAATAAAAGCCAGCCCAGCCAGAAGACACACTCACGTCAGTGGCTCGAACACCCACCATCACTTTGCTTTTTAAGTTTAAAAGAAAAATCAACCAAACAAAATCTTTTCTCTCACTTAGTTCTTTTTATTCCTGAGTCTTTGTTCCAAGCCTCACTCACCCCCAGTCTCTCGCTCTCTCAAGATCTGTTTTTATCATCACTTCCTCCGAGAAGTGCACTCCCTGGAACTGCATCTGGCTCCCTGATGGTGACACAGACATGCCAGCTCCAAGCTCAGCCAGGACCACTCCACAGAGGTCCTCAGAGGGTGAGGATGCTCCTAAGGGCAGGTGGTGCCTGGATGGAGGGCAGATATGGGACTAAGCATTAAACAGATCAAAGGCAGAGACTCAAGGGGGGCACTCACCAGCCTGCTGCGTTCATGGCAGGCTTCCGAGAAGAGGGGGCCATGCTTGTTAGTGAGCAGTAGCCATGATGCATCAGGAGATTTATTTTAAAACTTGGAAAACATTTACAGTTATTTTTACTTTCCCACATCACCAATCATGGATATGAATGGCTTCAATCTCCATCAGTAAAACACAGCACCATGCAGTGATTATTACATCCACTGGAGAACTCCATCTTTGGTTCGATGTTAAAAGCTTCTGGATTTGGTCCAGGAGATATTTACTGAGCACCTACCATGTACCAAACCCTAGGTTATCATGAAGAGTTGAACACAAGCCCCTGCAGCAATTGGAAGAGAGCAGGTATTGGGGCTGTGACAGGTTTGGGAAGCACAAGTTGTGGGGTGGGGAGGGGAATGGGGGGGACTGGGTACTGCAGGCAAGGGGGTGTGGCTGGACCAGAGCAAAGGGGACCTGGAGGTCAGACTTGTGTCCTAAGAGAACTCAGTCCCTGTGCAAACAGAAAGCCCATGGTCACACCACCCAGGATGGCAGAGCTGCGGTTGAAACTAAGAGGCCCAGCTCCCCGCCAGGGCTACTCACAGCACACGATGCCTTCCCCAACCATTTTTTACATTCTAGTAACAACAACAGCAACAACAGTTAATGTTTACCGGGCGGTCACTTTATGCCAAGTGCTATTCTAAGCACGTGACGACTTTATTTCCTGCAACAATCCTGTTTAAAAATAATAATAATCACTAACCTTCATCTCACAGAGGAGTCTTTAGAGACACAGGAAGGTTAAACAACTCAATCAAAGCCACACAGTAAGAAATACAGCTGATACTCAAAGCCCAGCATTCTGAATCCAAAATCCATTTGCTGACCACCTACGTTCTGCTGGCGGGCTAAGTCCATGGTCCCATCTCCACACTGATAAAAGGAAGGCTGGGGGCCATCCTGATGTCTGAATTTCCCATGTGCCTTTTCCTTCAAAGAATCAGGGTCATTGATTTGATGTTGCCAGCTTTGACCTCCTCTAGGACACAAGCAAGATGCTCGCTGCAGACCTGGCCCCACACCTGGGCAGGCGAGTCAGCAGTGACACTGGGCTCTGTGCCAGGAGGGGCTACCACCACCTTTTGAGCCTTGAATGCTGACACTGTGCATCTTTCTACTATAATCCCCAGCTGGAAACTGCCAGGCCAGTTGAAAACCATGTAAGCAGTAGTCTGGGAGCAAAGGGAGAAATGGCGAGAAGATAACAAAGTCTCACTGAAAAGCAGCAGGGGCTGAAATAGCAGTCCGAACTATCAGTCTGGGGGCGGCATGCTGCTTGTGTTATTTTGCAGAAAGACAGACAATATGTCAGTCTTCCTAAATGTGTTCAGCCCTTTGCTTCCTGGCCTGCACAGTGGAAGAACTGACCTAAATCCCTTTCTTTCAAAGAAGCCTGCAAAAACCATCATAAAAGGTCTGTGCTGGGCAGGAGGACAGAGATCTGAGGATGGAGAGCAGGGAGTGAAAGGGTACTTGCTGAGTGTACTGCTTGCCAGGCACGCCTCGAAGGGTCTTGTATTCATTATCTTTTTTTATCTTCTGATGTGGGGTGATGAGTGTGCCTGTTTCATCGACAGGAGGCCAAGGCACAGATGGTTCGGGAACTAGTGCCAGGGCCCACACTCACAGAGGTGGTGTCAGGTCAGCCCCAGGGCCCGGCTCCCACCCAGCACACCACCAGCCTCCCCCACCAAGTCTTGGGCCAGGATCTGAGAAGCTTTATTATTCTTATGTTCTGTGACTCCGAGCCTTGTGCCCTGGTGATCCATCGGTGGGCTCAGCACCCGCAGATCCATGATGGAGCACATGCCCGGCTTGGAAATAGACAGGCGAGAGGCCTGTTCTCACCTCAATGAGATCACATCAGGGGCTATGACACAGACATCGACAAGAGCAGCTCAGAGCAACATGTGCCGACCAAGTCCATCCAGAGATCCCACTGACCCCCGATTCAGCATGTCTCTGGATTCAGCACGTCCCCTGGATTCCGTATTTCCATTGAGTATGTTCATTGCTCAGTTATTTGCGACTCTTTGTGACCCCATGGACTGTAGCCTGCCAGACTCCTCTGTCCATAAAATTCTCCAGGCAAGAATACTGGAGTGGGTAGCCATTCCCTACTCCAGAGGACCTTCCTGATCCAGGGATCGAACCCTGATCTCCTGCATTGCAGGCAGATTCTTTACCTTCTGAGCCACCAAAGCCCCTCCATATTTCCATTAATTAGAACTAAATGCAGAGACAGACAAGCCAGAGAGCTAACAGTCTCTCACCTCTCCCAGGCCCCTCTTCTCTCAGGTGCAACCAGGGCTGCTGTTTCCAGAGCACAAACATCTCTGTGGGACGACCTGGCCGTGCCTGGAGTTGGGCTCCTCACTGCCCACCTGCACCCACCAACGTCCCTTTGCTCTGTCCTGCTTCCCTCCTGCAGCCGGGACCCCTCCATCGCCCTCTGTAATGACCCTGGCTGGTTCCCCATCACCTACCACAGGGGGTCAACTATGATGGCAGACTTGAGGTCCCTCCTACCTCTGTGGACTCCCTCCAGGAGTCTGCCCCTGACCACCATGCGTCCGCAGACAGCACCATCTTCCTGAAATAACGAGGATATGACGTGACATGTCAAGAGCGGCTGCTGACTCTGCACTGAAGGCTGCACAGAAATAACCTTGTTTAATCCTCACAAGCACCCAACAAGGTGCAGTATACTTTGAGACCCACTCTAGAGCCAAAAAAGAGAGGCTTCAAGAAGTCAAATAACAAGTCCACAGAGTGAGTAAGAGGTGGTGATGGGTCTGACCCCAGATTTTCTGCCTGCAGAGCCCGTGTCCCTAACACACCCGCCCAGGACTTGCTGAGTCAAGGCCCCCTTGCCCTTCAGCCTGAGCTTCAACACCATCTCTCTTTGGGAGGCTCCTCTGTGCCCGAGTGGACATGCACCTTCTTCACGATGGTCTTGCACTCCATCACAGGCTGCACCAGTGAACCGAAGACTCCATAGAGTTTAATTCTAAGCACAGCCCCTCCTGAAGCCAGTACCCACTGGTGTCTGAGCAACTCAGGGACCACCCTTCTCCCACGTGCCTTGCCCAAGACCAACTAGGGCCGAGGGACCAAATTAATTCATTTGATGAAGGCACACGAGAGCCTGGATACTCTCTGGGCTGTGGGTTTGGGAGGTATACTATACTCATTTCTTGCTCTCTTTTCTCTCTAGTTTTAGTTGTGGGTGCTTTTTCTTTGGTGGAAGGAGTGGGAAAGTTAGTTGAGGGGTGACCCAAAACGAAGGAAACAGAACTTGTTGCTGAGTCCTGTACGGGGCTTTAGGCTTTAGGAGAGAAAAGGACATTCACCAAGCAAGGAGACCCCAAGGGTCAGGTTGCCTCACAGTGAGGGACCCAGACCCCGAGGCCAGGCTGCATGCTTTCAATCCAACTTGGCCACGCTCACTAGCCATGTGATCCACAGCAGGTCATCTAACCTCAACAAGCCTCCTATCCTGATGGATGGAATTCGGGCAAAGTATCACCCTCATTAGAGTTGCTGTGAGGGTGAGATGTGTTAATAAATGAAGCAGTCTCAGAAATATGTCTGCTATATTATTATTTTGAAATTGAAAGTGTAGTCTCAACTCTCAAGGGCTGCAGAAAACTTGAGAGAGTTTTCTCCATCCATTTAAAATAATCTCTCTACATTTTAAATAATGCAGGAAGGTTTATAATGAAATAGTCATTGATCTGGATGGATGCAACTCATATAACAGAATAACAAAGTAGGAATCAGGAGAGCTGGGTTTTCAACCCAATTCTGTCTCTAACCAGCCATGTAAGTTTGGGGCAATTTTCTTAACCTCTCCTACCTGAATTTTCTTTGACTGCAAAGCAGAGATCATGGTGATGACTTGTATGCTTTTGGTAAGAATTAGAATAGACAGCTTAGTCTATTTTTTAGTACTTAGCCCAGTTGAAGAGTGCCAAGATCACTCTGTAGAGATAGAAAAGACTTTTCAACAAATGATGTTGAGACAGCTGGACATTGACTTGTAAACAAAGGCAGGTGGACTCTTACTTCATATCATATACAGAAATTAACTCGACTACCATACGACCCAGCAATTCCACTCCTGGGTACAGATCTGAAAAAACCAAAGCACAAATTCAAGAAGATATGTGCACCCCAGTGATCACAGTAGCACTATTTACAATAGCCATGATATGGAAGCCACTTAAGGCTCTACTGACAGAGGACCGGATAAAGAAGATGTGGTACATATATACAATGGAACACTGCTCAGCAATAAACAGGAATGACATTTTGCCATTTGCAGCAGCATGGATGAATCTGAGTAACGTTATACTAAGTGAAATAAGTCAGATAGATAAAGACAAATATTATGCAATATCACTTAAATGTGAAATCTAACAAATACAACAAACTAGTGAATATGACCAAAAAAAGCAGCAGTCTCACAGAGAACAAACTAGCGGTTACCAGTGGGAGGAAGGAAAGGGAAAGGCAAAGAGATACAAACTTCTAGGTATAAAATAAGCTACAAGGATATACTATACAACATGAGGACTCTGCCAATATTTTATAATAACTTAAGTGGAGTATACCTTGAAAAATTGTGGATCACTATATTGTACCTCCATAACTTATGCCAAAGAATTGATGCTTTTGAACTGTGGTGTTGGAGAAGACTCTTGAGAGTCCCTTGGACTTCAAGGAGATCCAACCAGTCCATCCTAAAGAAGATCAGTCCTGGGTGTTCTTTGGAAGGACTGATGCTAAAGCTGAAACTCTAATACTTTGGCCACCTCATGCGAAGAGTTGACTCATTACAAAAGACTCTAATGCTGGAAGGGATTGGGGCAGGAGGAGAAGGTGACAACAGAGGATGAGATGGCTGGATGGCATCACCGACTCAATGGACATGAGTTTGAGTGAACTCCGGGAATTGGTGATGGACAGGGATGCCTGGTGTGCTGCAATTCATGAGGTCGCAAAGAGTTGGACACAACTGAGCGACTGAACTGAACTGAACTTACATAATATTATTTGACAACTATACTTCAATAAACAAATAATAGTTTTTTTAAATTAACTCAAAATGGGCTAAGGAATTAAATGTGACAGCTAAAACTTTATAGTTTCAGAAGAAAACATAGGTATAAATCTTCTTCCCACACGGAGTGAGTTCAGAGGGCTTCTTGGGTCTGGTCTGAGCAGACCCAGCCTTCAAGTGTTTCCTCTGAGAGAAGATAGATGCACACAGGAAGTGTTAATTCTCTTCTCCTGCTCCAAGGACCAGTCTCTGGCCCTCAAAATCACTGAAAAAGTTTCTTCTGAGTCTAGGTGTGTTTGGCTAACCTGGGATTCAGAATTAGGGAAGCCCCTGATCCATATATAATGACATAAGCCACTTTCTTTATGCATTACAGACATATTGGCGTCCAACTGCCTTACTCCTATAGAATTCTCAATTGGTTCAAAACTCAGGTCATTAATAACAAAGTCATCCTCCAAGCCCCTCCATATCAACAACTACTTCTAAATGGCAGGTAAACGAGGCTTTAGCTGAAGTGCACATAGAAGAAAATAAAACAGGGAAAATGAAAAGTTTGACTCCATTAGGTGGTACAGAGGAAACCCACCATGAGGGTGATAGCTGAGCAGAGGATTTTCACTAGCTAACGGAGCAAAGAAGGAAATTCCAGAGAGTGAGTTGCCTTGAGACTCATCCCAGAGATGAGACAGTAGAGAAATATTCATAGAACAGAGAAAAGCTCATTGTGGATAAACCCAGATTTCAAAGGGAGATGAGTGGAGAAGATTCGTGGGTGATGTCATTTTTTTATTGAGCTGTAATTGGCATGTAACACTCTATACGTTTGAGGTGTACAATGTGTTGATTTGATACATTTACATATTTCAATATGATTGCTCTGACACCTCCATCATGTCATGTAATTATCATTTCTTTATGTGGTGAGAAAACTTAAAGTCTAGTCTCCCAGCAACTCAGAGGTATAAAATACAGAATTGTTGACTACAATCACAGTTCTGAGCCCTCCATCTCCAGAACCTATTTATCATCTAATTGCAAGTTTGTACCCTGTGACCAGTGTCTCCCCAGCTCCTCTACAGCCCCCTGGTAACCACCATTCTACTTTCTGTTTCTCCGAGATTGGCTTTGTAGAGTCCACGGATAAGCAACATCATACAGTATTTGTCTTTCTCTGTCGGACTTATCTCACTCAGCCTCACATCCTCAAGGTCCATCCACACTGTCACACATGGCAGGACTTCCTTCTCCCTCATGGATGAATAATACTAGTACAGTGTGTGTGTGTGTGTGTGTGTGTGTGTGTGTGTGTGTGTGTCCCACATCTTATTTATCCATTGGTCCAGTTCTTCCATTGACAGACATTTGCTTCCATCTCCTGGGCTTGTGAGTAATGTCTCCATGAACGTGAGAGTGGGTGATGGCATTGCTGATAGAGGAGAAAGGTATTCACTGTTAGGGGCACCCTGGGGACCCAGTTAGGGAGTTTGGGGATGAAAGTAACATGGTAATGTACCTGCTTTCTCATTAAAGATCCCCGCAGTAGAGGGTAGAAGTTGGGATGAAGGCTGACTGACTGAAGGCAAGAAAACCACAAGCAGAAGCCTATCAGCAAGGCCCCAAAACAAGCAAGAGTGAATTGTCAAAGGTGCTGCAGAGGGAGTGGGCAAACACAGATGGATTCAAAGACCATCGCGGGGAAGGACATTTGGATGGCATCTAAGATGCTGCCACTTGCCAGCTGTGGGATCCCAGGACAATCTTTTCAACTCTCTGCTCGGTATTAACTGTTGGATCCACTCCCACGGTGAGGTCAGGATTAAATGAGGGAGTGGATACCTACATGCTTTCTTCTAACTGTGGTAAAATTCATGTGATGTAAAGTCCACCATGTTAAAGTATGCAATTCAGTGGCTTTGAGTACATTTGCAATGCTGTGCAACCATTGGCACTAATTTCAGAACATTCTCATCACCCCAAGATGGAAGCATGCACTCATTACCAGTCAGTTCCCAGCCTATGGCATCCACTAATGTACTTTCTGTCTCTATGGATTTGCCTATTCTGTATATTTTATTTAAATGTAATCACCTGATATGTGGGCTTTCATGTCTGGCTTCTGTCACTTATCATGATGTTTTCAAGATTCATCCACATTGCAGCATGTATCAAGACTTCATTCCTTTTTATGCCTTAATAACGGATTGCATGGTATGTATATTGCACATGCTGCTTATCTCTTCATGAGTTGATGGACATTTTGCATTGTTTCCACTTTAGGGCTATTAGGAATAAGGCTGCCTTGAACATTTGTGTGCGGGTTTTTGTTTCAATGCCCTTTTTTAAACTAAAAGACATTCGTTCACTTCACTTGATTATTTACTCAGCACCAGAGGGTGTGCTAGCTTCTGGGGTGAGAACCATCCACAGGACAGGTAAGGTGTCTGACCGTTAGGTATATACATTTTATCGCGGGAGAGAAGCAGCAAATGAGGAGGCAAATAAATAAACAAGGGATCAGGCTGGCCAAAAAATTCATTTGGGTTTTCTCATAAGGCTAAATGAAGTTTTTGTGCCAACCCAATAATGCAAAAGGTGATGTCTCATGCAATGGATCAGGGCAATGAGTGAGCACAGTAACTGATGAAGGAAGAGTGAGGATTTAAGCAAGACGATCCATGCACTGGTCAGGGTTCCAAAGAAAGAGTAACATTAGAATGTGCATATACAAGGAGAGATTTATTTTAAGAAATTGGTTCGTGTGATTGTCGTGTTTGGCAAGACCAAAATCTGCAAGGTGGGCCAGCAAATTGAAGACCCAGGGAACAACACATGTGGCAGCTCAAGTCCAAAGGTTATTCACTGACAAAATACCCTCTTGCTTGGGGAGGGCAATCTTTATTCTAGAACAAGACCTTTGACTGATTAGATGAGGCCCACCCACATCACAGAGGCAATCTGCTTTACTCAAAGTTCACCCATTTACAGGTTACTCTCATCCACAGAAACACCATCACAGAAACATCCAGGATAATATGTACTACATCAGTCTCAGGTATGAGGCCCTCACCTAGTTGACAAGAAATTAACTGTCACAATCAAGAAAGGTGTCCTTGAGGAGTAACGATTCTGGCTGTGATGTGAGGAGCAGGAGCCATCTATGCAAAAAGCTAGAGGGAAAGCATGCCAAGCAGAAGGAACAACACATGCAAAGGCCTCAGGGAGGCAAACTGTATGAATTAACTCGGGGTTGAGGCAGCTCAGAGCCATGATATCAGGCGGTGAGCAGAGCAGACGCAAGTGGAAGGACATTCTTTTTAGAGAAGGAGACGGGCTCATGGTCGCTCCTCCATATTCCACTGCATCAGACAACCAACCCCCAAAACCACATTCTGCTGCGGGAGGTGGGCTGGAAACAGCACTTCCAGGCAGCCACACAAAAAGAAATCACCAGGGCTTTTGAAAGAAAACACCAGGAAAGGCAACATTGAACATAAATATGATTTCTCATGGCTGTTTCCCACGCTTCCAGAAACAGACAACTTTACTTCTAATCGGTCCTGCTGAGTCTGCCTCTATCACCAGCCTTAGGAAGGCTGCCTCTGGGCCAGCTGGGATGCGGGTCGCCTTCTGTAACGTCACACTTCACGGCTTAGACAGCACCTCAGCCCACAGAAGCTTGATTTCCCCCAAGATCCCAGCAGCGGCCCATCACCTTGATTGCTTCTGATCAAGGCAGACTGAGAAAGATGAACAGACATCTGTTCTCTTTCTGTCACTTGAGCCAGCAAACACCTACAGTCAGTGCGGCCACTCAAAACCAACATGAAAGTCAATCCCCAACTCAAGGAGCCCTGATGCAACACAAGGAATTAAAACTTGGCTCTGTCCTCCATTCAAAAGGAGAAATCACAGGCTGCCTTTTGCCAGAACCCACTGCCTGTGTGTCTCGGTCACACCAGTCTGCCAGGAGAAGAGCTGGCTTGTCCTACTTCTTGACCTCGTCTTTGCCACTTGTCATCTGTCCCCACCTGTGCCAAATGCATGCCAGCACCGTCTGCTAGGAAGCACTCTGCACCATTGCCTCTCACCTGACTGGCCGTGCAGCCTCCTCCTGGGCTCCATGAGTGTTCCCCAGCCCCTCCTCGAGTTCCCCATGCTGCTGGCTGGCCATGGTCCCCTCCTGCCTCCTCCTCTCTGCAGACCTCACTTCACACCTCCAGTCAAGCCCCAAGGCTTTCACTTTTTCCAGCAAGTCATGCTGCTTTTCACCTCTGCACCTTTGCACAGGTGTTCCTTCTACCGGGAACATCCCTCCTCTGCAGCCCCCTCCCCTATAATCATCAATGAGTTAATCCTGATCCCTCCATCAAGCCTCAGCTTTGGAAACCCTGTTGTTTTCATTAGAACCAAAATCTATTGTACAGAATGAAGTAAGTCAAAACGGCAAAAACAAATATCTCATATTGATAAATATATGAGGAAGATCCCCTGGAGAAGGATATGACAACCCACTCCAGTATCCTTGCCTGGAGAACGCCATGGACAGAGGAGCCTGGCGGGCTACAGTCCACGGGGTGGCAGAGTCAGGCACAATTAAATGGCTAACATACAACACATATACATGGAATACAGAAAAATGGTAATGGTGAACCTATTTCAGGGCAGAAATAGAGGTGCAGTTGTAGAAAACAGACTTGTGGACACAGCAGGGGAAGAGGAGGATGTGACAAATTGAGAAAGTGGCATGACATATACACACTATCATGTATAAAACAGATAACTAGTGGGAAGCTGCTGTGTAACACAGGGAGCTCAGCTCGGTGATCTGTGATAACCTAGGGGCATGTGATGGGATGCAGTGGGAGGCCCAAGAGGGAGCGGATATACGTATACTCACAGCTGATTCACTTCTAGCAGAAACCAACCCCATACTGTAAAGCCGTTATCTTCCAATTAAAAACAAAGAACAAAAGTCCCAGATGGTTGTTGTTGCTGTTGTTCGTTCACTAAGTTGTGTCGGACAATTGTGACCCCATAAACTGCAGCATGCCAGACTCCTCTGTCCCCCACGATCTCCCAGTTTGTCCAGACTCGTGTCTATTGAGTTGGTGATGCCATCCAACCATCTCATCCTCTGTCACCCTCTTCTCCTTTTGCCCTCAGTCTTGCCCAGCATCAGCGTCTTTTCCAATGAGTCAGCTTTTCACATCAGGTGGTGAAGTATTGGAGCTTCAGCTTCAGTATCAGTCCGTCCAGTGAATATTCAGGGTTGATTTCTTTTTAAATTGAGTGGTTTGATCTCCTTGCAGTCCAAGGGATTCTCATGAGTCTTCTCCAGCACCACAACTTGAAAGTATCAATTGTCCATACTCAGTCTTCCTTATGGTCCAACTCTCACATCCAAACAAGTTTCTGAGGCACTTGACCAAACACGAATCCTGGACATCAAAACAACCTTCACATGTATCCCCACCACACTGCTCACTGTGGACCCCCAGGCCCAGGAGGGCACCAAGCAAAGGGCAGGTGCATATCACTACCTTTTGAAGGGATGAGTGAATGAATAGCACAGTGACAGTCTCTGGGTATACAATGTTAAAGACTCATAAGACCATCACTGTGTCATCCATTCATTCAGGTCAGTTCCCAGGCAGGAATTGAGGTCATTCATTTGGACATACTGAGCTACTTCACTTTCACTCTCATGCACTGGAGAAGGAAATGGCAACCCACTCCAGTGTTCTTGCCTGGAGAATCCCAGGGTCAGGGGAGCCTGGTGGGCTGCCGTCTCTGGGGTCACACAGAGCCGGACACAACTGAAGTGACTTAGCAGCAGCAGCAGCAGCATTCCCACCTCAAGCCCTAGCTACTGACCTCCCTGGGCTATGATTTTCTCCTTTGCCAAGCCTGGAGGATGTACCCCCAGCTTGCAGTGGATCTGGATGGAACGGCACCGAGGGGCCCCTGAGGCTCTCCTTTGCTGTGGTGATGTGAGATGCTAGTCTGTGAAGCTCAAACGTGCCTGGAGAAGTTCTGGCGTTTCACATTAATTCAAGGAAATGGAGAGATTCCATGAGGACAAATCACCTTAAAAATTTTAAGTCAGAAAACCACATTACATGAGTCAAGTGAGTGTTAACAAGAACTCCTCTGCTTCAAAGTTTAAGCTCTGGCAGCACTATAATAGGTCAGACCTAATGAAATTGGCATTTCTGCAAATTGAAACACGTCGACCAGCAGCAATTTTAGATCATTTTACATGATGGGCCCCTTTACAATCCAGGCCTTTTCTTGCCCCAAACCTTCATCCACGCTGTGCGCCTGTTTCCAACATCCTTCTGCCCACAGCACCCCACTTAGTCCTCCCAAGGCAGATGGTTCCGAACTTATGATGGTTCAACTTAGGATTTTTTTACTTTCTCTGCTGCTGCTAAGTCGCTTCAGTCATGTCCAACTCTGTGCGACCCCATAGACGGAAGCCCACCAGCCTCCCCCCATCCCTGGGATTCTCCAGGCAAGAACACTGGAGTGGGTTGCAATTTCCTTCTCCAATGCATGAAAGTGAAAAGCGAAAGTGAAGTTGCTCAGCCGTGTCCGACTGTTAGCGACCCCATGGACTGTGGCCCACCAGGCTCCTCCGTCCATGGAATTTTCCTTTAGGATGATGCAAAAACAATTAGCATTCGGTAGAAACCGTACTTACATTTTGGATTGTGACCATTTCCCAGGCTAGCTGTATACAGTAAGCCCCTCTGTCATGATGCTGGGCAGTGAAATTGTGCCATGGCTCCCAGGCAGCCCTTTCAGGGGTAATCTTTGCTTTTTTGTCCTTTAATTTTGTTCTTTCATCGTTCCCTTGCGGTACTTTCTCTATAGCACCGTGTTTAGAATTTCTATCTCCTATACCTTAAATTAGAGGGCAAATGTTTTATTTTGTCTTATTTTGGTTATTTAATTAGGAATGGAGTTGTGGGCTAGATTTAGTTCAAGATATTCATAGTACATGAAAGCTTCTAGGTGTAAACTAGGTGCTTTGTTTAAGCTACATCTTGGTTTGTCCAAGCACGCTTTCCAGTATGCTTACCTTGTTATGATTTGTCTCCTCTCATATGGTTAATACATGTGAATGGATTTAAGTGCCTTGTGTTTATTTGAGGAGGGTGATGGGCGGTGTTGATCACAAGGATAAAAGACCAACACTCTGGCAAGCATTTTGCACCCAGACAGCGGTACTCAGTTACGTGCCACTGTCTACATTTCATCCTAAAGCAGACTTGGTGTCACATGACCCTCCCTGCCGCTGATGTTTCAAGCACATTTAAGGTGAGCTGTGATGTCACATCAGGTGCAGTAAGTGTATTTTCACATTTTTTTAGAGAAAGAAAGTTGCTTCAATCAGAAAATTCAGAAGAAAAGAAAAACAAATATATATTAATGCATATATGTGGGATATGAAAAAATGGTACAGATGATCTTATTAACAAAGCAAAAATAGATATACACCTATGTAGAAGACAAACATATGGATATCAAGGGGGAAAGATGGATGGGATGAATTGAGAAATTGGAATGGCATAGATACACTATTGATGTCTTGTGTTGTGTTAGTAGCTCAATCGTGTCTGACTCTTTGTGACCCCGTGGACTATTGCTCCTCTGCCCATGGAATTCTCCAGGCAAGAATATTGGAGTGGGTTGCTATTCCCTTCTCCAGGAGATCTTCCAACCCAGGGATCAAACCCATGTCTCCTGAATTGCAAGCAGATTCTTTACCATCTGGCTCACCAGGGAAGCCAGTACACTATTGAAAATATGCATAAAATATACAACTAATGAAAACCTACAGTTATAGCACAGAAAACTCTACTCAACACTCTGTGGAAGGAAATCCAAAACAGAGGGGATATACGCATACATTAGCTGATTCATTTTGCTGTACAGCAGAAACTAACACAACAATGTAAAGCAACTATCCTTAAAATCTTTAAAAAAAATATTTTAAAAATAAATAAATGGCTAAATCAATACAATATTGTAAAGTAATTAGCCTCCAATTAAAATAAATAAATTTAAATTTAAATAAATAAATAAATCAATAAAAATCCAAAAAAAGAAAAGCCAGCAACCTGGGGAGAAGGTGGACTTACGTCCTAAGACCAACTCAAAAGATTCTGTGCAGCTATGGCAATGTTTAAAGAGAGAAAAGGAAGTCAGGGATTCAACAAGGCAGGAGGTTGGGTTCTGCATCCTTCTCCACTGCATGCAAACTGGCTTGCTCTTCAGATGTTACCTTGTCTATAGGATTGCTAAGGGGGCTATTGGAGGTAGAGAACCAGTTATTCTTTAACTGATGATACTTTCAACTTACAATGAATTTATGGAGACATGACCTCATCATCAGTCAAGGAAGATCTGTAGCCCCTGGCTAACTCCTAATCATCCTTCAGGGTACAGTTTGGGCATCACTTCCTCCAGGAAGTCTTCCTCAAGCACAGCATTAGCTATCTATTGCTACATAATGGTATTACCACAAACTTAAGGGGTAAACCAATATACACTGTATTGTCTGACAGCTCCTATGGGTCAGGAGCCCAACCATAGCTTAGCTGTGTTTTTTATGAGGTTATCATTGAAGTATCTGCCGGGGCTGAGTTCTCATTCCAGCCACTGGTGTGGTGGCTCAAAAAAAATTCCTTGCTGTATACATCTCTCCAGAGGGCAGTTCACATGGCCACTTCCTTCATCAATCAAGGGTTATCAGTTACCTCTGCTGTTTTCTACTGGATAGACAGAAATCACAGGTCCTTTGTGGGGAGGTCATTACGTAAGGACATGAGCGCCAGACAGTGGGGAAAAGGAGAGGGACATCTCAGAGTTTATCTACTATAGCCAACAGGACTGAATTATGGATCCTTCTTGACGTACCCACTGCCTCAGGCATGCCTATACCTTTAGCTTTGCTATATAAACCTAATGATTTTCTGCTTATGTGCCTCCACTCCCCTAATAACTTGTGAGATTTTTGCTGGATGGAAAAACTACCATAAGTATCACAATGCCTGGCACATAGCAGACACTAAGTATTCACTGGACAAACTCACTAATTGATGGCATGGATGCTAAATGGACAAGTCACTGGACCACCCAGACCAAAAGAATCTCCTAGGCTGCATCCAAGTTCAGTCAAGCCTGGGTATACTAAACCCAGTCGTTACATTCCACAGTTAAATTACCAAATTGAAATTAGATGAATGAAATAATTAGAGGAAATTTCACTGCACGAAAGAGCACAGGCACTAATTGAGATTTTGTGACACCCCATCAAAGATTGGTTCTGGATGCAGCTGAGGTGAGCATTCTGATTGCAGAATTAAATGACCCAGCAATGAGCCCCTCCTCAGATGTGAGTTCTGGGGTCAGTACTGCTATATCATGATCATTAAAACAGAGAAAAAGCAAACACGAGAATAAAGAGGGACTGGAAAGGAAGAGAGGGCAAAAATATTGGCAAGAACAAGGGAATGAGATGTAAAAATATTAAAATTAAAATATTTAGTGTGCAGTAGCCAAAGACACTCCAAAGAAATGGACGGGGCTTATGGAGATAAAAAGATGGTGGAGGGTCAAATCCAGCTTCTGAAAACAAGTGAATAAACCAGGGAGAATCTCAAACTCACATCTCTGCCTGGATTTAGGGTATTTAGACCTATGCTACTTAAAACTTCCTGTTTATGAAATACCTGTGATAGGGCAGGCTTGGTGCTAGGGCTATGGACACAGTGGTATCAAGACATACCTGGCCCCTGCACTCATAGAGTGTCCACCCCACCATGGAGAAAACTGATTAGAAACCACGTGTGAGTAAATGACCCCAACAATTTCAGCCTGAGATTGTCTACCCAATAAACGGCTATGGTGGCAATGATAAAGGTTGTTCTCTATAATCACTAGTTTTACTAGCTCAGTTATCTAATCTGTGTGACCATCAGTGTCCTTATCTGTAAATTGTGGCTAACAATCTCTGTCTGCCAAATCAGCACTGGTATTAAGTCAGTGGCTCAGATGGTAAAGAAGCCACCTGCAATGCAGGAGACCTGGATTGGGAAGACCCTGTGGAGAAGGGGAATGGCAACCCACTTCAGTATTCTTGCCTGGAAAATCCCACAGACAGAGGAGCCTGGGGGGCTACAGTCTATAGCAGGTTGCAAAGAGTCAGACACATCTAAGCGACTAACATACATGCACACACACACACACACACACACACATACACACACACAGTCAGTTAATGAAAATATAAACCACATAGTGCATGGCATTGAGAAGGCCTTTAATGTCACTGCTATTACTATCTAATTTAATTGTCCAGTTGCATTTCCAATTTAAGTCCTACCCCCATGCTGGACTATTAGGAGATGCTTGGTTTATGTGGGTTGAGCTCTGAGACTGGGCTTTTTGACAGAGCATGCAGGCAGCATTGCTGTTTAGATACAGATGCATGTTTTCATAAAGAAAACCATCATATTTCTTATTTTATGAGCCCGGGGAAGTTATTAAATTAAATAGTTCCCTTCCTGATTGTCAACCATACTATCACTACCCCCCAGCCAGTCATGCTAAAATTAGTAACAACCTTACTGATTCAGAAACTCAAACGGGTATACAGATAAATCAACAAAATAACATTTCTACATGATATTATGGTCCAAAAAGGAAAAACAAAACACGTGTCAGCAGACCTGGTTTCCAGATAATAATGTGCCATTGGCTCATCTATGATATTGAGAAATCACTTTCCCTCTTTAGGTCAAAGCATACTCCCTTTAAATTTAAATTAAGTAAATTAGAAGTCAGGCTCATATAGTTTCCTTTCTGTTTTTTTAACAGATAGGGTACAGAATTTTCAGAAAGATAGCTGATAAAGTAAGAATCTCTAGGGTCTCTTGGCTCTTTGTTTGTAGGCGTATGATGGTCTTGTTATCCCCATCCCTGATAAAGTTAGATACATTCATGTGACATGTTCTGACCTATGGATGTGAATAGAAGTGACTTGTGTCACCACTAGTCATAAGGTTCAAGGTCTCACACGATTCACCCCAGGCTTTTTTTCCCTCCAACATGGGTGATTTGCAACGTTTGAGATGGTGGTGTTCCATCAGCCTGGTTTCTGAATGCCCTCCATGCTGACCAGTGAGATCATGGATGCATTGTTACTGCAGCGTGGCCCATCCTATCCCAGCAGAGGGAACTGTGATAAGGGAGGGAAAGATAATCCAAGTCCAAATAGGAGGAGTCTGATCAGAGGAGGAACTAACGAAATCAAGAGCTGAAACTGTCCTTGAATGGCATGCAAGGCCAGCTATCAGAGCAGGTCACCTGAGAATTATCTCTAGAACACACACAAAGACCCTCTTTCCCCAGGGACTTTCAGTCCTGGAATCACTGGTGATGTGGCTGGTGTTTGGGTGGGATCTGGGAAGAGCTGGTGGGTTATCAAGGTCAGCGGCTGTGCAGTGTCTAAATCATGTGTGTCTCTAGTCTATGGGGCGGCTGCCATTCTCCTGGCCATGCAAGGCAAAGGACAGACAGAGCTGACTGGTGCCATCCTGGTGCCTTAGAGAGAGAGAGGACCATCTGAATTGGAGGTCTGGGTACACTTTTCCAATTCTGGCAACTCATGAATCCGAGATTCAGTTGTGCTGGGAAAATACAATGCAACCAAAACTGCCTGTCCAGAGAACCCTCTAAATTATTGGTCCCCAACAGTTTTGGCATCAGGGATCAGTTTTATGGAAGACAATTCTTCCATGGAGCAGGCGGCAGCGTGGTGGTGGTTTCGAGATGATTCAAGTGCATTATATTTATATGCACTTCATTTCTATTAGCATTATGTCAGCTCCTCCTTACATCATCAGGCAGCAGATCCTGGAGGCTGGGGACCTCTGCTCTAAATAACAAACAACGCCAGTTAGAGAGGTGACTTTGCAACAAAGGAGGGAGTGACTGTGGGTGAGTTATTTATCTTTTCATGAATAAGGCCAGTGCTGTGAGCCTGAAGGGGGTGGGCTTAATAAATGGCAGTGGAAGAAATGTAGGTTAACCCCAGAAGGAGGGCACGTCGGCGAGGTTATGAAACACCAGGAGGAGTGACAGATGAGGTTGTGTCATCTGCTCTCCCTGAAGGTCCCCAGCAAGGAGATGGAAAGTTCTCCTCAAAGTCAGATGTTGAAGGACAAGTCCAGGCCTTGTCTAGTGGGAGGTGGGTTTGGGGTCTCGAGTGGGGTGTAGGTTGCATTGTGGGGAAGTGGTGATAATCAATTCCATTCCTCTTTCCTACTCAGGCTCTCAACAGACTGAGAAATCAGACAAATAGCAAGGCAGAGGGAGGTCAGCCTATAACCTGGAAGTGAGGGCCACAGAGGTCTGTGCAATGCCCTGCGTGAGCAGACCAACCAGCAGCGGCCCAGCAGCCCTCCAGCTGCACATGGGGACAGAGCCCTGGAAGGGCCCCTTCCAGGGGTGTCTCTGCATGCCCCTTGCTCTCTAAAGCAGAGTAAGGGCCGGGCCAAGCTGACCATGCCCCATGTGACCTTGTCCACTCTCCACTCCTGTGCCTGGGACAGAGGAAGAGGACAAGCAACGGGGTCATGTCCAGTGGAATCCCTACTAGGGAATGGGCTTCCAGGGGAGCAGGAATACCCGCTCCTCAGTTCTAGTCACTTCCTGCCTCTCTCCACTGCATGATGTCCAAGTGTTGTCCAGGACCTTCAAGTTCATTATTGCATTTAATCTCTTGACAACCCTGGGAAAAAGGTATCAACACCACAAAAAGCCACAGATGAGCAGACTGAAGTGCTGAGAGGGTATCAGCCAGTGGAGACAGGCCAGGCTTCTGATCCCATTTTATCTGTCCCTTGTATTTTTTGTAATGCCTAAGAAAGAAAGTGAAGTCCCTCAGGCATGTCCGACTCTTTGCAACCCGATGGACTGTAGTCTACCAGGCTCCTCCATCCATGGGATTTTCCAGGCAAGGGCACTGGAGTGGGTTGCCGTTTCCTTCTCCAGGGAAGTCCTGGCAAAGAGCAATCCTTTACTTTGGGAAAATCTTATCAATAACATAGGCAGAAGTTAGATATGCATACTGATATTAAATTACTCTCCATCCCTAAAAGCCACACTACCCATAAGATCAAAATGGTTTTATGGTTTTACAGGGAATATTACCCAAAAGTGTCTGAGAGACACAAGAGGAGAAGAGAGGAAAGAATCTCCGATGCCCAGAGTTCAGATCCCATCAGTTGAAAGACCAAAGACCTGCTGGGGAGAAAGGGGAGGTGAGTCAGGGAAGTTCAGCTGCTGAGTCTCAGAGCTGGGAGCTAAACCCCGTAGCTGTGAATCCCAGTCTTTACTCCTCACTGGCTTCCTCCACCAGGACACGGGCACCTGTGGACCCATACACACTCAAATGCACAAGGACATGGTCTGAGCCACAGCTTTATGGACCCGTCACTGTGTAACTTTAGGCAGGTCACCTAGACACTTGATTCTCAGTCCTTAGACCCAAGCAAGAAACCGTCCTAATAGCAGGTCCACCTGCTCACAAATTCTCTTGTGAGAGAATAACCAGGAGGAGTTTTACAAGTAACTAAGAGATGGAAAATAAAAATTTAAAGTTGGGGCTGCTTCTGCAGAGGGCAGCACTTCCCAGGAAGGGAATGGTATTGATTCTGTGTAGTTACATCATCTCCTTTGCCCCGGACCAGGGCTGAAGGGGCTTTCCTCGACTCCCTGTGGCTTTGTCCAGGTTTAAGGCTTGAAAATTTCTTCTTAGTTCCTTATACTTACAATCTTTTCTTTTCGTGACCAAGACAACTCAAGCTTTAAATTCAGGCTGAGAGCTCTGGAAAGCACCTCCTCTTGCTACCGGTGGGAACAGCCCCAAGGCCTAGGATAACCCTAAAGACAGGATAAGGACTGGTTATGACTGGCCTACACTCTGCACCCACGTTTCAAAAACTCATTTAAATCCATTTTAAGTAAAAAAAAAAAATCCCCTCAAGGAAAGAAAGGTATTGAAGCAAAGCATCCAAACAGCTCACAAGTGAAACATTTTGCTCCAGAATTTTTTCCCCCAAATGTGGTGACAATGCAGCGAGAGGAAAGAAATATTTGTAAAGGTTATGTCACTCTGCGAGCAGGAGTCGGGGTCACCCATCAGTGCTTGAAAATTATATAGATTCCCCCACAAGCCAACGAATGTCCACCTACTGTGGGTGGAAACGGACGTTGGGAGGCACAGGAATGGATAAGCGAGAGGGAGGTCAGCGATGCTTCCTGGTTGACAGCCTGGGTATTGAACAGAAGAAACCAACCAACTGTATGTATTCATTCATAAAGACCCATGAAAGGAAATGATCTCATCCAAGAGCTCACACATGACCCAGAGAACAAGCCCCACCTCATGGAGCACACCCTTGTGGAATGAGATGGACCCCCACCAAGTGAGCAAATAATTTCAGTGAGTAACCAGTGCTAGGGCTTCTCTGGCTGCTCAGTGGTAAAAATAAATAAATAAATAAATCCACCTGCCAGGGCAGGAGATGCAGGAGCCAGGAGTTCGATCCCTGGGTGGGGAAGATTCCCCTGGAAAAGGCAATGGCGACCCACTCCAGTATTCTTTCCTGGGAAATTCCATGGACAGAAGAGCCTGGAGGGCTACAGTCCATGGGGTTGCAAAGAGTTGGACACGACTTAGTCACTGCTGCTGCTGCTAAGTCACTTCAGTCGTGTCCGACTCTGTGCGACCCCATAGACCGCAGCCCACCAGGCTCCCCTGTCCCTGGGATTCTCGAGGTGAGAACACTGGAGTAGGTTGCCTTTCCTTCTCCAGTGCATGAAAGTGAAAAGTGAAAGTGAAGTCGCTCAGTCATGTCTGACCCTCAGTGACCCCATGGACTGCAGCCTTCCAGGCTCCTCCATCTAAACAACAACCAGTGCTATGGGAAAAATAAATCAAGTGAGTCTTTGAGGGTACATGGCTGAGAGGCTAGTGCTACATAAAGTTAGCTTATTGTCAGCATCCCTGGGCCTCAGTTTCCCCATTTGTCAAATGAGATATTGGACCAGTTTCTGAGGGTGCTTTTAGTTCTGAAACTGCCAACCTAACGAGAGGTCAAGGCAGCCCGCTTATTTTATAGGGTATGTGCAGTGGCACCCACAACTGGAAATGCATTAAACTAAGAAGACTAACCTTCTCTTCTTGGCAATGGTTTAGTCACCAAGTCATGTCTGACTCTTGTGACCCCACGGACTATATAGCCCACCCATCTTCCTTTCTCAGGGATCGAACCGGGTCTCCTGCATTGCAGGCAGATTCTTTACCACTCAGCCACCAGGAAAGCCAGCTTTATATAGGGCTTTGCTATCTGGATGTTTACACACATTTTCCTATTGATTATTCATGCCTCACCCTCAGGGCGACAAGGCTCCTCTCATTATCCTCATGTATGAACAAGGAAAACTGAGGATCAAGGAAGTCAAGCAACTCACCTAACAGCTTATAAGAAAGGGAGCCAGGACCCAACCCAGACAGTCTGACAAAATCACTCCTCTTCCCGCTGTACAAGGCCCCCTACGCTTTGACTGCACCCCAGGTCCACACACTCAAAGTTAGAAATTGTTTCTCAGCCTTAGGCCAGATCACTTCTCTTAATAAAACAAACCAGGTTCTTTGGTATCTACAAATCAGGTTAATCTCTCATCATACAACATTGTTCTAAAGAGATTTCAAGGGGCTCATGGAATTAAAAACAAACAAGCAAAAAAAAAAAATCAAACTTGTGGAAAAGTGGTTGGTTGCCAGGAGCTGAGGGGTGGGAAAACAAGGAGAGGTCGGTAAAGGGTGCACCTTCCGGCTATAAGATGAACAAAGTCTGAGGCTCTAACATATAATGTGGGGGTTAGGGTTGCTATACAACACTGTATTGTCTAGCTGAGACCTGCTAGGAGAGTAGAACTTAAATGTTCTTACTAAAAATAATAATAATAACAACAGAACACAGACTCACAGACAGAGAACACTCTTATGGTTGCCATGGGAAAGGATGGGGGGAAGGGACAGGTAGGGAGTTTGGGATGGACACGTACACACGGCTCTGTCCGAAATGGATAACTGTTGGTTATCCATTTTTTGAAACGTGGGTGCAGAGTGTAGACTTACTGTACAGCACAGGGGACTCGACTCGATGTTACACGCCTGCCTGGATGGGAAGGGAGTTTGGGAAAGACTGGACCCGTGTATGTATACGGCTGAGGCGCTTTGCTGTGCCTGAAACTATGACAACATTGTTAATTGGCTCTACTTTAATATAAAATTAAAAGTTTGAATAATAAACAAATAAATCAATATGTGATGCGATGGATGTGAAAATTAACTAGATGAAAGGAACCCTTCCCTAATGTATATGAATACCAAATCATCATGATGAACACTTTAAATATCCTCCAATTTTGTCAATTATGTACCTCAATAAAACTGAAAAAAAAAAAAAAAAGCCAAGCAAACCTTGGGGAATAGTAGCTGGGGGAAAAAGTGAAGTCAACTGCTGGGAACCCACATCTTCCCTCTGTGTCAGCATCCCAACAGTCCTAACACATCTGCAGGGCAGAGCTCATTAACCAAGCTCAGAGATGAGCACTCCGGCACGGAGCATAATTTATTTCACTTCGGTTTCTTGTCTGCTGCAGACTGAGGCCTTCTTTACATATTATATTTTGCACTTAAAAAAAAAATGCACAGGACAATGATATCTTTGGTGGAGCCTTTTTCTTTTTTTCCATCAGGCTGATGTTGAGAAAACCAATCTGACTCCCTGCCCCTCTCCTCCTCGGCTGTGAAATCACAAATCAGGCATAATAATAGTGTTCTCCTTAAGGATGCACCCGAGCGTTGCCGCCAGCTTGGTGTACCAATAATGAAATTTGCATTGTGCTTACAGGACTGTTTTATTGATATAAATGGACTTTTGTACCCAAATGACCGAGCAGCTGGTTCCTCTGCCGTGGTGTTTATGGGGCCTCTTGTTCTCTTCCTGGGTCCCTGGAAAAGGCCAGCTGTGCGTGACCACAATAGCATGAGTGGACGGAGACTGCTGGCGATGCTGTCCATTCCAGGGAGAGAGTCATCCGGCTCTGGCTACGTCCCTCTTCTGTCCCTCTCCTCAGAGTCCACATGCCTCAAGAACTGCACTTATTTGTGCTTCCCTGAGGCCTGCAATGGGTGAGCAAGTGCAGAGATGGACACCCAGGCCAGTGGCCAGCTGCGGGGGATGGATGGGGATACAGTGTAGCCACGGTGTGTGTGCCTGCTAAGTTGCTCAGGCATTCATGCAACCCTTCGGACTATAGCTATAATCTGTCCATGGGATTCTCCAGGCAAGGAGAGTGGGTTGCCATGCCCTCCTCCAGGGGATCCTCCCAATGCAGGGATCAAATCCATGTTTCTTATGTCCCCTGCATTGGCAGGCCGGTTCCTTATCACTAGTGCCACCTGGGGAGCCAGCATAAGTGAAAGTGTTAGTCATTTAGTTGCGTCCTACTCTTTGAGACCCCATGGACTGTAGCCTGCCAGGCTCCTCTGTCCATGGGATTCTTCAGGCAAGAATACTGGAGTGGGTTGCCATGTCCTTCTCCAGGGGATCTTTCCAACCCAGGGATTGCACCTGGGTCCTCCTGAATTGCAGGCAGATTCTTTGCCATCTGAACCACCAGGGAAGCCCAAGCATATGTCGTCAAATATTCAGATGCTTCAGTCAACAGGAAGCTCACAATTGTAAAGTCTAAAATTTCATGTGTGGCTGCCTTGACATCTTTGAGTCCCATGGAACTCCAAAGATGCAACCAGCTGTGCCCCCACTTGGCAGAACAGCTCCCCACCCAGCTTGTTCCCTTATTGGCCAGACCAGCTGCCCCCTACTCTGTTTTCTACCTAACAGCTTTCCCTCCTCGCCAGCTCATGAAGTCATTCCACCACACCAGCCACACACTTCCACGGGAACCAGTGGTCAACCCCAATCTTGTCACTAGAAAGTCTGTCTCCCACCACCCCTGCTGGCTCACTTTGTTCCCAAGGACAGCCTCTGTGTGGCCCTGCCTGGCTCGAGGTATTCTCCCCTGGGCTCTGAGTACATGATTCATAAATTGCTGCCAGTCTTCTCTATCTGGCATCCTGTGTTTGACCATCGTGTATTGTTTAGGGCAGGAAATCCCTTCCTCTCCAGTGGCGTGAATAGGAGATGATAAAACTTTCCAAGAACTTCCCTGGTGGCTCAGAGGCAAATTTGCCTGCCAATGCAGGAGACACAGGTTTGATCCTCGATTCGGGAAGATCTCACATGCTGCGGAGCAACTGAGTCCTGTGTCACAACTGTTGAGCCTCTGATTCGGAGCCCAGGAGCCACAACTACTGAGACCACATGCCCTAGAGCCTGTGCTCTGCAACAAGAGAGGCCACTGCGATGAGAAGCCCACGCACCGCATCATAGAGTACCCCCTGCTCTCTGCAACTAGCAAGCCAAAATAACAAAATTATTTAAAAAAACATCTTTTTCCAAATTTAAAAAAAAATCCACAATTCCATTTTAGTTGCATTAATGGATGGAGAGGAAATGGGTAATCTGCCCTGCACTCCTCTGATCAGCGGGCATCTGGAGCCCAGGTCAGCCCTAGAAAGCGCGTTTTTAGGCAAAAGAAAGAAAAGCGAAGTCACTCAGTCGTGTCCGACTCTGTGATCCCCTGGACTGTAGCCTACCAGCGTCCTCTGTCCATGGGATTTTCCAGGCAAGAGTACTGGAATGGGTCGCCATATCCTTCTTCACGGATCTTCCTGACCCAGGGCCCGAACACTGGTCTTCTGCATTGCAGGCAGACGCTTTGCCTTCTGAGCCACCAGGGAAGCCACTGGAGCGTGCTCAGAGAACCCTGCTCAGCTGGACCACAGGGGACCGGGGCCCAGATCCAGACGGGACTCCTTCGCTCAGCAGTGAGATGGGAGGGATGAGGCAAGACTGCAGATGAGCAAACTGAGGCCCATTCCACAGAGCACTGGGAGCAGAGGCTGGCCATGCTCTGCCTGGTCCCTCCGGCATCTGACACTCCTGCCCCAGCCCCCAGCTTCCTGTGCTTCTTTCTAAACGTCTCACTGTGAAACCTCATTGCAAAGATGACCCTTGTGGTCCTGGAGCTACTTCCTTTAGGCACACTGGGAACCAAAGCTTATGACCCCAGAGCCGTCCATCACCAGTGACTGGCTGGTACGAGCTTGCGGAGGAACCCCTGCCTCGAGGAGATGAACGATGCCCAGTGTAACTTACACTCCAGAGCGCCTCCCCACAAGCCCAGCCCCGCTCAGGGACTCGCAGAAGCTGTATCACTGTTTGGCTTCTTCCTCCTCTGTCCCATTACCCGGCTTCTATGCAGATGCCCCAAAGCACTTCCCTCATAAATCACCCTTGCACAAACCTTCATCTTACAGAGCCTGGGGGACCTGAATGAAGTCAGTATCCAAGGGTCAGACCTCAATCAGGTAAATAAATGACACATCAGGACTGCAGGTGGGTGTGGGTGGACAGAGAGGCAGAAATCAGGCAAAGCATGCCAGACAGGGAGAACAGACATGAGACAGTCCAAACGGGTTCATCACCAAGGATGTGTGACCCAAGGAGCTGATGCATCGTCATCACAGAGAACTGGTGTATTGCAGGGCCACCAGGACCCCGGGGTAGGAAACAGGCAATGGCAAACAATGAACCATCAGAATGAGAAGGTCATCAACTTGACTCGGTCAAATGTATTTCCTGGGAATCCAAGCTGAATATCTTAGAAAAGAAGCATGATAACCAACTTCAGATACTCGACTAACACCCATGAAGAAGAAATCTGTGTTGTTCTCTGGGATTCCATAGCGATAATTTGGATCCATATATGGAACGAAGGAGACAGAGATTTGGGCTCAGTTTTAGGAAGATCATTCTAGGAGTCTAAAGGAAATCCTAAAAGAAATCAACCCTGAATATACACTGGAAGGACTGGTGCTGAAGCGCCAATACTTTGGCCGCCTGATGTGAAGAGCCAACTCACTGAAAAAGACCCTGATGCTGGGAAAGACTGAGGGCGAGAGGAGAAAGGAGCGACAGAGGGTGGCATCACCAACTCAATAAAGCTGAATTTGAGCAAACTCTGAGAGACAGGTAAGCCTGGTGTGAGGCAGTTCACTGGGTCGCAAAGAACCGGATACAATTCAGTGACTGAACAACAATAAATTCTAAAAGCCATAACTGTTCAAAGATGGCACGGTCCTCCCAGGAGTTGGTGAGTATTTGGTCCCTGGAAATGGACCACACATTCTACACATACAACTGAGCATGTGAGAGCATCTCTGAGAGAGGCTATGGAATTAGAGAACTTGCAAGGTCCAGCCAGAGCCCAATAAATTGCAGTTTCTTTCTCTACTCTCAGCCCCACAGCAAGCTGGAACAAACAGATCAGGGCTTCCAGCCCCATTTATTTCCCTCCGCGTTTTTTCAGCACTTAGCAAAATTTCAGCAAGTAAAAAAAAAAGAAAAATCCCAAAATGAAGAATACCCTAAAACAACAGATACAACTACTATATATTTCAGATTTCTAACAAAAAATAATACAATGATCAAGGTACAGCAACTCATTATTTTGCTAGTACTTAGCATTAAAAGTAAAACCTAAAATCTATTTTTTTAAAACATATTGCTTTTCCCCAAATAGGTAAGCTGGCAATATTACACTGGCCTATAGATGTTGAACAGGTGAAAACGTCATTACATACTAGTCTTGGTCCACAGGCCAGTATTTGGAACCTTTGCCCTGAAAATACATGTCCATTCGAGTCTCACCATATTGCTGTCTCTGGTTTTCATGATTCAGAGGATATATTTAGGTAATAAAAGGTCTCTTTCAAGCTTCCATAACTGAATTCAACATTCCAGCAAAAAGAGTTAAGACTGTTAGGATTCTTTGCTGTTTCATGTGACACCTCACAAATCATAGAGCCTTGAGTTTGTAAAACATTTTCACATCGTGATTTCATGGGGCGAGCAGCCCCACGCCGGTGTCATTCCTGCTGGGAAGCATGCGCCTGGGGTCCAGGGTGGCTGTGAGCTGGGCCCAGACATAGGGCTGTGAGGAGGTGAGCACCTCTGCTCTTATTCAGCTCCCTGAGCTGGGGCGTGGGGTACACGCACCCTCGAGAAGTGCCTGGGAGTGGGGGAGAGGAGAGGACGCTGGGGTGGTGGGGAGGGGGCCCACTCCTGCTGTTCTAGGCAGAGGAAGGAGGGTTAAACCAGGTTAGCAACTGAGTAACCCCACCCTGATAGCTCAGTTGGTAAAGAATCCACCCACAAAGCAGGAGACCTGGGTTCGATCCCTGGAGAAGGGAAAGGCTACCCACTCCTGTATTCTGGCCTGGAGAATTCCATGGTCTGTATAGTCCGTGGGGTCACAAAGAGTCGGACACGACTGAGCAACTCTCATTTTCGCCCTCCTATTGGTCACTCTCGCAACAGCACCACCTCTCATCCTTCACTTCTCTGCTGGAATGCGATCGCGCTCTGTGTCCTCCTCCAGCTCCGGCTCAAGCTCGGTTTGTTTGTGTATGCCCAGGGCTAAGCACAAGCACTGGTACACTGTAGGAGTATAATTAAATGATTTTAATTAATCATAAAAATAAATAGAAAAATTAAGAAACATATGATCAAGAAAGGCAGGGACACTAAAGAGTTTGAAGGGTTCATGACCAAGGAGGAAGTGATGTAGGGTTTCAAGGGGGATCTGGTCAGCTTTGCAGTAGAGAGTAGCAGAACCAGGGGTACACTGGCTTGGCATGGAGAGAGGAGTCGGGGCTGTCAAGCTGCTCCAGTGAACCAGGCGTTCACGACAGGACAGTGGGCAGCCATTCCCTTCTCCAGGGGATCTCCCCGACCCAGGGATGGAGCCTGAGTCTCCTGCGTTAGCAGGCAGATTCTTCAGCCTTGGGCCACCAAGGGTGGCCAATTCAAGTATAATATAAATAGCCTTATGAAGAATTGTCTCACGTGATTATGGAGGCTGACAAGTTCCACACTCTCCCATCTGCAAGCTGGAGGCCCAAGAAAGCCAGTGATATCAGTCAATCCTAGTGCACAGTCCTGAGAACCAGGGGGAATACGTCTCTCTGTTCCAGGGCAGGAGAAAGCCACTGTCAGGTCCCCACAGTCAGGCAGAAGGGGTAAATCTCCCTTCCTGCTGCCTTTTGCTCTCTGCAGACCCTCAGTGGATTGGCCAGGACCCACCCACACTGGGAAGGGCCATCTGCTTTACGAGTCACTTCTCTTAGAAACACTCTCACAGACACACCCATAAATGATGTTTAACCAGATACCCAGGAAGTCCATAGCCTAAATCAATATGACACGTGAAATCAACCACCCCATGCCATAACACTCTCCTGGTTTCTGGCGGCTCCTGGCAACCCTTGGCATTTCAGGCCCTGCAGACACACATCTCTAGTCGCTGCCTCCACTCTCCTCCTGGCCTCTCTCCATTGTGTCTCTGCGTCCCAAACTTCCCTCTACCTTTCTCGTGTTACACACCACATCATTGACTTTGCACGCGTGCTCATTCGGTAGTGTCCAACTCGTGGCGACTCTGCACTGTAGCCCGCCAGGCTCCTCTGTCCACAGGGTTTCCCAGGCAAGAACACTGGAGTGGGTTTCCATGCCCTGTTCCAGGGGATCTTCCCAAACCAGGGATCAAACCTGAGTCTCTTGTATCTCCTGCACTGGCACACAGATGCTCTACCTCTAGCGCCTCCTGGGATCCAGTCACTGGACTTTGGGTCACCCTAATCTAGAAAGTTCTTATCTCCAGATTCCTAACTTAATGACATTTGTAAAGAGTTTTTTTTTTTTTTTTCAAATAAGATCATAGTGACAGTTACTGGGAAGCTAGGGCTTAGTGTTGACTCATTGGAAAAGAGCCTGACACTGGGAAAGATTAAAGGCAGGAAGAGAAGGGGACGACAGAGGATGACGTGGTTGGATGGCATCACCGACTCAATGGACATGAGTTTGAGCAATAGTGAAGGACAGGGAAGCCTGGTGTGCTGCAGTCCATGGGGTTGCAAGGATTCAGACGCGACTGAGAAACTGAACAACAAGGTCTTAGGTGGATCTTTTAGGGCAGGGGGAGCACTGTTTAACTCACTACACAGGAAATATAGAAATGTGGGCTCTCATAGTCTGTTATGCCACGTCTTAAAGACGCAAGAGGAAGAGCAAACAAATGGAGACACGTGGTTAGAATGACACCTCAGACATCCTTAGTGACAGACGGGGTTCAGCAAAACCATCTCAGCGCCGCTTAAAACACACGGATCTGCATTGGGCCCATCTCTTTCCCCTTTTCATTTCCCTCAAACACTTGATTTAAATACCCAGCTTTGGCATTAACTCACCAGAATAATTGACATCTCAATGTCTTCCTCTCTTTGTCACCCGTTACTAAATATACATTCTCTTCAGCAAAGTTTTCAGATTGACTGCTTCTGACAGACAACACAGATTTCAACATTTACACAGAAGTTGTCTGTCAAAAAAAAAAAGGAAGAGGGAAAAAATGCCCTATTTAGGATGTCTCTTTGCTTAAAACGCAGGAGAGAGGGGAGGGAGAAATCTCTCCTGGTGCAGAACAGCAATTTATGCCGGGATGCTCAGTCTGGCTGGAGAGGTTGCTAGGCAACTGCCTGGCAGCATGTCAGGGGACAGAGGGAGATGGAAGGTAGAAAGGTACCCAGGCCTGGGCACTGCAGGACACCGCCCAGGACACCTCCCTCACCCCCTCTCCCAGTGGCTTGGGTGATTAGAGGGGTGAGTTTGAAGCTCTCTCTGTGGCCTTGAAGCCAATAAGATAGATTCCTCTCTCAAAGACCAGCTTGGAACACAGCCACTGTTGCTGGCATGGTGTCTGCCATCTTTTGTGCAGTGGAACAAGCTTGGGAGTCCAGCAAAGCTTGATTTCTCCATCTGTGAGGTGGTGATTATAACTGCTACATCACAGTTTAGTGCTGAGAATTTACTGCACTTTCTAGGCGCCCAGACTTACCTTCCTGGCGAGTTACCATCCACCGAGTTACGCTGAAAGCCTCTGTTCCTGTCTGTCTGTTACCTGTGGGACTGCAGGGACCACATTTTCCTCATCCATCATTGCCTGGTGACAAGGACACTGCCTGGAACACAACAGGGTGTCATTAAATAATTTTATTTTTTCTGATCTGAATCAGGGCCTCCTAGAGCATCTTGTAAGACCATTCATGCTCCAGCTTCACTGACCACTCTGCCCGCATCACCGACTATCCTTGCATCTTCAACCCATCCTCCCAACACCAGCTCCACCTTCTTCATTTTATAAGCACACATACTTCTTGAATGAGCCAGGACTTCTGAACCGTAGTTCCCTCTCCCCTGTTACCTTCTAGTCAGCTCCTACTCGGGCTTCCCTTGTGGCTCAGCTGGTAAAGAATCCATCTGCAAGGTGGAAGACCTGGGTTGGGAAGAGCCCTTGGAGAAGGGAAAGGCTGCCCACTCCAGGATTCTGGCCTGGAGAATTCCATGGACTACAGAGTCCATGGGCTTGCAAAGGGTCAGACGGACTGAGCCACTTTCACTTTCAACTCCTACTTATCCTCTGAAACCCAACTCAAGCATCACCTCCTCCATGAAGGCCACGTGAATTGACTTAAGCATCTAAGCTGCAGGTGGAGAGTAAAACAATATGGATAGAAGGGACTGTGGCATACCAGAAACCCATTCTGAGTTATTTATATGCAGAAAGAGGAAAGAAGTGCAGTAGTAAAGAATCTGCCTGCCAATGTGAAAGACTCAGGTTCGATCCCTGGGTCAGGAAGAACCCCTAGAGGAGGAAATGGCAACCCAATCTAGTATTCTTGCCTGAAGAATCCCATGGACAGAGAAGCCAGGCCAGCCACAGTCCACTGGGTCACAAAGAGTTGGACGCAACTGAGCACACAAGCATATACACATACACACAGGGAGAGAGAGAGAGACACAGAGAGAGAGCTGTCTTTTTATGACCTTTGCTTTTCCAAGTCTTGGGGTTGTTATCAATTTTTGACTTCCTGAAGATCATAGAATAACTGGTGATGAGATCCATCTGGTCCCAAATATCCTGCACATCCCTTTAAATAATAAACTGCCTGTTAGATGTAATATTAACTATTCCTTCACTAATTCCAACATGTAATCATCATTTACTAAACACATACTTTGGACTAGTTGTGCAGGCTGCTAAACTACTGTGTATCCGTTTACTCACTCAATTCAATCATTCACGCTTTCATTCAGTACAAGGCACCACACTAGTCTCTGGACATTCAAAAACTAATTCCTCTGCTCGCATGCTGCCCAGGCAAATGTGTGCGTGCGCTCAGTCACTAAGTCATATCCAGCTCTTTGTCACCCTATGGACTGCAGCCCCCTAGACTCCTCTGTCCATGAGATTTCCCAACCAAGAATACTGAAGTGGTTTGCCTTTTCGTTCTCCAGGGCATCTTCTCAACCCCAGGATTGAGCCCAAGTCTCCGGCACCTCCTGTACCGGCAGGAGGATTCTTTACCACTGAGCCACCTAGGAAGCACTCGGGTAAACGCTAAGCACCATTCCAGGCTGGTTTGTTTCATGTATGGGATGGGTCTTATCTCCACACCTGGACAGTCAGCACCTTAATGGACTCCCAGGTCCATTATCCTGCCTTTGGGCAGCTGCTTACTTGGGGCTTAGGACAACAGGAGACGGTTAATATCTTTTTGTTGGTAACAGTGGAGTTGCTGGTAGATTTCCTTAATCTGATTTGTGAGATTTGACTCCACAAAAGCAGGGGTAAGGGAGTAGCAACTATGAAGAACCCAACGTGCACCTCATCTCATGAGTCCCCTACATTTAATCCCTCAACAGCTCTTTGAAGTGGGGATCAGGATTCCTGTCTTCATCCACGAGAAAGCTGAGCTGGGGAGGAGGGGAATAAACAATGTGCCCACAGCTGGTCACTGGCAGAGCCAATGCTGAAGCCAGGACTCGTCTCGAAAGTCTGTTCCCTCGGTGGCAGCCATGCTGCCTTCCACAGGCCTCAGAAGATGGGTCAGATTTCCAGACACAGGCTAGGAACAAGGAGATGTCAGTGGAAGAACCAAGGGCAGAAGCATGAAGGTTCATCACATGAGGGAAACGTGGAGTTCAGGAAGTGCCCAAAGATGGACACAGAGAAAGTGGCTGAGATGCAGGATGGAACATGACATGCCCCGAGAATCCATGGTGTCTCATGGTTCATCCCCCCATGAGTATTCACTGATCACAATTCCGTCTTTTCCCTGCGAAGGCCACAGGTGGACCTAGGAAAGCACACTTATTCTGCTGTGCTCGTGAATGTTACCCTTTTCTGGCCCACAGCAGAAGCTGCTTGGTTCTTACAGCTGTGATCTCGCCATACCCTGATGGCTTTCCAATGCATCTCCCCTGATTGGATGTGAGCTCCTGGAATGGAGATTTTATTTTGGATGTGTCTCTGTGAAGCCACTTTCTGGCAAGATGCTCACCCCATGACACAGGCTAACCTTGTGCTCTATTTTTTTATAAGACAAACTATGCTTTACTTCCTTTTTACTGCGATGAAATAGAATTAAAAATTTTGACATAGCATAAAATGTATCACTGTAAACATTTTTAAGTGTCATGGCCAGACCCTGCGCTCTATTTTTTTTTTTGTCAGTTTTACATTTATTAAAAGGAATTTGTGCTTGACAACATTTTCTTTTACTGTTTCCCATACCTCAGAGCTTCTCGGGTGGCTCAGTGGTAAAGAATCCACCTGCCATGCAGGAGACGCGGGTTCAATCCCTGGGTAGGGAAGATCCCCTGGAGAAGGAAATGACAACCCACTCCAGTACTCTTGCCTGGGAAATCCCATGGACAGAGGAGCCTGGAGGGCTACAGTCCATGGGGTTGCAAAAGAGTCAGACCCAACTCAACAACTCAACAACAAATACCTCAGAAAGAGCTTAGGTTTTATTTATCAAAGTTAAAACCAAAGTTATCCTTTTTTTTTTTTTTTGCCATTTGAAAATCTTGTAGCATATCCAGTATTATAAGTCACCAAGAAGGAGAGTCAGGCTGTGTTCCGAATGGCAGAACCATCCTTTAACATGCCTCGGACACAATTTGTCCCTCTCAGTGATCAAGGAATACGAGATCATAATGTGACTGAATATTTCAATATGTCTGTCAACATTCGGTTTGTACAACTAGAATACGATGATTGAGTTGATGAGAGCTTCGAGCTGGGGGGACCGTGAAGGTTTATCTGTGGACACTATCTCTGGACCTGTCAGAGGGATCACAATCCTTGCCAATGCAGTGATGTAATGATTTGAGACTCTGTACGCTTCGGTTGTTGTTTAGTCACTAAGTCATGTCCGACTCCTTGCAGCCCCACAGACTGTAGCCTGCCAGGCTCCTCTGTCCATTCCCAGGGAAGAATACTGGAGTGGGTAGCCATTTATTAATAAGCAAGACCCAGAATCAGTGGCCAAGTGGAACAAACCATCTTTTAATTTGTGTGTAAATACAAGCAACTCAAGGCTTCCCAGGTGGTGTTAGTGGTAGGAGACATAAGAGATGTGGGTTCCAGCCCTGGGTCAGGGGATCCCCTGGAGGAGGGCATGGCAACCCACTCCAGTATTCTCGCCTGGAAAATCCCATGGGCAGAAGAGCCTGGTGGGTTATAGTCCATAGGGTTGCAAAGAGTTGGACACGACTGAAGTGGGTTAGTACAGACACAGCAGCAACTCAGAATCTTGTGAGAAGGCTATCTTACACTTGAGGAAGTACTTAGTACATGGAACCCCCTTAGTATCTGATGAACACCCTTTGCAAATACATGACAGGGGACGTGGCAATAAAGTCCCACTGAGCCTGCAGTGCAGTCTGATCTGGCTGCCCTGGTGTGACATCCACTCCAGACCGCAAGGCAGAGGGGTACCCTTGCGGGGCCTGGGGAGGGACAGACTCTGAGATCTGACTGTGACTCAGGCTGGTCTTAATTATAGCCATTCTTCATGCTGCAGAGTGGGAAGGGGAGGTTGGGAAATCGAGGGTTTTATTTTTAACAACTGCACTTTTTGTAAGAAGCGTGGCCCCTATTTACAGCAGCGTGTGGAAGCCATGCTAAGGCGATGGGGCTGAATTATTAAGTGCAAATAATTAGGCCCTTAGTTACTGGACTTGGGAAGAGGAACAGCACAGGGGTGGGGAGAGGACCATCCATTCTGAGTCTCTCATCATTTAGGACGATAATTAGTGAGAGATAATGTGCCTCCGTAGCCAATTTCACCTCTGATTATTTACTTGAATATGGTAATTGTGTGGTTTTGTTTTGCACTCTCTCTGACAGGCTTCCTAAAGTCCTTGTGATGTTTTCAGGGCTGTGGGACTCATTATGATCTCTGAGAGTAACCATGGAAATATATAATTAGACATTATTCAGGGTAGAACGACCTAGGTAGCGGGAAGTCTCCACGGAACTGTGGATTTAACCGTGCGAGGACATGCTTAAGAGCAGCTGGGTTTCATTTCCCGCCGACCCAACAGTCCCAGTGTGGAAGGCTGTAGAAGGAGCCCACATCCAGGCCACAGGAGACTTGCTTTCTGGTCCCAGCTCTGCCCTTTCGGCAAATGGTTTTAACCTCTCTGGAAATTGGGGCGAAGGGACCCCTGAGTGATTTCAAATTCAACACCAAGTACCTGCATGCGTGCTGTTTTGTTCTCTGTTTACTTCTTTCAAGCGGCAGCCCTTGTCAAATTTCTTCTTTCCATTAGAACGGCTGAGTCCATCAAAAATAGGGGGAGGGGAAATTCTGTTTTTATTAAAAGATAAATATTTATTCTGCGTATCATGGATACAGAAGGAGATAAAGAGGCACTTTAAAATGTGCTCTTGGGACTTCCCCAGGGGCTAAGACTCAAGTTCCCAATGCAGGGGGTCCAGGTTTGATCCCTGGTCAGGGAACCATATCCACATGCCCCAACTAAATGATCCCACATGACACAACTAAGACCCAACATGGCCAAATATAGAAATATTTTTTTGTTGTTCAGTCACTCAGTCGTATTGAACTCTTTGTGACCCCATGGACTACAGCACACTAGGCTTTCCTGTTCTTCACTATCTCCTGGAGTTTGCTCAAACTCATGTCCATTGAATCAATGATATCATCCAACCATCTCATCCTCTATCATCTCCTTCTCCTCCTGCCCTCAATCTTTCCCAGCATCAGGGTCTTTTCCAATGAGTCAGTTCTTTACATCAGGTAGCCAAAGTATTGGAACTTCAGCTTCAGCATCAGTCCTTCCAATGAATATTGAGGACTGATTTCCTCTAGGATTGACTGGTTTGATCTCCTTGCAGTCCAAGGGATTCTCAAGAGTCTTTTCCAACACCACAGTTCAAAAGCATCAATTCTTCAGCACTTAGCCTTCTTCATGGTACAGCTCTCACATCCATATACGACTACTGGAAAACCATAGCTTTGACTATATGGACCTTTGTCAGCAAAATGATGCCTTTGCTTTTTAATATGCTATCTAGGTTCATCATAGTTTTTCTTCCAAGGAGCAAGTCTTTTAATTTCATGGCTGCAGTCACCATCCATGGTGATTTTTGGACACCAAGAAAATAAAGTCTCTCACGTTTCCATTGTTTTTCCATCTATTTGCCATGAAGTGATGAGACTAGATGCCATGATTCTAGTTTTCTTAATGCTGAGTTTTAAGACAGCTGTTTCACTCTCCTCTTTCACCTTCATCAAGAGGCTCTTTGGTTCCTCTTTGCTTTCGGTCATTAGAGTGGTATCATCTGCGTATCTGAGGTTACTGATATTTCTCCTAGCAATCTTGATTGCAGCTTGTGCTTCATCCAGCCCAACATTTCTCATGATACACTCTTCATGTAAGTTAAATAAGCAGGGTGGCAAAACATAGCCTTGACATACTCTATTCCCAGTTTGGAACCAGCCTGTTTTTCCATACCTGGTTCTAACTGTTGCTTCTTGACCTGCATACAGATTTCTCAGGAGGCAGGTCAGGTATTCCCATCTCTTTAAGAATTTTCCACAGTTTCATGCTAAAAGGAAAAATTAAAATGTTTTCTTGAATGTGGATGAAGTAAGTTCAGAGACTCAGGTTTTAACAAAACTGCCTAGGTGTCTTTACTTCCCAGAATACTCCAAATACTAAGTGATATGGTGGTTCCAAAGATGGGAACACAGTAAGGAAAATGCCCCAGCCTGTCTTCTCTGGACCCCAGCCCAGCAATGTGTGCGCCCAGGTGTCTGTATCACCTGTCAGACGGCCTCCTGCCGCAGAGTGTGCAATGGGGATATGCAAGTGCTGGTGGGAAAGGAAGCCTGGGAACAGGCACGGTTGACACTTTGCCAAACCAAAGGCTTATACAATTTGAGAAACTACTTTAAGAAAGGTACAGAAAAGTCCTGTGTGTGTTTTACAAAAATATATGATTATGCGAATACATAAATAAAGACCCACTTTGAAATGAGGCCCAGGCTGCTTGACCACTTCTGTGTTCTCTGGAAGGACATTCCCACAAAAGTGCTCCCAATTTACTCAAGTTCAAGAGCTTCTGGAGGTAAGAACTATGCTTTTTTCAGCTCTCTGTAGCCACTGCTCTCTTCAGTAACCACTGTTTGTATCCGGAAACATGCCAATGTATACAAGGCACTCAATTAATGGCTGAAACACTGGAAGGAATGGAAATCTCAGGGTCAGAGGAGCCTGGTGGGCTATAGTCCATGGGGTCGTAAATAGCTGGATATGACTTATCAGCTAAACAACAACGAGGTTGTAAGGACAGATGGATGGAAGAAAGGAATGGAGCGAGGGAGGGAGGGGGGGAACCTGACTTGGTTTATTCTCTAAGCAGTAGAATCTTTAGAGTTTCTCATCACAGGAAGTTCACTTAATGGCAGCAGAGAAGATTTATGAAGAATTTCTCTTTTTAAATTAACCAGAGCACAGCATAAAGGTCAGGAGTAAGTTACATTCTTCAAAACACTCTGATGTGCAACAGAGAATCCAGCTTCTCTCCCTGGATCTGTCAAATCCACTCTTTTCTGCCTGGACCTTCAGGAACCCATAACCTCCCAAGTTCCTGCCCTGTCACAGGAAGCTGGGGAGACTCCACACTGGGGACTCACATCAGAGCCTGAAACAACACTACCTTGAATGTGAGTTACATCTGTGGGTAATCCAACTCACAGGAGCCTAACAGGGGAAACATGGGACACAGACTCAGTAGCTGCATACAATAACAAATGGAATCTAATTAAAATTGAAAGATTCTGCACAACAAAGGAAACTATAAACAAGGTGAAAAGACAGCCTTCTGAATGGGAGAAAATAATAGCAAATGAAGCAACTGACAAACAACTAATCTCAAAAATATACAAGCAACTCCTACAGCTCAATTCCAGAAAGATAAATGACCCAATCAAAAAATGGGCCAAAGAACTAAATAGACATTTCTCCAAAGAAGACATACGAATGGCTAACAAACACATGAAAAGATGCTCAACATCACTCATTATCAGAGAAATGCAAATCAAAACCACAATGAGGTACCATTTCACACCAGTCAGAATGGCTGCGATCCAAAAGTCAACAAGCAATAAATGCTGGAGAGGGTGTGGAGAAAAGGGAACCCTCTTACACTGTTGGTGGGAATGCAAATTAGTACAGCCACTATGGAGAACAGTGTGGAGATTCCTTAAAAAATTGCAAATAGAACTGCCTTATGATCCAGCGATCCCACTGCTGGGCATACACACCAAGGAAACCAGAATTGAAAGAGACACGTGTACCCCAATGTTCATTGCGGCACTGTTTATAATAGCCAGGACATGGAAGCAACCTAGATGTCCATCAGCAGATGAATGGATAAGAAAGCTGTGGTACATATACACAATGGAGTATTACTCAGCTATTAAAAAGAATACATTTGAATCAGTTCTAATGAGGTGGATGACGCTGGAGCCGATTATACAGAGTGAAGTAAGCCAGAAAGAAAAACACCAATACAGTATACTTACACATATATATGGAATTTAGAATGATGGTAATGATAAACCTGTACGCAAGACAGCAAAAGAGACACAGATGTATAGAACGGCCTTTTGGACTCTGTGGGAGAGGGAGAGGGTGGGATGGGTTGGCAGAGTGGCAGTGTAACATGTGTGATATCATAAGTGAAACGAATCGCCAGTCCAGGTTTGATGCAGGATGCAGGATGCTTGGGACTGATGCACGGGGATAATCCAGAGAGAGGGTGTGGGGCGGGAGGGGGGAGGTGGGGTTCGGGATTGGGAGTTCATGTACACTCGTGGCTGATTCATGTCAATGTACAGCAAAATGAATACAGTATTGTAAAGCAAAACAAACTAAAAAATAAAAATTAATTTAAAAAATAAATAAATAAAAGCCTGGGTCCCAACCCAAAAATGACAGAATAAAGGAGAATGCCCTCATCATCTGAAATAAACATCTATTATACTCAAAAAAAAAAAAAAGACACATCCTCAAGTCCCACTCCAGACCAATGAAATCATTACCTAGCAGAGAGGCCCCAACACAAGTGTGTTTTAAAAGCTCCTTATGAGAGTACAATGTGCACCCACGGTGGAAAAATCGCTGGGCTACAGAAGTGAATGCTGCTTTCAAGTTGCTGTGGTGGTTTAGTCATTCAGTCATATCTGACTCTCTGTGACTCCACGTAGCCCGCCAGGCTTCTCTGCGCATGGGATTTCCCAGGGAAGGACACCAGACTGGGTTGCCATTTCCTTCTCCAGGGGATCTTCCCAACCCAGGGACAGACCCTGTGTCTCCTGCCTTGGCAGGTGGACAAGCCTCCAGGGAAGCCCTTTCAAGAGCTGCCCTTAATTCCTTATGTGAGTACAAGTAGGTTCATGACATTGTCTGGACCTTCGTTTTCTCATCTGTGAAATATGTGGGGTGAACAACATCATTCTTAATGCCCTATTTAGAGAGACAATGGTTAAATCTCCATACTTGATGTATAACAGATGCTTCTGTAGCTACCACAAAGGCAAGACTCTGGGGACTGCAAAGACACAGGTGTGGCCTCTGCCCTCAGGCCGTTTAGAAACAGTTCCAAATCCATTAGTTACCTAATTGGCAGAATGGCACTTGTTGGCTTGATGGATGGGTGGGTAGATAGATAAAAGAGAGAGAAGAAGAGGAAGGAAGAGGAGAAGAAAGGGAGGAGGAGGAAGATGAAGGAAGGAAGGAAGAGATGTTTCCCTTCTGAAATAGCCCACATATTATTTTGATTCCTTACCTCCCCTTCTAAATTGTAGCACTATCCTGATGTGAATCAGGAGAAAATAAAACACTGTCACAGAGCTTACAGGGAGATGTAAATCAAATTTTAGTCTTGTGTTGTTTACTTTATGGACCTAAAGCACACAAAAGTCATAATTCTTGGCTCAAGAAACGTGATCATCTATGGCCCAGTGAAGTAAAGTCGCTCAGTCGCATCCGACTCTTTGCAACCCCATGGACTGTAGCCCACCAGGCTCCTCCATCCATGGAATTTTCCAGGCAATAGTACTGGGGTGGGTTGCCATTTCCTTCTCCAGAGGATCTTCCTGACCCAGGGATCGAACCTGGGTCTCCCTCATTGCAGACAGATGCTTTACCATCTGAGCAACCAGGGAAGCCCCTTACGTATGGCCCATGCCTTCTATTATTTCATAGGATTTAGATAAAATTCTACCTACCTATCTATGGCCCAGTGAAGTAAAGTCGCTCAGTCGCATCCGACTCTTTGCAACCCCATGGACTGTAGCCCACCAGGCTCCTCCATCCATGGAATTTTCCAGGCAATAGTACTGGGGTGGGTTGCCATTTCCTTCTCCAGAGGATCTTCCTGACCCAGGGATCGAACCTGGGTCTCCCTCATTGCAGACAGATGCTTTACCATCTGAGCAACCAGGGAAGCCCCTTACGTATGGCCCATGCCTTCTATTATTTCATAGGATTTAGATAAAATTCTACCTACCTAACAGGTAAAGAGCATCCGTCACCTAACCCATGAGTAAGCACATGACCATTTACTTGACCTACAACTCTTCTCATCCCATTCCCTTGCCTTCCCAAGTCCACTCACCCAGGTCCAGAAATGAAAATGACTTTAAGCTTTGTGTCTTTCAAACTTTCATTTTAGAAAAAAAAGTTTCATCGTAACACTGATGATTGCCAGGAAGAAGTCTAGAAAGGGTCCACTGGAATTACCAAGGAAGCCAGCCTCAGGAAACGCCACGTCAGTGGAGCAGTGAGGGCCAGAGTCTGAACATCCCAAGTTGTACAGGGCGCATTATGTGAGGACTAGAAAAGAACGGCTGATAGAGACAGACATGCAAAAGAGAGGTAAGTAGAAGAAGTGTGGGCTTATATAAATCATCTGTTTTAAAGAAGCAGAGGGACTTCCCTGGTGGTCCAGTGGCTAAGACTCTGTGCTCCCAACACAGGGGGCCTGGGTTCAATCCCTGGTCAAGGAACTAGATTTCACCTTTCATATGTGACAATGAAGACTGAAGATTTCACGTGCCAGAGGAGCCAAGTAAATAAATAAACATTAGAAATACTAAAGTTCAGAGACTTAAACATATTAAGAGGCTGAGGAGAAGACATCAGTGAAAAGAACATTTGAAAATATAAGAACTGCCTTTCCTTGACAGAATAAAACCCTTTCGAACAGGGAGAATTTACATCCTCTCCCCTTAAGCTGGAAGTTGGGTAATCTTTGCTTGGAGTTCATTGGAAGTATCCTTGAGCCCCCAGCCTATTCAAAGGAGTTATTCTAAATAATCAAGTATGATTTCTGAGTTTTTCAGATCCAATATTTTTAAGTTTTATTGATACAGTATCACCCATTATTTCATAGAGTCTGAGAATTAGAATCATATGGTATCTGACCATCTCATTTTGCTAAAGAGAAAACTGTCATCCTAGAACTTTATTCCACTTAGTCAAGGTGATAATAAATACTATAGTAAATTAGTGATGGAAATAAACATGATTCCCACGCTTGTGAATTCCAGTTTAAAAACAGTCCATTCAGGGAGTTCACTGGTGGCCCTAACCACCTAACTGGTGGTTAGGATTCCAGGCTTTCACTGTCACGGCCCAGGTTCAAATCCTGGTTGAGGAATTGAGATCCCACAAGCCACATGGTATGGTCAATAAATAAGTAAAAATAAAGATAGTTCATTCACTCACTCAACATATACTGGCCACACAAATCTCACACAAAATCCCTGTCCCTGTGGCTAATACAGGATGATTTCCACTAAACCAACCTGTCCTTACATGTTGATTTCAATGTCTCTTCGAAAAATAAAACAACAAATTCCCTGGACATTTTTAATAATGACTAGAGTCAATTCTTACCTCATTATGGCAGTGAAGTCTTTCAGCCTCCTTCGGCTTAAGCAGTCTTAGCTTCCCAGGTGATGCTGGTGGTAAAGAATCTGCCTGCCAATGCAGGAGACATAAGAAACTCGGGTTTGATCCCTGGGTTGGGAACATCTCCTGAATGAGGAAATGGCAACCCACTTCAATATTCTTCCCTGGAGAATCCCATGGACAGAGGAGCCTGTAGGGCTACAGTTCTGGGTTACAAAGAGTTGGACACAACTTAGCAATGAAGCCACACAGGAAGTAATCTAGGTTTTTTCCTGCCGACAATGGAAATTATCAAAGTTTTTCAAGAAGTGACATGATGAATCAGGGTTGGCACCAAATATGTGTGATAATTGGCAGGGACCAGGATGGGGGAAAGAGTCCATGCCCTCCAGATGAGAGTCTCCATTTATCTGGTGAGCTCTATTTCTGAATTTAATAAACCTTGAAAATGTTAACTTTCAATAGACATGTTAAAATGATCAGAGTCCACCAAAAAGGCCAAGAGATGTATAAATTCAGTTTTCACAGTCCTGCCCCAGCTTCAGCGGGATCCTGAGTCCTTGAAAGCACTTGGTATGCATTGAGTTGATCAAAAAACATCAGGGAAAACATATTTCATCTGTGGACATCATTTTTCTTTGGTACAGAGTGACTTTCACTCCTAACCAAAAAAAAGGAAAAAATGAAAAGCAAAGTCTTCATATCAAAGCCTTATTGATTCTTTTCATTTACAAAAAAAAACTCAGTCATGCCTGTCTATTAAAAATAGAATGTCTAAGGGCCTGAACTTAATGTCATGCCAAGAACCCAACTTTTCGCTGACTTCAAGGAGATTTTTGGGGTTGGAACAAAGCAGAAGAGGCCAAAGGAGGACTCAAAAGTCAAATCCCAGATCCAGGCCTTCAAAACCTTATTTTCTTATTCTCTCCCTACACTCCACAAAGTGTGGAGTTGAAATATGACACAGGAGGTATCAAAGGGCTTCATAAGAGAAGCTGTGTTGTGAGTGACAGCAAGACAGTCAGCAGATATTTGAGGACCTGTACTGCGCTGCATAACCCATGACTTTCAAACTACCTTTCCAGACTCATTGCCCGTCACTCCCCCTACCTGCACTATATGCCATCCAAAGTGCAACCTCCAGTCCAGACGCAAACATGGCATTGACCGTAATATCGTCAAACCTTCGCCCACTTACCACCTTGTCCTACCATGCCCAGCCTAAACCACTGAGATCAGTCTGTGCACACAGAATTATGTATACATGTCAGCTCTACCATCTGAGCCACCAGGGAAGCCCTTCTTCCATAATAATGGAAACTAACTCCACAAAGACACCAGGCCTTATTCACTTTGTACTTCCAATACTCATCAATTTCCTTGAAAAAAAAATATAATAGGTGTTTCATAAAGAATGCAAATAAAGAAAGGATGAGGTAAGGACTTCCCTGGTGGTCCAATAGCTAAGACTCTGTGCTTCCAGTACAGGCAGGCTGGGTTTGATGCCTGGCCAGGGAACTAGATCTCACATGCTGCAATGAAGATGGAAGATTCCTCAAGCAGCAACTGACACCCTGTGTGGCCAAATAAATACATTAAAAAAAAAAAAAGAAAGAAAAAGAAAGGATGAGTTAAACACAGATTCTGCTATCAATAAAGTCTCAAAGGAGAAGTAGTAACAGAATAATATATACAGAAATCTTAAGCAAAGTGATACGTGTGATGAGAGATGCTTAGAGAAAGTCTTTAGAAGCAGGGACTAAAAAGTAGCTACTGAGGGAGAAGAGAGGTGTGGTCATGGTAAGCTTCATGGAGGAAGTGGCATGTGAACCAAACCTTGGGGGATGTCTGGAGACTGAACCAATTAAACCAAGCAGGGCACCTATAAGAGCTAAAGGCAGAATAAGCAAAACACCAGGTCCTTCAGTTCAGTTCAGTTCAGTTGGTCAGTCGTGTCCGACTCTTTGCAAACCTATGAACTGCAGCACGCCAGGCTTCCCTGTCCATCACCAACTCCTGGAGTTCATTCAAACTCATGTCCATCGAGTCGATGATGCCACCCAGCCATCTCATCCTCTGCTGTCCCTTTCTCCTCCTGCCCCTAATCCCTCCCAGCATCAGAGTCTTTTCCAATGAGTCAACTCTTCGCATGAGGTGGCCAAAGTACTGGACTTTCAGCTTTAGCATCAGTCCTTCCAAAGAACACCCAGGGCTGATCTCCTTTAGAATGGACTGGTTGGATCTCCTTGCATCCAAGGGACTCTCAAGAGTCTTCTCCAACACCACAGTTCAAAAGCATCAATTCTTCGGTGCTCCGCCTTCTTCACAGTCCAACTCTCACATCCATACATGACCACAGGAAAAACCAGGTCCTTAGTGAGAGCTAAATAAATGGCAGCTAATGAAATAATAGCAGTCTGTGTGCTCAGTCACTAAGTCATGTCCAAAAATTTGTGATCACATGGACCATAGACTGCCTGGCTCCTCTGTCTATGGGATTCTCCAGGCAAGAATACTGGAGTGGGTTGCCACTTCCTGCTCCAGGGGATCCTCCCAACCCAGGGATTGAACCTGTGTCTCTTGCACTGGCAGATGGGTTCTTTACCACTGAGGCACCTGGGAAGCTAATAATAGTCTGCTGCTGCTGATGCTAAGTCGCTTCAGTTGTGTCCGACTCTGTGTGACCCTGTGGACTGCAGCCTACCAGGCTCCTCTGTCCATGGGATTTTCCAGGCAAGAGTACTGGAGTGGCTTGCTATTGCCTTCTCCTGTAATAAGAGTCTAGCTAGTCTCAAATGGATATGTCAATGGTTAGTGCTTCCATTTCATTTCTTTTATACTTTAGATTGACTGGAGTCTCAGGCTGTATGAGTCTGAAATTGCTATGTCTCAACAGTGAAGAAGTCAACATGTTAACAGTTTTTGTACAGTCATGCAGGATACTGAGCTCCTGGTTTGTTCAGCCTTGAGCTTTGCCTTAGTTCCTAGAAGTTGGCTGAATTGGCAAGGCCGTTGCTGTGCTCATAGTCTACTCTTTATAGCCAAGAGTCAGCTCAGATATTTATTCTCCCACCAAGGGGCCAGACATTCTTCCTTTCAACCAAATGCTCCTACCTCTAAATGAGGACCCCAAGACTCCCTTGCACTTTCATTTTGATGATCTTGATAATTAGCCAACAGGGGTGCAGGGCTCTTGCTCTTCATATGAGATACACAACAGGGGTTCCACCTACTCCTAAAACGGTTGTGGCCTTTTTTTGACCCACATATGTTACAAGGGAGCTATATCTTTCTCAGCTGTGAATGCAGTTCCAGCAAACATGGACGCAGTTCTCCTGAAGATGCCGCACTCCTCTCTGCAGTCCAGCCTCACGACACCAGCGTGGTCTTGCTGACACCCAGACATCCTCAGGCCACTCCTCCCTTTCAAAGCCCTCTGGCTTCCTGTCCTCGGCTGCAGTGGTTTTCAAAATGGGATCTACGGAGTCTCAGAAATCCCTTAGTCAGCCTATGAATCACTTCTTAGGGGGAGAAAAATGGAGGACAGAGCAGAGATAAGGACTCTGAAATGACAGGTTTGCAGTTTAAAACCAGTTCAATTCAGTTCAGTGGCTCAGTCATGTCCGACTCTTTGCGACCCAATGGACTGCAGCACGCCAGGCTCCCCTCATCACCAACTCCCGAAGTTAAAACCAGTGGCCCACTGCTAAAAAAGAAAAAAAAAAAAAAATCAGTAATATTCACTGAAGAGCACTCAAGCCCTTTGCAAACTTGCTGCCCTTCCCTCACCCCCCTAAGCCATGGCCATGCCCATGTATGCGCTTAATGCTTCTATGAACTATCCTGTGTCTTAGAGGTACTTGCCCAGGCGCACGTCAGTGACAGCTGCTACATGCACCCGCGCCCAACCCCACCCCTCCCTGGGACACTTACCCAGGCCACATGCCTTGTGCTCCTTCCATCATTCGTCAGCTCTCCCAGCAGAGATCCCCTGCTCCCTTCTCTCGACCTTCCCATTGACCTTCACATTCAGACAAGACAGAGCCTCCTCTGAGAACTTGATAGCTATTCTCCACAGTTACAAAGCTGAATAGAAAAGCCCAGCGATCTTACAGAAATAATCATTATCAACTGTTTAAAAGAAAACAGTTCTTGTCACAACACGCGGCTCTATTCCTACCATCAGCTCTGGGTTCTTGTTGATTATGCCATGCCTGGCAAGCATCTCAAAAGAAAATTGTTTGCAAAATTAAATTGTAATTCTTACAAAGATACAGAATTCTGTGAGCTTAATACAGTGATGTTGGGGAACTACTCAGAAGAATAGGATACCCACTGACAAACGATGATCCATTAAAAACTGAAAGACAGTTGTCTAGCAAAAGGATAAAATCTGTAGCTAAAAAACAAGGGTTAACTGCATAGCACAGGTAACTACATTAAATATCTTGTAATAACCTATAATGGAAAGGAATCTGGAAAAGAATATACATGTGTATGTATAACTAAGTCACTTTTGCTGTACACTGGAAGCCAATACAATATTGTATATTAACTATACATCATTTGAAAAAAATAAGAGGAAATTTGCAAACTCAATGGGCAGTTCACAAGAGATTTTATGAATATGGTGGAGTTAAAAGTAGCCATTGTTAAAATTGGGCTTCCCTGGTAGCTCAGCTGGTAAAGAATCCGCCTGCAAGGCAGGAGACCCTGATTCAGTTCCTGGGTCAGGAAGATTCCCCTGGAGAAGAGACAGGCTACCTACTCCAGCATTCTTGGGTTTCCCTGGTAGCTCAGCTGGTAAAGAATCTGCCTGCAATGTGGGAGACCTGAGTTTGATCCCTGGGTTGGGAAGATCCCCTGGAGAAGGGAAAGGCTTCCCACTCCAGTATTCTGGCCTGGAGAATTCCATGGACTCTATAGTCTGTGGGGTCGCAAAGAGTCGGACACAACTGAGCAAGTTTCACTTTCACTTTCATTGTTAAAACTGGTGAATCCCTTGGAAACCTGGACCATTTAAATTCATAAAGATAAGATAACTATTGTAACAAACAATCTCAAGAGTCTCAGGAGCTTTTCATGAATGCAAGTACGTTTCTCACTCAAGAGGTGGTCTAAGGTGAGAGGCCTGGGGTGGGATGGGATGGGAAGGAAGTCCTCCTCCAATCTTCTTGTTTCCATACACATCTCCTAAGACCAGAGGTTGGTAACCTTTTCCTGTAAAAACTATATAGTAAGTATTTTCAGCTTGCAGGTCACCTGGTCTCTGTCACAACTATTTAACTCTGCCATTGTAGTTTTAAAATGGCCATAGACAATGCATAAATGAATGGATTTGGCTGTATTCCAGCAAAATGAAATTTACAAAAATAAGCAGCGGGGGGACTTCTATGGTCATCCAATGGCTAAGATTCCACATTCCCAATGCAGGGGGCCTGGATTTGATTCGTGGTTGGGAAGCTAGATCTCATGTGCCACAACTCAAACCCAATTCAGCCAAATAAATAAACAAATAAGTAAAGGAACATGTTTTTAAAAAGCAATGAGTCAGTTATGGACAACTGGCTGTGGTTTCCCGACTTCTGTTGTAGATCTTCTCTTTATTCAAAAGGTAGAAAGGAGAGACAAGACACACCTCATAAGGTTACTAGCACTTATACAGTCCATGCTAGAACATTAGCTCGAGAGATTTCTCCTGTTTTCATCACTGATCTACAATACACAGAGGAATCCATGCAGGTAATCAATAAATATCTACTCAATGAAATTACTGAATATATTTATTATACTAAGATTTTGAAAAGCAAATGAAGATTTGATCATTTTTCTCATTCTAAAAATTTAAAATAGTAGCTAATGTTTATTGGCTATTTAACATATTCCAGGTACCGTTCTAAGTCAATTATGTGTAACATGCCATTAAGTTTCATACAACCCTGAGATGAAAGTTTCATTATTTTAACCTTTTATTTTTTTTTTTCAGATGAGAGAACTAAGTCACAGGAAGGGTGGTCATAATTTCAATTATAACATAACTGAATCATTATAAGTAAAATGTACTTACCTTAAAATTTCTGAATTTTATGTTGCTAAATTAAAATATCATTGAAAGCCCTTTTCTACCCAACTTACATTTTCTTCTAAAAGTAAATTCTCCTTGGGTGTCTTTTTCTTGGTGCCAGTTATTCTCCGTTACTGAATGCCTTCTATGATGGTTTATAAGTGTGTCTGTTATCAATTGCTTGCCTCTTGAGTGCAAATTAATTCTTCAGTACCAACTCTGAAAAAAAAAGGGGGGGAGGGCGGAGCTGAGCTCTTTAATTATTTTTTTCCCATTGTGAACTTGCCAACAGAGGGCGCTGAAGAGGCCTTGCAGGAGGAAGGAATCCCTAAGCCAGCTCCAGCTGCAAGGTGGCTTCCACGTGCCTCCCAGGTTTGTTCAAGGATGACTTAAAAGAAGAATGTAATGTAAAATACCTGACATACAGTTCATGCACAAGCAACCTCGTATCCCTTTCTTAATAAGTAATTATACCTGATTTCCATACTGTGGAGGATTAGCAACAGAATGTGGGGATGAAAAGGGCATAGAAAGATTTTTTTTCTCTCCCCTCTGTTATTTTAGAAGGAAAAATATCACTGTCCCACAAAACAAATATTTATCTCCTTTACTAAGATCATAAATTTACAGGTCAATGAACAAACATTCCCTATGTAGTCCTTTTGTCTCCAGAGAAAAATAGAATCAGGATCACGTATTCAAAACATTTTGTCCTGTAACCTTACTTTGCCAGACTTCCATTCATCTGGGAAAGAAGATTTGGAGGTTGAATGTTTCTGTCTCATTTTTACCAGGAGACTGCTTTTATGGAATAAGAAAAACTAACGAGGTATTCAGAATGTGTGGCAATTATTTATCAAGCTTGCAAAGCAAATCATTTCTGATCATCAAAGTAACACGAAAAGTTAAGAGGTATAATTCACACACTACATGAGGAAATGTAGCTCAAAAAGTTTATGAAATTTACCCTATAGCACAAAGATTAACAGTGACACATTCAGGATTTGAACCCCAGATGCAATTGGCCCAGAACAGACATTTTGCGCTGACACTGTCATACTTCTCTCACAAACTGTCAGTGACAATAACACTTGATGAAACCGGATTATAAACCCGGGTCTGCCTGAGTCCATAGCAAACACCTTCTCCATTATAAGAGGCAGAGGATGGGAGGTGGGGTGGGCAGGAAGTCAGAACCAAGCACAGATATTCATCAAGCACTAAGTCAAGAAGTTTGGTCACAAGTGACAGGATTCTAAAACCAATGAGCTCAGCAAGTTGCAGTGAAGAGAATTTACTGACTCATGGCACTGGCAAGTCCTGGGACAAAGCTACCTTCAGGCACAGCCCTGCATAAGGGTTCAGGAATGACCGTAGCTCTCTCTCTTTCTGTCCACTCATGTCCATTTCTGGTCCGCTTTGGTGACTGGCTTTATTTTCTAATTATAGTCAAGTTTTCTCCATGCAGGAGTCAAAACAGCCACCACCAGCCCCACGCCTACATGTTTACTGCCCTTGATTCAAAAGGGAAAACTTCTTATCTACTGCCAATATGGAAAATTCCAGGAAGGTCCTCAACTGTTGAAAATCACTAGACTCTTCTAATCACTTGGGAGTGGAGGGAGGAGGGGTACCTGAATCATGAAATGTTGACCAGAAGTTCTCACTACCTCCCTAATGCCCCCTGTATCCGAGCCAGAATTACACCATAATTCTAATGTCCCCAAAATTGAATATTCTAAGTGATAAAACATGTAACATTTTAATAGAGCCAACAAACAAAATCAGCTAAATGACAGTCACATTGTTTTGCTGTAGAAGTGACATCATAAATGTTTCATCCAATGAGAAATCAAACAAAATATGAAGTATTAACTGTGTCTCACTGAGAGTTCTACCATCTCTATATCGGGTTGAGCCTTACCCATCGTGACTCCTTGGCTTGTTGTGCAGCTTCAATATTATAAATTGTGTGCAATATTGTATAATGATATTTTTTCCCTACTGTATCTTTTTTTTTTTTTACTGCCTCTGATGCATCATGACATATTCCACTGTGAATAAGCAAACACAGACTCCCTCTCTAGAGTCCCTCTTGGAGAAGATTCTTGAGAGTCCCTTGGACTGCAAGGAGATCAAACCAGTCAATTCTAAAGGCAGTCAGTCCTGGATATTCATTGGAAGGAATGATGCTGAAGCTGAAACTCCAATACTTTGGCCACCTGATGGAAAGAACTGACTCACTGGAAAAAAAAACCCTGATACTAAGAAAGATTGAAGACAGGAGGAGAAGGGGACAACAGAGGATGAGATGGTTCGATGGTATCACCGACTCAATTGACATGAGTTTGAGCAAGCTTCAGGAGTTGGTGATGGACAGGGAAGCCTGGCATGCTTCAGTCCATGGGGTCACAAAGAGTCAGACACAACTGAGTGACTGAACTGAACTGACTGAAGCAAACACGTGTGGACCATCAGTTCGGTTCAGTTCAGTCACTCAGTAATGGATACGGACCATAATAGACATACCAAGTTTAAATGGCCAAATTGCTATATTTAAGAATTACCTGAGCACAAGGACTTCCCAGGTGTCACAGTGGTAAACAGTCTGCCTGCCAATGCAAGAGACACAGGAAATGGGAGTTTGATTGCTGAGTTGGGAAGATCCCCTGGAGTAGGAAATAGCAACCCATTCCAGTATTCTCACCTGGAAAAGCCAGCTATAGTCCATGAGGTCACAAAGAGTTGGACATGATTGAGCAACTAACACACAGTGCACTTGGCTAATTCATCCAGGGGAGTAGCTAACGATACATGTCCTTTGAGGACTGATGTTCCTTCCCTCTGCACTTCTAATCCTCTGATTCTGCTGCTGCTGCTGTCGCTTTAGTCGTGTCCGACTCTGTGCGACCCCATAGACGGTAGCCCACCAGGCTCCCCCATCCCTGGGATTCTCCAGGCAAGAACACTGGAGGGGTTGCCATTTCCTTCTCCAATGCATGAAAGTGAGAAGTAAAAGTGAAGTCGCTCAGTCATGTCCGACTCTTAGTGACCCCGTGGACTGCAGCCTAGCAGGCTCCTCCGCCCATGGGATTTTCCAGGCAAAAGTACTGGAGTGGGGTGCCATTGCCTTCTCCGCTGATTCTGCTACTATTAGATAACACAGTAGAGCAGGGGGCTCAGGCTTCTCTGGCAGCTCTGACGGTAAAGAATCCTCCTGCAATGAGGGAGACCTGGGTTCAGTCCCTGGGTTGGGAAGATCCCCCAGAGGAGGGCATGGCAACCCACTCCAATAGTCTTGCCTGGAGAACCCCCATGGACAGAAGAGCCTGGCAGCTACAGTCTGCGGGGCCGCAAAGAGTCAAACTCAACTGAGTGCTCACACTCAGAGGACTCTGCTCCCATCCTGGGAAGCCAGTGTGCCCTCAATGCTGGATGATTCTCACCTCACACGAACTGACACCTGAAAGGAGATCCTAAGCTTGGATGCATGCTCATTTACATTAAACCAACGCTTTTGAAAGCATGTTCAGATTCTATAGCAATGAGGGAGACCTGGGTTCAGTCCCTGGGTTGGGAAGATCCCCCGGAGGAGGGCATGGCAACCCCCTCCAATAGTCTTGCCTGGAGAACCCCCATGGACAGAAGAGCCTGGCAGCTACAGTCTGCGGGGCCGCAAAGAGTCAGACTCAACTGAGTGCTCACACTCAGAGGACTCTGCTCCCATCCTGGGAAGCCAGTGTGCCCTCAATGCTGGATGATTCTTACCTCACATGAACTGACACCTGAAAGGAGATCCTAAGCTTGGATGCATGCTCATTTACATTAAACCAACGCTTTTGAAAGCATGTTCAGATTCTATGGGGCACACGCCCTCAAGATGATAAATCAAAAAAGGTTCCGTGACTAAAAAGCATACCATAACCTTCTCTGAGATAATGATAATGTGAAATAGTAGATAAAAACTCTCTTTGAGAACTGTAATTAAGAGGAACTATTTAGCTTTTCTGAAACCATGTGTCTTCATTTGGATGTCCCCACAGGCAAAGTCTGAGACATAGATTTGCAGAAAGAGTTAGAAAGGTGACCACGGGAACCGGGGTGGATAGAAAAGTAAGATTCGGATGGAGGCAAAGGTGATAAATGTTACATTATGGAAGTGGTTCCCACTACAGTTACCTGGGGGTTGGTCTCTGGAGGGCCCCTACAAGGGATGGAGGGAAACACCCTCAGAGTTTTCCATCCAAATTCAGGAAGCCAGCATTTAACCACCACCTCCGATCCTCTGGAGAAGGCAATGGCACCCCACTCCAGTACTCTTGCCTGGAAAATCCCGTTGACAGAGGAGCCTGGTGGGCTGCAGTCCATGGGGTCACTGAGGGTCAGACACTACTGAGTGACTTCACTTTCACTTTTCACTTTCATGCACTGGAGAGCAAAATGGCAACCCACTCTAGTGTTTTTGCCTGGAGAATCCCAGGGACGAAGAGCATGGTGGGCTGCTGTCTATGGGGTCGCACAGAGTCGGACACGACTGAAGTGACTTAGCTTAGCTTAGCTCCGATCCTCTATTGTTGAGGGCTGATGCCCTAAGCACTAACCCTCTTACACACCTGGTGACCTTCACACAGGACAAGGGACCTGGTGCAGCGTAGGGGAAACCATGGCACCAAACCACAGAGAAGCACAGTGCACTGCTGTAGGGGCTGAGGGTCGGACCCCAGCAGGCACAGAACTGTGCACCAAGGATGTGTTGAAATCAAAGGTGGAAAAGAGAACAAAACACAGATTTTTTTTTAATCTGCTTACATATTATATTTCCCCAAGTTTTTGAGAGTGGAGTCTTGCTGTATGAAGCATCTTTTAACATCACACACAATTTGGAAAATGTTCAGATCTACCATTAGGGATTGAGGGCAGGAGGAGAAGGGGACGACAGGGGATGAGATGGCTGGATGGCATCACTGACTCGATGGACGTGAGTCTGAGTGAACTCCGGGAGTTGGTGATGGGCAGGGAGGCCTGGTGTGCTGTGATTCATGGGGTCGCAAAGAGTCGGACATGACTGAGCGATTGAACTGACTGACTGATTGATGATTATGTAGAAAAGAACCAATAAGGGTAGACTTCCAGAAGAGCAGAGAAAGAACCTCTGAAGATGTCCTCTTCCACAAAGTCAACAAGAACACTGGCAAAAAAAACAAAACAAAGGTCAAATCATATGTTTCAAAATTCTTGAAATTAACAAATTTCTTTTAATAATCCAAGGAGCATTTACTCAAGAAAAAAATAACAGCTGAACCTTGGGAAGAATCGGGAGTTTTGTGAGATTTTAACTTGTTCTATTTCCATCCTTTCTTCTCAGCTCCATAAGGACCTTGAAAACCAGCTGAGTTGCAGTCTTGACAGCTAGGCAGACAAGCAGCCTCGCAGACACTGATGGGTCTGGGGCTGTTCAGCAGTCCCACCCCCATCACACTGCACTATTTCTCTTGTCCAGCAGCTCCTGGGAAAAGCCCCATTATTTGACCTGAATCAGAGTTCATATAATGAGAAAAGTTCTATCCCCAGGGTATTTGTCAAAAACAATCAGTGGTCAAGAGGATGAGAAAACAAGCCAGACTCAGAGAAAATATTTGCCAAAAACATATCTGAAAAAGGACTGTTATTCAAAATATATGAAGAATACTTAAAACATAACAATAAAAAATGAGCAACTGAATTAAAAATGGGCAAAATATTTGAGCCATCAAATATCAAAGAAGATGTACAGGTGGAACATGGAACTCTGCTCAATGTTACGTGGTAACCTGGATGGGAGGGGAGTTTGGGGGAGAATGGATACATGTGTATGTATGGCTGAGTCCCTGTGCTGTCCACCTGAAACCATCACACTGTTCATCGGCTCTACTCTGACATGAAATAAAAAGTTTAAGATAAAACAAAATGGATAGCTTTTAACAAAAATCATTGCAAAAACAAGCCAGACTCAGAGAAAATATTTGCCAAAAACATATCTGAAAAAGGACTGTTATTCAAAATATATGAAGAATACTTAAAACATAACAATAAAAAATGAGCAACTGAATTAAAAATGGGCAAAATATTTGAGCCATCAAATATCAAAGAAGATGTACAGGTGGAACATGGAACTCTGCTCAATGTTACGTGGTAACCTGGATGGGAGGGGAGTTTGGGGGAGAATGGATACATGTGTATGTATGGCTGAGTCCCTGTGCTGTCCACCTGAAACCATCACACTGTTCATCGGCTCTACTCTGACATGAAATAAAAAGTTTAAGATAAAACAAAATGGATAGCTTTTAACAAAAATCATTGCACCCCCAAAGAGAAGTGTCTCATACCCAGGAAAGAAAACAATCAATAGAAACTGTCCACGAGGCAGCATGGATATGCTTACTAGATCTTCTCATCAGCTGTTTAAATCAGTTATTACAGTGTATTCACTGTGCAGTGATGAGAAGCAGCTCTGTGATTACTGGTGGATGGGGAGGTGACGAAGAAGGACTCCAGGGGGCAGGAAGAGGCTTCGGAGGTGGCGAATGTCTTCACATTACTGATTGAGGTGGTAGACTCATGGACATATATGTGCAATAGGTTTTATGCATGCTACGTCACTTCAGTCGTGTCCAACTCTATGCGATTCCATGGACTGTAGCCCACCAGGCTCCTCTGTCCATGACATTCTCCAGGCAAGAATACTGGAGTGGTTGCCATGCCCTCTTCCAGGGGATCTTCCTGACCAAGGGATTGAACCCAGGTCTTTTATGTCTCCTACACTGAGAGTTCCAGAAAAACATCTATTTCTGCTTTACTGACTATGCCAAAGCCTTTGACTGTGTGGATCACAACAAACTGTGGAAAATTCTCCAAGGGATGGGAATACCAGACCACCTGACCTGCCTCCTGAGAAATCTGTATTCAAGTCAGGAAACAACAGTTAGAACTGGACATAGAGCAGCTGACTGGTTCCCAATTGGGAAAGGAATACATCAAGGCTTTATGTTGTCACCCTGCTTATTTAACTTGTATGCAGAGTATATTATGAGAAATGCCAGGCGGGATGAAGCACAAACTGGAATCAAGACTGCCAGGAGAAATATCAATAACCTCTGATATGCAGATGACACCACCCTCATGGCAGAAAGTGAAGGACTAAAGAGCCTTTTGATGAAAGTGAAAGAGGAGAGTGAAAAAGTTGGCTTAAAACTCAACTTTCAGAAAACTAAGATCATGGCATTTGGTCCCATCACTTCATGGCAAATAGGTGGAGAAACAGTGGAAACAGTGACAGGCTTTATTTTGGGGGGTCTCCAAAATCACTGCAGATGGTGATTGCAGCCATGAAATTAAAAGATGCTTACTCCTTGGAAGAAAAGTTATGACCAACCTAGACAGCATACTAAAAAGCAGAGACATTACTTTACCAACAAAGGTCCATCTAGTCAAAGCTATGGTTTTTCCAGTAGTCATGTATGGATGTGAGAATTGGACTATAAAGAAAGCTGAGCACCAAAGAATTGATGCTTTTGAACTGTGGTATTGAAGAAGACTCTTGAGAGTCCCTTGGACTGCAAGGAGATCCAATCAGTCAATCTTAAACGAAATCAGTCCTGAATATTCATTGGAAGGACTGATGCTGAAACTGAAACTCTAATAATTTGGCCACCTGATGTGAAGAGCTGACTCATTGGAAAAGACCTTGATGCTGGGAAAGACTGAAGGAGGAGAAGGGGATGACAGAGGATGAGATGGTTAGATGGCATCACTGACTCAATGGATATGAGTTTGAGTTAGCTCTGGGAGGTGGTGATGGACAGGGAAGCCTGGCATGCTGCAGTCCATGGGGTCGCAAAGAGTCAGACAGGACTGAGTGACTGAACTGAACTGATATGGGGGCTGGTTTGGATGGATACTACAGGATTTTTTTTTAACTATGAAAGTATGATAACACATTTACAGATGTCCTGGAAAATACTGAATAAGGTTACATATAGTTCCACTATATGTTACAATTGCTTTTAAGTATTAGTAGATAAATTAAGATTTCTAGCTGGAGTTTCAATATCAAATTCTTCTATATTAATAGAATGAATCTACAGAGAAGTAGAAAGATATAGTAGATCTGAAAGGCACTATGAATCAAAGCAACAAAACTAAGATATATACAATTGCTCACACAACAGCAGGATACAAAGTCTATTCAAGTTCCCATAGACATTGAAACACATTCAGGGACATAAAACAAGGTGCAAAAATGTTACGGTCTAAAGGACTAAGTCAAGATTGCGAGCCCCCAGAATGGATGAATCCAGGTAAGGCTGTCCCCTGGAGAGCCCTGGGACACTGCCCTGTTCTTCCCTTTGTTGCCCTGCACACGTGAACATTCACTGGAGGGACTGATGCTGAAGGTGAAGCTCCAATACTTTGGCCTGTGATGTCAAGAACCGGCTCATTGGAAAAGACTCTGAGGCTGGGAAAGATCGAAGGCAGGAGGTGAAGGGGACAACAGAGTTGTTTGGCATCACCATGGTTGGATGGCATCACCGACTCGATGGACATGAGTTTGAGCAAACTCTGGGATACAGAGAAGGACAGGGAAGCCTGGTGTGCTGCAGTCCATGGGGTCCCGAAGTGTCAGACACGACTTGGGGACTGAACAACACGGCTGGTAGCCGGACTGTTCAGATGAGTCTGAGGTTCTGATACACTGCTCCTTCCTCCTGCCAATGGACAGCCAGCTGCTTTGCAGCTCCAGGAGTTCCTGGGATGCAGGGGCCACGCCGCCTCCTGCCCACCCCACTGCCCTCCCCCCAATTCCCTGCAGCCAAGAATCCACTCTGCTGGCTCAGAAGCTCAGAACTAAACATACACCACGGCCTGGCTCTGGACTGTGAAACTCTGCCCTCAGGAGCTTCTATTACTTTCCTTGCTTTCTCTTGAAAAATAGGATTTGCCATTTTTCAGTTCTGCAGAGGCAGAAACGAGAAGACACCGGTGAAAGCTGTCACCTGGAGGATCTGAATAAGATGTAAGGTTTTGTTTCCCTGAGAGTGGCTAGATTCAGCACCTGTGTCCTCTGCTCCTGTGGTGAGCCAGGCTCTGGGAGGGCCAGAGAGGGGAGCAAGGAGCCTTCCAGCCCCCAGGGAATGTGTAAAGTCATCTCTGGAAAAATGTGTTGTTAAAAATGAAGGACAGAGGGTATGAAGTATGTATACTGATGGCTCATTCACTGTTGTTATACAGCAGAAACTAACACAACATTGTAAAGCAATTATATTCCAATTAAAAAAACAATGAGGGCAAAAGTAGTGCTTTGATGACCCAGAACAAGTCTGGAATATTCAGGCCTTGCAGTGAAAAGCAGCCACTTCCTGAAACCCTGCAAGAATGACAGGGAATTTTTTCTCTCTCAGTTTTTAGTTGGAGTATGGTTGCTTTACAATGCTGTGTTGGTTTCTGCTATACAACAATGTGCATCAGCCATAAGGATACATATATCCCCTCCCTTTTGAGCCTGCCTCCCGCCCCCCATCCCATCCACTAGGTCAGCACAGAGCCCTGGGCAGAGTTCCCTGTGCTCCACGACTCCTTCCCACCAGCTGTCTATTTTACACATGATGGTGTATACATGTCAACACTGCTCTCTCAATTCATCCCACCCACTCCTTCCCCTGTTTTGTTCACAAGTCCGTCCTTATGTCTATGTCTTGATGCCTGACCTGCAAATAGGTTCGTCAGTACCACCTTTCTAGATTCCATATACGTTATTAACGTAAGATACTTCTGACTTTGGTCTGTAACGGGCTCTAGGTTCATCCACCTCAGTTCAATGTATTCAGTGGAAACCTATGAAGACAAGGAGGTAAGAGGAGAGGACAGCAACGAGGGGGCGGACTAAACTTTAGACAATGGAAAGTCTTTTTACTAACCCGCCCAGAGGGGCACCAGCAGGAAACACGCTGTGCTAACTGGGCATCCAAATTCTAGCCCCTTTTTTGCTTGATAAAGAAGCCAGCTTCGTTTGGAGCAGCAAAATGCAAGCCAAGGAATAATACTGGAGTGGGTTGCCCTTTCCTCCTCCAGGGATCTTCTCAACCCAGGAATCGAACCCACGTCTCTTGCATCCTCTACACTGGCAGGCAAATTCTTTGTACTGAACCACCCAGAAAGCCCTAAACACGTGACATGTGATTCCAATATTGTTTTCAAAATTTTGCATTTTCTAACATATATACACATGCATAAATTTATACAAAGGTATGTACGTAATTTTAGAAAGAAAATCTCAGAAAGCTATAAATACCCAACTGTTAACAATGGATATCTTTCAGCAGTTGTTCTTACAAGAAAAATTTTAGGCCATTATTTGTGTTTTCAAATATACCCTAAATTTCACTTTTATGCTACTATAATCATAATGAATCTTGTTATATAGTCAAAAATAATATCTAAAAGTGGAAACAAACAATACATTTAAAACACTTACTACAGTGTTTAGGTTATAATGGGTATTCCTTGAAGGTCTGATCCTCTTATAGACATTTGAAGCAAGAACAGAGAACAAAATTAAATGATTCATCTTCAGATCAAAGTTATGAACTTAATCCTATTCTCTCCATTCTCTGATTAACTTAACTTGAAGCTACTAAAGAAAATACATATTTTATTGATCTTTGAATCTCATGTAGCCCAGTATCTGGCTCATAGTCAGTACTGCATCAACACAGCAAAGAAAATAAATAATAAAGAAATATCCTCATATAGAAAGTAGTCTTCAGAGGAATCTGGAAGCAAGGAAGGAAGGGCACCACTGTGCCCAGTGCTATTTCAAGGTGCTTCATTCACACGTCTCATTTATCTCACATTGGCTGGCATTACGTCCCTCTTACAGATGAGGAAATGGGGACCCAAGGTTAAGCTGCTTGCAGAAGTTCGTACAGACAGCCAGGGGTGGAGAAGAATGGATAGCAGCTCTGTCTGACTTTCACATCTGTTCTTTCCTCCACCCCTGAAAGCTGGTCTGCAACTGCTGCTGCTGCTGCTGCTGCTGCTGTTTAGTCACTAAGTCGTGTCTGACTCTTTTGTGACCCCATGGACTGTAGCCCACCAGGCTCCTCTATCCATGGGATTTCCCAGGCAAGAATACTGGAGTGAGTAGTCATTTCCTCCTCTAGGGAATGTTCCTGGCCCAGAGATCGAATCCGCATCTCCTGCATTAGCAGGCAGGTTTTTTACTACTGAGCCGCCAGGGAAGCCAACGCATGCACCCGTGGGGGTTAAAAGCCAGCCTGATCATTCAGTCGCTACTGTGGTCAAAATATCAAGCAGTACAGATATGGGTCCTGATGGTTCAGAGGCTCCCTGAGTGGGAAGGAACTTGCAGAGACACAACCCCCTCCAGGAAATGGGGTGGAGAGGCAGCTCTGCTCCGCTCAAGAACTTCAGTGAATTTCCATCCAATCCCTTACATTATCCTTTTCTCCCCTCAGAAAACTTGGCAATCAAAGAGACAATGCCAAGAGAAGCGATAGGCTTGGGAAGGTCAGTGGTGCTAAGCAGCCCAGAACCTTCCTCCATTAACGCCCTAATTGTTTTTATCACCTAGTTTTCGCTCAAACATCAAACTTGATCTCTGCCTTTCTCCTCTCCCAGGTCACAGATGTTTAATATTCCTAACCAAGGCATAATGAAGCTTTTTATGTCACTGTAATATTTAGTCTCTTTAAAACATGATTAGCTCCATCCATTGTGCAATGCAGGGATGACCAGAAATTCTGGAGATGGGATTCTATTAGGCGGATATTATTACCAGTCGAGCTGAAAGGGAAATTAAGCCAGGTGGCAAAGATCAGTGGTGATAAACCGCCCTGCCAGCTTGAGGTTGACTGTGAAACTTGGGGAAAAAAAAAAAAAAAGTAAAGGATTGGGGTATTAAGAACTTTGGAAAGTTATGATTTTACAATTTTTTGAAAGTCTGCTTCCAAAATTAATAAGTACATATATATTCTTTAATGTTCTAGTGTAATAAGACTTTTTAAAGAGTAACTTCCATCTGTGTTCTCCTGAACTGTAGTGTCCATTTTGAGTGGTTCATTTGGTAAAAATAAGTTCACAAATCAATGGATAGGCAATTGCTCATAAACATCACTGAAAAATGTAAAGTGCATTCTTGTTTTTGTGCAAAAAAAAGCATGAGGCTGCACCTACCATTTCTTTTTCTTATTTCTCAAAAGTAGATGTAGCCCATGCCTGTGATAAAACACAGAATATCTTTAAAGCATATCAATAGACCATGCAAAGAAGAACTGATAAAACTGAGCTGAACACACTCCAGGGTTCTTTGTGGCAATTACTCCAATTCTAAACATTTCATCTCAGACTTGTCACTTCAGTCTTTACCTAGGAATTCACTTCTTTATTTTTGTTTCCCAGTTGTCCATTCCATCAGTGACTTTAAGCTTGAAATAACCCCATGAGGAAGAATTAGGACTATATCTGATGTTTCTTGTGAATTACAAGTCAAAGGAAATGCTACAGAAATTGGGGGAGGGGGCATACAGGGTCCATGAAGGGTTTTATAATTATCAAGGTAAAAACACTGGCTTCTGATTTTTGTCAACTTGCTAAAATAATAATTAAAATTCTAATAATTATATGAGTGTTGCTCAGCATCTATGATGATTATTTTAAGTTGTTTTCCTTAGATACGTCAATATGATGAATTAAACATATGGCCTTATAGCACACCACTCTTGATTACTGGAATAAATGCCATATAGTCATGCTGTGATTTTTTTTTAATGTTCTGCTGAATGGTTGGTTAAAATTTTATTAGGATTTTCTATTATCATGCATAAGACTTCCCAGGTGGTGCAGTGGTAGTAAAGAATCTGCCTGCCAATGCAGGAGACTCAGGTTCAATCCCTGAGTCAGGAAGTTCCCCTAGAGGAGGAAATGACAACACACTCCAGTATTCTTGCCTAGGAAAATCCCATGGACAGAGGAGCCTGGCGGGCTACAGTCCATGGGGTCGCAATGAGTCAGACATGACCAGGCAACTAAGCATGCACATATTACCATGTATGGCATTATTCATTGCTGGAGGATATAGGCACAGCTTGTGTGACACCATCAGGAAAGGATTTTTGGACCCTTGCTCCTGGTTCCCTCTGAATTTTCCCTGAGTATCTTTTTCCTTTGCTGATTTTGCCTTGTGTCATTTTGCTGTGATCAATTATCCAAAGTGCTTTAGAGGTCTGGCATCACTTCATCAGAAATAGATGGGGAAACAGTGGAAAACAGTGTCAGACTTTATTTTTTAGGCTCCAAAATCACTGCAGATGGTGACTGCAGCCATGAAATTAAAAGACGCTTACTCTTTGGAAGAAAAGTTATGACCAACCTAGACAGCATATTCAAAAGCAGGGACATTACTTTGCCAACTAAGGTCCATCTAGTCAAGGCTATGGTTTTTCCTGTGGTTATGTATGGATGTGAGAGTTGGACTGTGAAGAAGGCTGAGCACCGAAGAATTGATGCTTTTGAACTGTAGTGTTGGAGAAGACTCTGGAGAGTCCCTTGGACTGCAAGGAGATCCAACGAGTCCATTCTGAAGGAGATCAGCCCTGGGATTTCTTTGGAAGGAATGATGCTAAAGCTGAAAGTCCAGTACTTTGGCCACCTCATGCGAAGAGCTGACTCATTGGAAAAGACTTTGATGCTGGGAGGGATTGGGGGCAGGAGGAGAAAGGGACGACCGAGGATGAGATGGCTGGATGGCATCACCGACTCGATGGACATGAGTCTGAGTGAACTCCGGGAGTTGGTGATGGACAGGGAGGCCTGGCGTGCTGCATTCATGGGGTCGAAAAGAGTCGGACACGACTGAGCGACTGAACTGAACTGAAAGAGAGGTTAGTTGGGGATGTACTTAGTGGGGATTTGTTGAGATATATTTTTTTGATTTGTTGTTGCTGCCATTTATAGTTGAGTGATTGCTAACCATCCTGGTAGAGGAATAGCTCTCAGAAGTCTTCACTGTGCCAATTACCCCACACAGCTGAAGACACAGTGTGTGACCTGGAAGGACTCCATCCTCTAGTCCCTGGAACTGGATCTATGTGGCTGGTGGGAAAGAAACAAGGTTTGAAAAGTACACAGCCAGAAGCCAGAAGGTTCCAAGGGCTGAAGATATTTCCAGTCTTCAACTGTGTGCAATTATAAGTTTGTTTCTCCTTCTCAAGTCAAAACAGAAGTTCTCTCCATCAGCAATATGCCCAAAATCACAGTAGTTATAATTATAAATGTACTCTACCTCTTTTTCTTTTGTGATGGGAATTGTACAAAATAGAATTTATCAAAATTCTTGTGTGTGTAGAGTAGAAACCAGTATCAGAACCAGAAACAGAATAACAACCAGAACAAATTTGTCTGTGTGAGAAGTTGTGTGTTTTATGCATCCTAACATATTGGATTGTGTCTACCACATCCAATACATCTCGTCCTGAGGAAGTCTGCTGGTTCTAGATGAAAGAGAAGACAAAACTGTCAGTGACACAGCAGAACAGCCTGAGGAAGCAAGTGACAATTCCCTACACGCTCATCAGTAAGTCTGTTACTGGATGTTGGAGAAAGAATAATTGGATTACACTATTAAGTAGCTCAATACAAAGTAAGAGGCAATTTTTAAAAGCATTTGAATTGCTCTTGTGTATGCTTTAATTTCAGATTAATTTTATACATTTTAAGAAGTATTGATCAAAGTAAAATGAAAATGTGATGGAAAATATCTTGGTAGAGGTTAAAAAAAAATTAAACAAGCCAAGACTGGCAGAATCTTTATGTCAAAAACTCTATTATTATAGCACAACAGAAATAAAAATTCTGATGGACAGAGTCAGAAAGATGAAGAAAAGAATCCTAGTAACCAAAGGATAAAAATCAAACGACAACTGAAAAAATAACAAAAATGTGAAAATCAGGACACTTCCAAAGAGAAAATCAGAAGAGAGAAGAAAATGAAAGTGAAATAAGACGCAAGTTGTACAAGAGACAAAACTGGCATGAAGGTCACACAGTGTCCTGTAAGTGTGTCCTTGATCTTGTTGCTCATACATCATGGTCCATTAAGAGAGGGAGTCAGTGTTGTGCTTTTTTGTTTGACTTTTCACTTTTATATTTCACATGTGAGTGGGAAAAAAATAAGTGAACAAATCAAACCAAAGATAAACCCCTAGATACAAAGAACATAGTAGTTACCAGAAGGGGAGGGATTCGGGGAAGGCCATATGGGTAAAGAAAGTGAAGTCGCTCAATCGTGTCCGACTCTCTGCGACCCCATGGACTGTAGCCCACCAGGCTCCTCCACCCATGGGATTCTCCAGGCAAGAGTACTGGAGTGGGTTGCCATTGCCTTCTCCAGGGGATCTTCCCGACCCAGGGATCGAACCCAGGTCTCCTGCATTGCAGGCAGACTCTTTAACCTCTGAGCCACCAGGGAAATAACATATGGGTAAAGGGCAGGTCAACCAAGTGGTGAGAGGTTGAAACTAAATTTTTGGTGGTGAAAACATGCTAGGGTATACAAGAATGGAAATATAATGCTGTACAGATGAAATTTATATAATTAATAAATCAATGCAACTGCAATTATAATTAATTAATAACATCCAGGTGGAGAAAAGAGAGAGAAATCAAATAAACCATCCCCTAAATACTACTTCATTATTTGTAGGTTCCACTTGGGATGTGGGCTTCCTAGATGGCACCAGTGGTAAACAACCCATCTGCCAGTGCAGGAGCCGTAAGAAACATAGGTTCAGTCCCTGAGTTGGGAAGATCCCCTGGAGGAGGGCATGGCAACCCACTCCAGTGTTCTCACCTGGAGACTCCCGTGGACGAGGAGCCTGACAGGCTACAGAGTCAGAAACGACTGAAGCAACTGAGCACGCACACACACTTGGGATGCAACCAACACCGAGATGTGACTAGTATTGTGTGTTGGTCTTCTAATAAAAACCCTATGAGAAAATTTTAAATTTTTTGCCAACAACCTATGACTTCATTCAATCAAGTGAAACAAGTTTGAGGCCACTGTAGCCAGCCCTTGAATCTTATTCATGGTCAGTCACATGAAAACATGGCTACTAAGGAGAACAAAGGACTCCATGTGTGCTTTTAAAACATTTAAAAATAGCACAATGTGTGCACTGAGCATCTCACTGCCTTAAACCTTTTGAAGAGAAAGCTGCCTCCATGGTGCAGAGGTTGTTGATAGCTTTGGTATTCTGCCACATTAAATGTTTTCTTTTCAGGTTTGAATTGTAGATGCGTTATTTTATCCATACAAACCAACTTGGATTTTTCTTTAAAGATTTTAAGGGTGATAAAATGGCCTGGCTGTTATAAAGCTATTCTAGTCTTGCACACGGACATAAAGACATTAAAAGGACTCCGACATACATTTTTCAAGACTCAGAAGACAAACCTGAGCACAAAGAAAATGTAAAAAAAAAAAATGTATTCAAAAGTTGATAAAGCTTCAGTACACCATTTCCAATGCAATTTGAAAAGGCATTTTGGAATGTTTCAATAAAACGTAAGAAATACAGGCACCTGAAATGATGTTTAGGAAGATCACCTTCTTTTATCATCTTTGTTAAGGAAATGAGAGGAAATTCAATTAAAAATTAATGAAAATAAAATGAAAAAATGAAAGAAAGAATGTGATAGAAATCAACCTGACATTTAGGAGTGAATTATAACAAATACAATGTTTAGATCACATTAAATGTGGTTATTCACTAGATTGTTTGATATTTTGATCAATCTGAAGGATTTGATCATCTGAATAAGTTGGGATGGTTTTCAAATGTCTGGCTGCTCTGAAACAAAACACTCACATTAATCAAGGTTCTACAAACTCAAAACAAACCATGACAGGAGGAAATCATTGGCAAGCTACCTAATGAATCAGTCATTCAAAGATGATTTAATATTTAGTTGTTACACAAGGAAACTTACAGTGCCTTTATATGTTACACCCCATCTAAGGAAGATGTTGGATATAGTTCTTCCTAAAATTGATAGCAACCCTAAAAACTTACACAACAGGACTAGCAATCGATGCTCAATAAGCAGCAATAATTCTTAACGTGATTTTTAGCAAACTATTCTCCTATGTATCTCTCTCTTTCAACCATATTTTAAATGTCTTGGAAGGTATGAGTCATCCATAGTTACTTATCCTTCTTTTCTCAATTCCGAACACTGAGTTCTTGGTTCCTGGTTCCTGATAATTAATAAATACTTGTACAGTAAGGTCAAGTAAGCATTGGGAACACACAGAAAGTGGGGTTTTGCTGCACTATTTCCTCCCAACACAAATGCTTATCTGGAAATATCAAGGCTCTTTGGCCACAGGCTAAACAAGAGAGCAAGCCTGAACACAAGGTTTCTTCTAGCAGGACCAGCCTTCAGCTGGCCTCTCAGCAAATAAGGATATTCAGTTATGATTTAGTACCATCTGGTACAGAGTCCAGGGAGGTGCATCTTCATGGAGATGAGAGAGAAGACCCTGTGAGCCACACACACAGCACACCCTGAGGGAGTAGCCACAGCCAGTGGACAGGCCAGGACCGGCCAAACAGTCAAGAGGGAGGCTCAGGGGGCACAAAGAATAAGAAACACTAACCGTGGCGGCCGGCTAGGCCCCAGCGCAATGCCAGTGTTCTCTATATTGGTTCTCATCTCTTAGTTTCCACGTTTCTCCCTGCATGCTTCTCATTTACTTTGTTCACAGTCCATGGTGCTTTCCCATTACCTTGTTTCACAGGGCAGCCTTGAAAGTTCTAAGCCGTGACCCCCGGTGACCCTGACAGGACGGGGCAGCACAGGCGAGCCTCAGCCTCCAGCTGCCTGCAAACACTGCAGCCGGAAAGTGGGGGCGCACTGGAGCCCCGGGAGGACAGCCGCGGGCACGCTCCCAGAGCTCTTCCATCCGCGCTGAAATCAGGTATAACAGTTTCTGAACCTCAGCTCTGCCACTCTCCCAGCTGTGTGACTCGGCCCGCTTAACCTCCGAGTCAATCTCCTCATTTGAGAAACAGAGACAATAGCACCTACATCGTTGAATTGAAGAATTAATACTATGGCTTATGAGTATTTTTCATTTGTCCTGCATTGTTCTAAATATTTCTAACACTTTAACCATTTAATTCTTATAACATCAACTATTAGTAGTCCCATTTTATAGATGAAGAAAGCAAGTCAGAGAGAGGATTCAGACCCCATGTATGAGAATGCACACTAACAGTGAGTTAACAGCAGACAGGTGGTGCCAGAGCCCACACTATTAACTCCTCTTCAGGACTCAATGAGCTAAGGGTATGCAAAAAGCCTCGTAGGGATATAGCATATAGTATGTAGCCTAAAAATAATGGTTATTATCCAATTCCCAAAGTTTTGTGCTCACTTGTTCAGTTGTATCCAACTTTGATCCCATGGACTATAGCCTGCCAGGCTTCCCTGTCTACGGGATTCTCCAAGCAAGAATACTGGAGTGGGTTGCCATTCCCTTCTTCAAGGGATCTTCCCGACCCAGGGATCAAACCCAGGGAGATAATTTACCATCTTAGCCACTAGGGAAACCTCCTCAATTCCTAAGGCACATGGTAAAAGAAAATTTACCTGGATTCAATTTGGGTAAATCTCCACTTTATGAATGAGTGACAGGAAACAGAAGATTTAATGACCTCTATCTTCTAGAGCTCTGGTTCTCAATGAGTGGTGTTTTTCCACAGTAAAGGGACATCTGGCAATGCCTAGGGACATTTTGGTTGTCTCAGCTGGGGTGGGGATCCTCCTGGCATCTAACCTGTGTGGACCAGGTATCCTGCTAAACAATCTACAGTGCACAGGACAGTCTCTCACAATCTGTCATTAAGAAAAGAATTATCTGTCCCCAATATCACTCATACCAAAGCTGAGGAACTCCATCCTCAAGCACTGAGTCTGGACCGTGTTCACTGATGTGGGCTAATTGCCCAGTACCCAGTCTCGCACAGAGTATGAATGAATAGACACATATTCTTCAGCTCTAAAATGCTGTCCACTGAGCAATGCAATATCAACAGATGTGGTTCACGGTGAAAGGAAATAGCACCACACAGAGTGCATACAAAGAGCACCACAAGATACATGCCACGTCAGAAATGTTCAAGTGAATAGGAGGCAGGGGAGGTGTGCACCTTAGAATCAAGTAAACAGAGAATATTCCTTATGTTTAAAAATAAATGAAATCAAAGAAGAAACAATCTTCCCAATATGAAAAGAACCACCAATATATAACCCAAGATACCTGCAGGGCTTTGCTTAGCCCCCTAAACAGGCAACACATAGAAACCAGGATGGCGAGCAGAAGTTATCTGGGGCCTCAAGTTATTGGTAGAGGGCTGGATTGAGAATAATGATAAGACAGTGTCTAAATTCAACCGGATAGGCACCATGATTGATTAGTGATGTCTGTGCAGACATGGAGGGGAAGCAATGTTACGTATGACACCAACCTGCTGTCAAAAGAAATCTACTCTAGTCAAACCTACAAGTGGATTTTGAATCACATTGTCTAGATTTGAACCTCAGCTCAGCCACAGAAGAGCTATTCCCTTAAGGAGATTGGTCTGCTTCTCCGACAAATCTATCTATTCTTCTATCAAATGTGTATAATATATCTTAGTTCCGTGACATGGTTGTTTGAATGAGAGCCATTGAAAATACGAAGTATTACCATGCGATTAAAATGAGATCATCTATTCTGGTGCTTCCTAACCTGAAGTTCCCAGGTACTCTCTAGGAGATATTCCATATTCTGCATGGATTAGATTATTTGAAGGTGGAACTTTAGGCCATTCTTTAGATTCATTTATGCCCTTTTTTAATCTAGATATCAGAAGTGGGCATGCTTTATGTAATAGGAAATTGCAAAATAATGACTGGTCTAATAAATGCCCTTTCCTGATTCATATTAGAGCCTTCCAGGGACAAAAGATAGCCTGTCCACAGCTAAGGTGGATACACAAAGGAGCTATTATAACTAGTCTCCTTATGAGCCATGTCTCCCAGGCTTTACACTCTTGCATAATCTTTGCCCCTTGAACCTAGGCTGGTCCTTGTGCTTTATCGACTAGAACATGGAGGCAGTGATACTACATGACTTCTCAGGCTGCATTCAGAAGAACACTTGCAACTTCCTCCTTGACCTCCTGGCACATTCATTTTCAAGGAAACCAGATTCCACTGAGCAGCATGATAACCTTAACACTGACATGATGTGAGGAAGCCCCAGCTAGCCAAGAGCAGCTAAGTGAAGAGAGAGACCCCGCCAGCTCCCAGGAATTCCATCCACCCAACCAAGGCACCAGACACTGGTGAAGACATCACCTTGGTTGTCTAGCCCAGACAGGTCTTCAAATGACCCCACCCCCAGCTGCCATCAACTTCAACTATATGGAAGACCAAGCAAGAACCATTCAGCAAAGACCTGCAAACCTACAGGACCTAGAGAGATTATAGGAAATGATCATCTTAAGTCACTAACTTTTGGGGTCTCTTGTTACTCAATGTTAGCAGTCTGAACCAGAAGCTATCTTGGATGTACAGATGTGAGAAAGACCACCACGATGAACTGCTTACCTTCTGCCCTGGAGTAAGGCCACATTCTGAGCTGAGGCTTAGAATGTCAATAGTTATTTCTTTTTTAGGACACAATTCAAAACATAAAGTAGATATTCAGATTTTTTGTGGTTGGAGTATAATATCCACTAATTGCTTAATAGGCAATGAAGCTAGAAAGATAAGTATGTGTCTGATCCTGAGTCTGATTCTGAGTCCATGCTAAGGACTTTAGGCTTTACTATCAAAGAAACACAAAATGAGTTTAAACAGAAAGGTCAGGTGATCAGACCTGACTTTTGAATAGATAACTGTGACTATACAAAAAAGTAAGCTAATCATAATAGGAAGCTGGGGTGAGTACCAAGCAAGATGCGATTTCAAAAGCCAAGGTGAGCCTTGCAAAGTATATACAAATTAATTTGACATGGTTCATAAACCTAAATGTGACACCGTGAAGCTTCTAGAAGAAGGCATAAGAGAATATCTTCATGACCTTTGGGTAAAGATTTCTCAAATATGTCACCCAAAAAGCACTAGCCATTAAAAAATAATTGATAAATTGGACTTCATTAAAATGAAGAACTTCTATTCATCAAAAGATACTGTTAAGAGAGTGATAAAACAAGCTGTGGGCTGAGAAAAGATACTTGTCACATATATATATGAAAATAGACCCATATCCAAAATATATAAATAATTCCTACAACACAAAGGCTGATAACGCAATTTTTTTAATGGACCAAACACACACATGTGCACTCAAGTGTACACACGCACACGTCTAAACGCAATAACAGAGTGTTGATGAAGACCTGGAATAGCTTCAACCCTCCTACATGGCTGGTGGGAGTGTAAGCTGGTTCAGCCACATTAGACAACTATTTGGCAAAATCAACTGAAGCTAAACATACATATTGTGTGACCTGGAAACTCTACTCTGGGCTTTATCTCTAAGAGAAACTAAAACTTCTTTCCACCAAAAAATAGGTGCAAGGATGTTTATAGAATTATTCATAATTTTAAAAGAATCTGGAAATTATCAATACTAAATGCCCATTAAAAGTAGAAAGGATAAATCATGCAGTATAATAAATTTTCTTCCTTAGAAGATGCTACAGACTGAATGCTTGTGTCCCTCCAAAATGCATATGTTGGAAAATATACCCCAATGTGATCATATTAGGAGATGGGGGTCATGGAAGGGGTGATTAGGAAATGAGAGTGAAACCTTCATGAATGGCATCAGTACTATTTATAAAAGAGACACCTTGCCCCTTCCATCACGTGAGGTCACAGCAAAAACACAAAAAGACGGCTACGCTCCAGGAAACTGCACTTCATGAGACATTGAACTGCTCGACCTTGAACTTGGACTTCCCAGTCCCCAGAATTATGAGAAATACATTCCTGTTGTTTACAAGCCAGGCAGGACTACAGTATGTCATATCATTAAAGCAACTCAAAAGAACAAAGACAGTGGAACTCTTCCTCTTCATGAAAAAAAACCTACTTTCTAACACAATGAATAGAGTTTATCTCATGGCCATAATGATGAGACGAAAACAGAAAAGATAGATACTATATATATATATATATATATTCTTTATGATTCCATTTAGAAGTTCAAGAACAGGTGAAAGTAACCTTGATAGAAGTGATTAGGATAATTTAACCTTTGGTTACCAACAAGAGGGCTCACGGGAGCTGCTGGCTTGCTGGCAATCTATAACTCAATCTAAGGTTCCACAGGTGTAGACATATGGAAAAAGTCACTGGAGGTACAGCTTGGGCTTGTGCACTTCGCTTATGCAGGTAGCAGGTAACAGCTCAGTGATGGCTAAAGGAAACTGGGGCTTCCTCGGTGGCTCAGGGGTAAAGAATCCACCTGCCAATGCAGGACACGCTGGTTCAGTCCCTGGGTCCCTAAGATCCCCTGAAGAAGGAAATGGGAACCCACTCCAAAATTCTTGCGTGGGAAATCCCATGGACAAGAGGGGCCTGGCGGGCTACAGTCCGTAGCGTCACAACAGAGATACTACTTAGCCATTGAACAACAGCAACAAAGGAAGCCCAGGCGAGCCGGGATGAGAGGCAAGTGGGGAGGGCAGCGCTGAGGATAGAAAGATGGGAAAGGCGCCTGACACCTAGGGGTGGCGATGGTGACGCCTGGAGAAACATTAGTCAAACCCATCTCCCCTGCCTTTCCGAATCAAAATCGTCTACAAAAGACTTGAGCGCCCGCCAAGCCGCACGTAGCCTAAACAAGAAGATGCTCACCTGAGTTGCAGTTTTCCAGAAACTCGGATCAGCTCCATCCAGTTGGCACCGAGCTCCTTAAGATCGGATGGAAATCACCCACTCTCCAACTGGGCATGCACGGTGTCCGCTGAGTGACCTTTGACGTCAGAGGGCCGAGAACTCCACCTTCCGCTCCTACCCTGTTTTGACCTCGTGGGTGCCCATAGCTTGGATAAGCCTCCGCAGAACAAGGATCGGCATGACCGCATCTTTTTCCAATCGCCGCCCTCCACCCACTAAACTTCCCCACGCTGGGACCACCCTGCTGCTTTAGTGTTCATCCCATAAATACCTCAACCCCAGCTTTAGAGATTTATTTCTGAGATTTATCTTTGCATCTCCTCTCTTGTCTTCCTCCTGAAAACAACCCTCTCTTGACTGCAAACCTTGACATCTCAACGTTTTGGCTTGCTGAGCTGGGGGCTGAAACTAGGCTGGGTGGGTACCAGTGGGAAAAGCAAGACTGGAAACCATTCTAGATGGAAGGCAGGGGAGATGAGAAGATTCCTTTCTTAGTCCTGACTCCAAGGTGTCTACAGGAGTGCAGGGAAAACGCCTGGAGAGGAAGAAAGAAACCAGAGCCTCACCCAGGGCTCTCAAGAAGAAGCTGGATTTTGTTGCGGGGAATTGGTGTTTGGACAAGGGAACTGGCCCTGAAGGATGAAGTCCATGCACAAGGGCCGTTACAAGGGGGCGGTCACGGTCCATTTCCCCCCTGCCAGGAGAGTTTTTCTAAGATCTTGTGATCTGGGTCATTTTTTTTTAAACCATTGTTTTGCAAAAACATGGTAACAAAACCCTAGAGTAGAAAATCTGCAGTAAAATCCTCCTCCAAGATAGAAAATGGTGGGGGGTGGGAAGGAGGGATGATCGTATGGAAAACATTCAATGCTGTAGTCTTTCCAGAAAAACGCTTTCTGAATCTGAAGCCCACTTTATCACAATTGTCAAAACAGACGCAGGCAGTACATAATTTATGACCCTGGGGTGGCAGCTGAGGGGAAGAAGCCTAAAAGATTGGTTTATTTTTCTTATTAATATTTATTGGCTAAGAAATAGCTCTGCCCCCACTAGGCCAGAATGTGGGCTTAATTTGAAGGAGAACATTTGATTTGTGTTTCTGAGCCCCTGGGGCTGGTCCTCCAGGCTGCCTGGAGCGGTGACAGCTTGGGGACACTGCCCTCCTTCACTCTGCTGGCCATGTGGCAGTGGGCCCCTCTGATGGAGCCTGTCCACTGCAGGGACACGTGCAGGGGGTTGAGCCCCATGTGGGCAGAAAATGAAAAGTCCCCAACACAGAGCTTGGAAGACGCCGGGATGCCTGAGACAGCCCAAGGGTGCAGAGGAAAGAGACCTGAGCTACAGGCTGAAGGGCCAGGCCTTCCATGAGATATGGCGGAACGGTGCTACAGGCAGAGGGAACAGCCCTTGCGAAGGTCCAGCAGCATAAAGGACTGCATCTTTTCTGGAGAATGCTTTCCTTTTAGGAACAATAAATGGAAAAGAAAAAGAAAAAAAAAACTTATACCTATCATCAATAATGGCTTCCCTGGTGGGTCAGTGGTAAAGAATCTGCAATCTGTCTGCCAATGCAGGAGTTCCATCCCTGGGTGGGGACGATCCCCTGGAGGAGGAAATGGCAACCCACTCCAGTATTCTTGCCTGGGAAATCCCATGAACAGAGGAGCCTGGAGGGCTACAGTCCATGGGGTCACAGAGTCAGACACGACTGAGCAACTAAACAACCATCCTTGATACTGGGGTGGGAAAAGGAAGCAGATGAGAAAAATTGATAACAGCCCCTTTCTAGAAAACCTAGAGTGCTGAGTTGGAGGGAGGATCTGGACAACAGTCAGCAGATGGGAGCTTTTTCCAGCTAACTGGCTGTGGGCAAGGGGTACTGATGCAACCTGGACCTGAAGTGAGGCGGGCAGCTCCGAGGCCCACCGCCTCACCTGCGGCAGCCTGCATGGAGCAGGGCAGTCACGCCTGCACCACCTCCCTGCTGCCCGAGAGGCGGCCGGGGCGAGTGGTCCTGTCACAGGGGAGGAAAGAGGGCCAGACACGGGGCACTGCCCGGGTCTCACTCCGCACAGAGTGTGGACTCGGACTCCAGGCTCCTGACCTCCTGACTCAAAATCCAGCACTTTCTCCCTGACACCACCTCTGTCCCATCTCTACTTCAATCCCGAGCATAAACCTGGTTTTTCAGAGAAAGGAAACAGCTGAAGAAAAGGAGGGTAGAGGGAGAGAAGGGAATAGAGGAGAGGACCAGCTTAAGGTGATCAGGGACTGGGCTAGATCCTGCCTTGCTGCAGGAGTTTGGACCAGTGACACAACGTTTGTGAGAGGTGTTCAAAGCTTTGGAAAAGGGAGCCATATCTGTTTCATCAAGTGCTCATGAAGTTAAGAGGTTGCACTAAATACAAAAGAGCCCGTCTTATGTGCCAGGCACTGTGCTGGACCCTCGTGCAATTTTATTTACCCTCCAGACCATGCTGCAGAGCGAGTGTTACTGCACCCGTCTTCTGGAAGAGGAGACTGGGGCCCAGAGGGACCACTGCAACTTGTCCAAAGCTAGTGGGACAGTGTCTAGACCCCAAAGTTAATAGTACTCTTCCTTTAAAGAACTGAAGGAGAAAATTCAAACCAGTCCAGACCAAAACAGGGGAGCGAAATCTCCAGACCCCCCACCAAGGCATGCCCTGGCCCCCCAAATCCAGCAGTTAGGATCCACTCTCGTAAATGCTTCTTTCTTGGTTTACACTACTTTGTCTTTTTTTTTTTTTTTCTTTGCTAGGAGTCAAGATGTTTAAAGGGAAACCTTCTGTTTTTAGGTGTGGTTATTTTTATTTATTTATTTATTTTTGAGAAGAGCTTTTAGGCTGTTTTAAAAATCTTTTCTGGGAAAACTCACTCCCAATGAAAAGCCTTTCCTCAGAGCATGAGAATTACAGGGAGGTAATGGATTCTGATCTCATTAGCCTTCCTAGCCTGCACCACTGATGGTCTCTCATTCCCTAAGCCTCAAAAAGAACCCATGACACTGTGCTATGGCTACCAGATTAAGGGGATGTCTCTCCCAGTGGAGACTCACACAGGAAAACCCCATAAGAAGTACTGAAGGGAGAAGGAGGGTCAGGCCTGAGTAGTGCTGAGCTTCCCCAGTGGCTCGGCGATCAAGAATCTGCCTGTGATGCAGAAGACGCGAGTTCGATCCCTGGGAAGATCCCCTGGAGTGGGGCACATGGCAACCCACTCCAATATTCTTGCCCAGAAAGTTCCACAGACAGAGGAGCCTGGCGGGCTACAGCCCATAGCGTCGCAGAGTCGGACACAACTGAAGTGACTGAGGGCACACTGGGGTGCTACCGGAGAGAGGGGGCCATCCAGAGGAGATTATGGAGGGGGTATGTCAGGGGAGGAAGGAAAGGGCCGGGGAGGGCATCTTCATGATGACCCCCACATCAGTGGGTTGAACTGTCCCCAGAAAGGTAGGACCAAGGTCCAACTCCCTACCTGTGTATCCATCTTACTTGAAAATAGGGTCTTTGGGGAAGCTTTTTGAGATGAGATCATCTTGGATTTATGGTTTTAGGGAGAGGGCATGGCAACCCACTCCAGTCTTCTTGCCTAGGAAATCCCATGGACAGAGGAATCTGGCAGGCTATAGTCCTTCTAGTCAAGGCTATGGTTTTTCCTGTGGTCATACATGGATGTGAGAGTTGGACTGTGAAGAAGGCTGAGCGCCAAAGAATTGCTTTTGAACTGTGGTGTTGGAGAAGACTCTTGAGAGTCCCTTGGACTGCAAGGAGATCCAACCAGTCCATTCTGAAGGAGATCAATCCTGGGATTTCTTTGGAAGGAATGATGCTAAAGCTGAAGCTCCAGTACTTTGGCCACCTTATGCGAAGAGTTGACTCATTGGAAAAGACTCTGATGCTGGGAGGGATTGGGGGCAGGAGGAGAAGGGGACAACCGAGGATGAGATGGCTGGATGGCATCACGGACTCAATGGACGTGAGTCTGAGTGAACTCCGGGAGTTGGTGATGGACAGGGAGGCCTGGCGTGCTGCGATTCATGGGGTCGCAAAGAGTCGGACACGACTGAGCAACTGAATTGAACTGAACTGAACTGAATAGTCCATTGGGGTCTCAAAGAGTCAGACAGACTGAAGCAATGGAGCTCAACATACAACATATCCTGGCTTGACAGTGGGCCCAAAAGTCAAAGACCAATCCTTAGAAGACAAATGACACGGAGACATGAGTCAGAAAGGGAGCCCACATGAAGCTGGAGGCAGTGATGGCAGTGATGTGTCCACAGGCCAAGAGCACCAAGGCTTGACAGGGGCCCCCAGTAGCCAGGGAGAGGCTGGCCTGAACCTCAGGGCCTCCAGAAGGGAATCAAGCCTGCAGGCACCTTGGTCTCAGACCGCTGGCCTCCAGGACTGCGGGAATGAGTGTCTGTGGTTCTAAGATGCTCACTTTGTGGTAACTTGCTACGTCTGCCCTGGGAAATGAATACACCCACCAAAGGGCCAGAGCCCTGAGGCTCCAGTTTGTAATTCATTTCTGACTGGTTTCAGGGCCCTCGGTCATAGGGGGTGATGAGGCAGCTTGATCCTCTAGCATTAAATTCCACTGGCTTGCTGGCCCCATGGTTCCCTGTTTCTTTGGGGGCTGCAGAAGTGCCGCATGGGGGCTCAGGAGCCAACCCTCTGCCCCCAACATTCTGGATCACATCTCTTCTCTGCTGGCAAAGACTTTCAAGGTTGAGCCAGGCCCTGCTACTGATGTGAGAGCAGGACCCAGCCACGCAGCCTCCCCTGCCCCGCCATCCAGGCTGGCAGACTTCCAGCCCAGCTCCAGGCTCCTCTGGGGTCTGAAGAAAGACCAGGGAATCTCCCACCCTGCAGGACTCAGCCCTGAACCACAGCTGGGAGGAGAGACCTTGGTACCATCTTTGACCCCACCCCAGGCCTCTGTGCAAAGACCCCCATCCCCTCCTGCTCCCCAGGCAAACTAGCTCCAGCAAGTCAAACGCCGTCAGGGCTGAGAGCTTGTGGATTCAGCAAACATAACCAGACACTGACTCCCAGCTCCCGCTCACTGTCCGCGGGTCCCAGCAGCACGTGCTTCCCCGTCAGGGCCTCCGAGCACCTTGTGGAGCGGGCAGGAGCGGATGGATGACCAAGTGGCAGTGGAAGTTCTTTAGTCGCTCAGTCGTGTCTGACTCTTTTGTGACCCCATGGACTGTAACCTGCCAGACTCCTCTGTGCATGGGATTTCCCAGGCAAGATCACTGAAGTGGGTTACCATTTCCTCCTCCAAGGGATCTTCCTGACCCAGGGATTGAACCCACATCTCCTGCATTGGCAGGTGGATTCTTTACCACTGAGCCATCAGGGAAGCCCTTAGTCTCTCTTAATCTGTTTTAATGTTCCCTAAAGAGTGAGTCTCCAGAAAAGCTTCTGCCACCCAGCCTTTGTCTGTGCTGGTCCCTCGGCCTGAAGCCCCCACCGCCATATTCACAGAAGTCCCTCAACATTAGCTCTGCCGCCCTGTCCCCTCCCTCTGTGCCCAGCGCTGTTTCCGAGTCTCTTCTCTGTTCTTCCTGTTGGCAGAAAAGCCCTCAGGATTCCAGGGGTCTTCAGTGGTCTAGTCTCCTGTCTGTGTGTTTGTTTATCTGTAAACACTTAAGTACTACAGATACCAGTGGCTTCACAGTCTGCTGACCTACAAGCCCGAAGTAAATAATTTTCTTAGCATTGGTCACCGGAGAAGGAAACTATCATGGGTGAAATATAGAAATATATATTTTTTACACCCTACAGGCAGGTTGAAACTGAGGTGGGACAAGGGAATGTGCGGCTCATGCGTGGAAAATGCCAAAACAAATTAAAACAATAAATCTGGAACAATGGCAGAAGGCAACTTAACACACCTTCCAACAGAAGCAAATTTTGAGCAAGAACACTTATCACCACCACCACCACCACCACGGTCCCCACCACCACCGCCATCCGCACAGCTTCAGGAGGGCAGATGTGGGGTGGTGAGAGGCTGAGAACTCTGGGAGTTGGGATGGAGCTTCTGGTTTTCCTGGTTGCCTTATCCTAAGTCCATGAAATAATGTGTGGGTCGATATTCTGGCCTGTAAAATGGAGATAACGATTCCTTTGTAACTGTACCAAATAATTAGAGAATTTGAAGGAACCCCATGGGAAAAGCATAAATCTTCTATAAACACTAGTGTCTTCATCAGCATCTAATCATTTTTATCAGAATTGAAATAACAACAATAACGTATCTGTTAATACTTAACCAGTTTCTCTCGGGACAATAAAACCGCACTTTATGGGTGAAGATGACAAAGCTCTAAATCACTGCAGCTCATCAGGGTCAGAGCTGCCATATACAGCTGCAAAGGCTGTGCACTGCAGGACTCTAGGCTCTAGAGATGCCATTTTGGTTATCACAGTTTGATATCTCAGCAGAGGGCAGTGAGAAGGCTTGAGGAAGAGGCAACATATTTTTTTTACAAATGAGATAGATGAAATACCAGAAACCAGACAGAGATACAAAATGAGACATAAGATAGCAGAGACTGCTCTGAGAGCAATCACTAAGGAATAGGGGTGGACAAGGCTCAGGAAGCCATTTGAGCAGATGGGGATGGCACGCTCAGAGAGTGGGCCCTGATCCGTGGGTGCTCCAAAGCCTGGGCCACGGGCAGCCACTCGAGGGCTGGTATCTGAGAAGCTTGGAAATCAGGTCTCAACCCCACAGGTACTGGTGGAGGAAAACTTACACTCACCTTGAGGGATGTGTCTGTAGGTCTTACATGGGAGGTGCTCTCAAAGGGCAGATTTCCCTCCAGCTGAAAAAGCAGAGCACCCCAATACACCACACATGGATCCACCTTCTCATGGTGTATTCCCCCCTCCATCACTTCTGGAGGCAAGTAGCCCAGAATCCTGGGCTTCCCAGGGGACTCAGTGGTCAAGAATCTGCCTGCCGAGCAGGAGACAAGGGTTTTGAAATAAAAGAAACCAGCTCAAATCTTGGTTCTACCCTGTTCTAGCCAGGGAGCAACAGCATCTACTGGGAAGATTCTGTCCCAGCAAGTGGGCCAGGCCAGTCCCTGCTGTATACTTACAAGGAGGGATGCTCAGCCAGGAGTCAAAAGGCATGGTCCTTCCCTCCCCTTAGTGTCCACTCGCTACAAGTAACCCCTTAACCTCACCCAGCCTCAGCTTCCTCACCTAAAAAGCAAGCAAGGGTAATGATGGTTAAATGAGAAAAATGGATTTTAAAGTGTTAGAACATTAACAGAAACACAGCTAGAGCTCAACAAGGACTGTTGTTATTGTTACACATGGGATATAAACAATGCAGCCCTCCCGGAAGTATTCCTCCTTTTCTGGTTTGCTTCTCACATGGTTATTTGTTCTGCACACAGATTGTGAGCTCCACTGTGTAGCAGACCCTGAGCTGTATTGGGAGGGAGAAAGAGTATGGTCCTTGCCTTCAATATGTTAATCTTAGCAGGAGAACTAACTCATAAATACCAATAATGCAATGGGGTCATTGTTTTTGTTGTTTAGTTGCTTAGTCGTGTCTGACTCTTTGTAACCCCACAGATTATAGCCTACCAGGGGATTTTCCAGGCAAGAGCACTGGAGTGGGTTGCCATTTCCTTCTCTAGGGGATCTTCCTGACTCAGGAATTAAACCTTTGTCTCCTGCTTGACAGGCAGATTCTTTACCACTGAGCCACCTGGGAAGCCCCACAGGGTCATTACTTCCCAGCTACTGCCCTAATAGTGTGGTGTAATAAGGACTCCCTAAACTTGGTGGCTGACAGCAACAAGCATCTTCTCACCCTGCATGGTCCTGCAGCGTGGTCTATGGTGCCTTTGATCTATGGTTTAGCTGATCTACCCTGGGCTTGGCTGCCCCACAGGCCTCTTCTCTTCCTGGACCATCAGGGCATGCTTTTCTAGGCAGATCACAACCTCAAGAGGCAAGTCCAACCACACAAGCAGGTTTCAAGCAGGCATCCAGGGCACACTCACTAGCATCCTTCAGCTAAAAAAATTCACACAGCCAAACTCAAAGTGTAAAGATGTACAACTCACTGTGTCCACGTAGGTCTGGGCAGGGGTATGGAGGTAAAATGGGGGGAGGGTGCAAAGAATGAGGACCAGTCTCCCTAGGAGCCTGGATTTTAATTTGTTCTGAACAAAATGGAGTGTGAAAGCAGGGGAATTAAGGCCCCAGGCAGATACTACTGGTTGAGTGAAGGATGCTTTACAGAAGAAGGGAGGGGCACAAAGCAGAAACACCTCTTACAATAGTGCCTCTGGGAGTTCCACGGCCTGACCCCTGTGAGTAATCCAGGGATGAATTTGTGAACCAGCCTTAGGCATTTTCCGATAAACGAAAATCGCTCCCTTAGGTCACTGGGTAACTTGGGAAAGATCGGTCAGAGGATGAAATGATTTTTCTAAGGCTCCATTAGCGAGGATCAGATGACCAACAGGACGGGCTTTTGCTTTCATGCCCACCAGCATGGGTTGCCCACACTGCATTGCAAATTATTAGTCGCCGTTTGAGAAGTCTTAATTATCTGGATCCATTGGAAACCGTGTCAGTTATTTGAAACCAAGAGGTCGATAGCTCCGATCAATGCCGGGCCATTAAGGCACAGAGAGGTCGATAGAAACAGCCCCAGCTCCCCACGCCAAACTCAGGGAGCCTGAGGCACCTTCATTTTCTGAAACGAGAACAGAAAACTCTTCAAGTCGGATGGACAATGTGGTCACTGACTTGCTGAGGAGGCTGTCGCTGCAGCTGTCAGGAGGATACCAAATTAGACTGAGATCTTTTATTTTCCATGCTTGTAAAGTCTTGCCTTTTACCCCTTAGGAAACTTGTTATTTATTTTCAAATTGAGCCAGACCTGCCTGAGGGTTTTTTTTCCTCTCTTGTCTTCCCTGTAGCCCAGTGTGATCCCAAAGAGCCTCATCGGGCCAAGAAGAGCTGGCCTCCACTCAGGCTGTCCTTGTGGCTTTGCTGGGTGACCCCTGTGTCCGGAGGCTCAGTTAGCATCCCCTTTGGGTGTCGTAACGTGACTCAGACATGACACAACCCAGCCTGTCCCTCTGCGTCTCCTCCGTCTCAGAAAGTGGCATACTGTGGGTGCCATCAACAATTCAAACAGTCTGGTACCTAGTCGAAGCTCCACAAATATTTATGGAGTGGACAAATAGAGCCCCTGGGGAAGTTATATAATCTCTTGGAGGCCACCTTCCCCATCAGTAAAGAAATGCAACTGTTTCTCGTCCTGAGGAGCTGTTTAACGGTTTCCCTAAATAAGTGAGAACTTCAGCACAGTGCCTGACTTCCCTAGTGGTTCAGATGTTAAAGAATCTGCCAGCAATGCAAGAGACCCGGGTTCAATTCCTGTGTCGAGAAGATCCCCTGGAGATCTTCTCCAGGGGAGAAGCATCTTCTCACCCTGCATGGTCCTGCAATGCAGGACCCACTCCAGTATGCTTCCCTGGGGAATCCCATGGACAGAGGAGCCTAGTGGGCTGCAGTCCACAGGGTCACAAAGAGTCGGACACGACTGAGCGACTAATACTAACACTACGGGCACAGCTAGGCCTGCTCCTTCTGCCCACTGACGCAGGCTGACGCAGGCCGACGCAGGAGGCGGCAGTCTGTGTGCCGCAGGAGGCACTGGAGCGGGGGCTCCCAGAGCAAAGAGAGAGAGGGAATTGAGAGGATCAAAGCTTCTCATGTAAGCTCAGAACAAGCCAAGGATCACACCCGACCATGCCACCTCACCCTGGCATCAAAGGGCACCTTCAGGTGACCCTGAAAGGCACGGTGTTCTTAGCCCTCCCAGCTGCCTCTCCTCTGCGACTCCCCTCCCTCCACCACGCCTGGAATCTTCCACTCCAAACTCAGCAAGCTAGGTACCAGATCCTGTGTCCTCGTGTCTGGCCCTTTCATTCCCTCATTCAGCTATCCTTCATTCACTCCTTCCACAAAGATGTGCTGATGCTCTGGGTTCAGGGCAAAGGATCTGAGGTGCCCCTCCTCAGGGAGTTAGCATCTCCAAAAGGAAGATGCTAGTGGGAAGGGCAGACTGTTGAACAATAAGTGATTGATTATGCAACGATTAATTACACCCATGCGAGTGCCTTGCCTGAGACGTTCGGGGTGATGAGGGCAAACAACAGGGAACTAACCCAGAAGATGCCTCTAAGGGTATGAAGACAGGCCAGGCAGAGGAAGCATGTGTATGAGGCCAGGAGCGGTCCGGAGCTCCCAGCATGTGGACGCAAGGAGGAAGGTGGTCCCAGGAGGCTCTCTGGATGGTCCATGTGTCTTCCAAGACCACAGTCAGGAACTGGTGGGATGCAGAGATCAAATGCACTTAATGGGACCCCACCCTCAGTTTTGCCATCTTTGGAGCGACTGGACTCAGCTTTCTCACGTGCCTCTCTGGGACTTCCAAGGTGGTCCAAGAGTCTGCCTGCCAGTGCGAGGACCCAGGTTCAATCCCTGATCTGGGAAGATCCCACATGCCGTGGGATCAGCTAAGCCCATGCACTGCAACTACTGAGCCCCTGCCGCAGCCACCGGAGCCCACGTGCCTAGGGCCTGCACCCCGCAACAAGAGAAGCCACTGCAATGAGAAGCTCACGCACTGCAACTAGAGAGGAGCCCCTGCTCACTGCAGCCGGAGAAAGACTGCACAGTACTGAAGACCCAGCACAGTCAGAAAGAAACAAAGAAAGGTTAAAAAAAAATCTAAGTGCCTCTCCCCAAGAAAATATTGTGATTCTACACAATTCATGGAGGAGGCTCCAAGTGCCTTGGGAGATATCCCAGATTTTCCTACAGTGACGACAAAATAGCAGCCATTGCTGCCTGTCAGTTGGGTGAAAATATGGCCACATGTATGAAATTGATTTACTACCAGAGAAAGGGGCATTAATCCAGCTGCAAATTCTCTCTGCTGGGACACGAGGCGGTAAATTCAGCTAGCCGGCAGCAGCTCCGATACAGCATGAAATATGGTGCTTGTGTTGTGTGTGTGTGTTTAATAAAGGGAACTCTTTTTCAGATTCTTAATTGACAATCACATTTTCCCATCTGAAAACCAGAGCAGATGATGAGATCATAAAATCGTGAGGCAAAAAAAAAAAAAAAAAAGCCTTTTCCCTGCTCTTGTTGACACTTCAACACACGGAGTTTATTGAGTGAGCCTTTTGTCTGTAGTCAGGACATTCTTGTGTTTCTGAATATCAAAAGGGAATTAAACCAGCCAGAATAATTTATTGAACACATATTAAATGCAAGTTGGATTTTAAGAACAATAATAGCTTGTAGTATTATTCCTTGTTATTATTGTCATTAACATTAATTGAATAATCACCATGAACTTTCTAGAGCTCTCGCCTATAAATTCTGAAATAGCTGGGAAAGGCAGGCTGTTACTCTCCCCATGTTTGGATGAGCAGCATGATCAGAGAGGTTAGGTGTATTTTCCAGGGTTGCACAGGCAGATGACGAGCCAAATGTGAACCCGAGCTTGTACATTTCCCACCACATCACATAAATTAGACCCAGATCTCCAAAGCTGACCCACATCCTCATGCTCTCAAGTGAGAAGCCCCTCCCACTCTTCCCCTGCAACGCTCCCCCTCAACCCCATTCCCTATTCCCATGGGCTGCAGGGAAGATTGGATAAAGTCCAAATCCCCAGCTAGTCCCATGGTCTGGTTGTCTGAACTGGACCTTATGACAAATTTCTCCCTAAAACAAAGTCCGTTTCAAAGGGCATTTTCCTAGCACTCTTTGATGCTAGAAGAGTTTCCCCTAGATAGCTGTCATTTTTGCCAGTCATGTTCATTTCATGAACACTTATTGAGCACCTACTGCATGCCAGAGCATGCCCTCGGCCCTGGGGAGACAATTCTGTGGTTCCTGCTCTAGGGGAGAGAGGACTGCTCTTCATCCAGCCCCAGCTGGCAGCCCCTCAAGCCTACTTCCTTGGAAAGTCCTTCCCTCGATGAGTGGAAGTGGGGCTGGTCAGCACACACTAGGCACAGGAAGCTGCTTGCCCGCTTCTCTCCCTCCTCCTTGACCAGCAATACACACCTCCTAAGGAAAGAGGCTAGAAAGACCGGTCCTCACCTTCTCAGAGTCTGCTGCAGCTAAGAGCAGTCACGTAGACAGCAGCCAATGAAAGTAGCCAGAAAACTCGCTGTGGCTTCTAAGGAACGTTTCCTGCTGATCAGACACAGATGCTCAAGAAGAAAGCCTCAGCTCTGTCTCTTCTAATCTTGACTTTTATTTGGTTATGTGAGGAGGTCAGACATCCTGTGACACGGAGGACTTCAAAACACACTGAGGAGACAGTGTAGAGAGAAGGTAAGGACCCGGGTCCTTAGCATCCCTAAGCTGCCTCCTGGTCTGTAAAATGAGGCTGTGTCTGTACATGAAAGAATGGCAGCCTCAGTGATCTAGATATCATGGCAACGTGGAAAACAGCTAAGTCGATAGTGATGGTTTCTCTCCAGAAAGGACATGGGTATATCAGCGGAGACAATGGCCATAGGACATAGCACTCAGGAACCCTTCATCCAGCACCTGCGTTTTCTTTCTTTTTTTTTTTTTAAGTTAGTTTTGAATGGAGGATAATTGCTTTACAATGTGTTGGTTTCTGCCATCCAACAATGTGAATCAATAGTAAACATATGTCCCCTCCCTCTTGAACCTCCCTGCCTCCCACCCCACCCCTGATCCTAGCCCTCTCGGTCGTCACAGAGCACCAGGTTGAGCTCCCTGTGCAGCTTCCCACTAGCTATCTCTTTTACATATGGTCAAGGATATGTTTCAATGATACTCTGTCAATTTGTCCTACCCTCTCCTTCCCCCACTGTATCCACAAGTCCCTTCTCCACTTCTGCGTCTCTATTCCTGCCCTGCAAATAGGTTCATCAGTACCATTTTTCTGGATTTCATATATATGCATTAATACACGATATTTGTTTTACTCTTTCTGACTTACTTCATCCTGTGTAGCAGGCTCTAGGTTCATCCACCCCTGAGTTTTCTTTTAAAGTATCCATAGTCAGCCCCAAACCAGGCTGGGCAGGATGAGGTATGGGGTCTGAAAGCTCTGACCCAGATCCCAGGCTCTGGATCCCACCTTCACTGAACCTTACCCAAGTTCCCCAGCTGCTTCTAGGACTGAAAAAGGAAAAGAAGAAAACCTAGCCTGGAAGAGCTTGCCTTCAGCAGTGAGTCAGCCGGGATGGAATCAAATAATCCATCAAGGAGGAAACGAGGACACTGGAGTAGGGAATTGGAAATGAAGCTGAGACTGACAAGAAAGTAGATGGAGTATGAAAAGAAGCTCTTTTTAATGCATTTATACATGAGGACATCAAAAATACCACATCTGAGAAAGCCCACATTTCCGTTTGCAGAAGGGACTGGGGGACTAAAAGTTGGGGTGGAAGGTGGCAATGGCATCATTACGGGACCACTCGGGGGCCCTGAGGTTTTTCCCTGTTCTTATCCAGCACATCCTCNCCAGTCATGTTCATTTCATGAACACTTATTGAGCACCTACTGCATGCCAGAGCATGCCCTCGGCCCTGGGGAGACAATTCTGTGGTTCCTGCTCTAGGGGAGAGAGGACTGCTCTTCATCCAGCCCCAGCTGGCAGCCCCTCAAGCCTACTTCCTTGGAAAGTCCTTCCCTCGATGAGTGGAAGTGGGGCTGGTCAGCACACACTAGGCACAGGAAGCTGCTTGCCCGCTTCTCTCCCTCCTCCTTGACCAGCAATACACACCTCCTAAGGAAAGAGGCTAGAAAGACCGGTCCTCACCTTCTCAGAGTCTGCTGCAGCTAAGAGCAGTCACGTAGACAGCAGCCAATGAAAGTAGCCAGAAAACTCGCTGTGGCTTCTAAGGAACGTTTCCTGCTGATCAGACACAGATGCTCAAGAAGAAAGCCTCAGCTCTGTCTCTTCTAATCTTGACTTTTATTTGGTTATGTGAGGAGGTCAGACATCCTGTGACACGGAGGACTTCAAAACACACTGAGGAGACAGTGTAGAGAGAAGGTAAGGACCCGGGTCCTTAGCATCCCTAAGCTGCCTCCTGGTCTGTAAAAGGAGGCTGTGTCTGTACATGAAAGAATGGCAGCCTCAGTGATCTAGATATCATGGCAACGTGGAAAACAGCTAAGTCGATAGTGATGGTTTCTCTCCAGAAAGGACATGGGTATATCAGCGGAGACAATGGCCATAGGACATAGCACTCAGGAACCCTTCATCCAGCACCTGCGTTTTCTTTCTTTTTTTTTTTTTAAGTTAGTTTTGAATGGAGGATAATTGCTTTACAATGTGTTGGTTTCTGCCATCCAACAATGTGAATCAATAGTAAACATATGTCCCCTCCCTCTTGAACCTCCCTGCCTCCCACCCCACCCCTGATCCTAGCCCTCTCGGTCGTCACAGAGCACCAGGTTGAGCTCCCTGTGCAGCTTCCCACTAGCTATCTCTTTTACATATGGTCAAGGATATGTTTCAATGATACTCTGTCAATTTGTCCTACCCTCTCCTTCCCCCACTGTATCCACAAGTCCCTTCTCCACTTCTGCGTCTCTATTCCTGCCCTGCAAATAGGTTCATCAGTACCATTTTTCTGGATTTCATATATATGCATTAATACACGATATTTGTTTTACTCTTTCTGACTTACTTCATCCTGTGTAGCAGGCTCTAGGTTCATCCACCCCTGAGTTTTCTTTTAAAGTATCCATAGTCAGCCCCAAACCAGGCTGGGCAGGATGAGGTATGGGGTCTGAAAGCTCTGACCCAGATCCCAGGCTCTGGATCCCACCTTCACTGAACCTTACCCAAGTTCCCCAGCTGCTTCTAGGACTGAAAAAGGAAAAGAAGAAAACCTAGCCTGGAAGAGCTTGCCTTCAGCAGTGAGTCAGCCGGGATGGAATCAAATAATCCATCAAGGAGGAAACGAGGACACTGGAGTAGGGAATTGGAAATGAAGCTGAGACTGACAAGAAAGTAGATGGAGTATGAAAAGAAGCTCTTTTTAATGCATTTATACATGAGGACATCAAAAATACCACATCTGAGAAAGCCCACATTTCCGTTTGCAGAAGGGACTGGGGGACTAAAAGTTGGGGTGGAAGGTGGCAATGGCATCATTACGGGACCACTCGGGGGCCCTGAGGTTTTTCCCTGTTCTTATCCAGCACATCCTCCAGGGAACAGCTAGAGGGCTGCATCCAAAGCAGGAGACTGACCTGTCCCCTTCCAGCTGTTACCTCTGCTATCCCAGAGCACTGATCTGAACTTGACCTCCCTCCCCTTCTGCCTGTTCCTGGTTTCTGCTCCATCAGTACCAACCCCACTCCCTCCTTCATGCCTCAGGGCCTTGACCATGTTGTCCTTCCTTCACACATGTATTGCTTCCAACACATGCTTGCTTCCAACAAGCATGTATTGAGCGCCTTCTGTGTACCTGGCACTGGAATAAACAGTATATAAGGAAGAACTGGACACACTGCAAGCTTGGAGGAGTTGCTGACCTCTGGGGAAGACAAATACACAAAGAAATGATCAAAACTCAGTGTGCGCAGGACAACCTGCACATTTGAGAGGGGAGCCCTGTGTGAGGTGTCAGAGCCCACGCGGGGTGAGGAGGGCACCCAGGCAGGGGGAGGGCCAGCGTGGGTGGAGGAGACCAAACCGGGTGAGGAGGGCAGCCTCATAGCAGGACAGCCTGATGGGAGAAGTCAGAGCCTGAGCAGGAAGAGGAGGGCATCCGTGTGGGGGAGGTGGCAGAAAGGGACAGAGGAGATTCCAGGTACAGGAGGGTTGTTGACAAGTAAACAGATATATTAAGGAGGCTAGAAGTCAGACTTTTCAACATTGGACTTACAAATACAGAAGGAGTGAAAGCTAGGATAAACCCTTAGGGCACCCAGGCAGGGGGATGGCCAGCGTGGGTGGAGGAGACCAAACCGGGTGAGGAGGGCAGCCTCATAGCAGGACAGCCTGATGGAAGAAGTCAGAGCCTGAGCAGGAAGAGGAAGGCATCCGTGTGGGGGAGGTGGCAGAAAGGGACAGAGGAGATTCCAGGTACAGGAGGGTTGTTGACAAGTAAACAGATATATTAAGGAGGCTAGAAGTCAGACTTTTCAACATTGGACTTACAAATACAGAAGGAGTGAAAGCTAGGATAAACCCTCTGGGTCTGGATAGGAATTGGATGTATCAGAATTAACTCATGCTTCTCAACACAGACAGATAAAGAAATAAACATAGATTTAAATGTCCAGTGAGAGTGCCTGGTGGCAGCCACACCAAGCTCACTTCTCCCCCAGATCTTGGCTTTTGTATTGCCCTTCTCTTCCCAAAGGAATCAAGCCTTCTGGATAAATAGCTATTTACATATTTTGAATGTAATCCCCTCAACAAAATACGGATCACATGAAAGGGGAAGTCAGTTACAATGGAGAAGCTCTGGGCATCCTATCTACTAACCCAAATGTTCAACATGAGGGGACAAGTTGAAGCCATGAGCAAGCATCCCCTTCTGTGATATTCCTGCCAAAGGGGCCTGGCCTGGACCCAGCCTAGAGGGCTCTGCAGCCTGAAGTGAGGCATACTGACAAGAGAACCGACCCGACACTCTCAAAGGTGTCAAGGCCATCTGACATCCCCTAACCGGCCCTCCATTCTCAGCACGGAACCCTCAGCACTGAGGGCAGCCCTGGTTCCGTTCATCTCCCCTGAGATGCAGAATTTAATATTACTGTGGGCCTCCTCATCCCCTCCTCATACAAGTTCACCAGGGGAACAGGAGAAATTAAAGAGTACAGCAAGGAAAATAATTACTGGGCTGAAAGACTCGATAATTGCCAAATGATTGAAGTTCACGAGAGCTGGAACTATGGAGATTGGCCAATTGATCTTCTTGACAAGGGTTGAGAAACAACATCACTACCTGTAGCAATAATTGCAGAGTTTGCTAGTCCCAGGAGGGAAAAGCAAAGTCTGTTTCCAAGAAAGTGATCTATATAGTTACAGAGAAGTATTTGTCGTGTCCCCACCCCCAGTCAGCAGCAGACTCACCAAGTCTGAGCTTGGGGGTCAGGTTTTTGAGTGGTCACAGCATTCACTGGCAGTGGAGCCATGGGCAAGTTCTTGTTCTGAGCCCCAATTTCCTCTTCTATAAAATGGGTTTAACGATACAAATGTGCTAAGGTCATAAAAGTGTTAGATCCTACATAAGCTATAAGTGAGAGCTCAGTGAGGGCTGATACCCACTGCTGTGGCCGCATTATGCACCCCCATCTTCTTACCTTTTTAGAGGTGATGAGGAACAAAAATGGGAACCAGTGAGTGCAGAGAGGAAGGCAAAGTGGCTCAAGTCTTAAAAGAAGTCTTGCCTCCTCCAGGAAGCCCTCCCAGATTTCTCCAGGACAAGTCAGTGATCCTGCCACTTCAGGCTTGCTGCAACCAATACAGTCTAAGCCAGACCACCCAGGACCATGCCTACAACACAAGGAGCTCTCCCAGCCCAGCACAAGGCAGCCCCCCACCCCCACCCAGTGCCCACACTCAGCTCCCAACATGTGTGTCTTCTGAGTCTGACCTTGCACTTGCTCTTTGGACTCAACAGGTTTGGCTTCTCCAGGCTAGACTTGGGCTTCCTGCGTGTCTTTTTTCATGTCCTGCCTCTGTCTTTCTCTCTGAGCGACCTGGCCCCTACTTCCTAGCTCTCATCAGCCCCCAGCCGATGTCCCCTGAGCTTAGTGATGAACAGTGGGATTCTATGCCAGGACACTCCCCACCCAGCCACCCACACAGTTCCTCTGGAAACTGCCCATCCCCACCCCAGCTCCATCTCCAAGCCCACTCCCTCTTATAAGGCTGGGAGGCTGACTGGACCCATGAATTTGGAGCTGTTCCCCAGGAATTTCCAGCTGCAACGACACTTCATCTGCTTTTGGTGATGGAGGCTGCAGACATGAAGATCAGAGGCTGGAACTGAACAGAACCCTCCATGTACAGGAAGCTAATTTGCAGCAAAAAGGATTCCAGCAACTGGGGGACAGGGGGCTGGTGGAGCGGGGCTGGGTGCTTGGCACAGGGCTCCAGTTTGAGGCTGGGTCTCCACAACCCCATGCAGCCCCCCAATTACAGATGTTGCCGGAGAAGAGGGGAGCTGTGTGCGTGGTTAAGAGGGCGGCGGGAGCCAGAGGCTGTGCTCCTTCAGCTGACAGGCCTGTACTGTCCCACGGCCCCAGCTGTCCCTGCTTTCCCTCAGGCTTCTGGTGGCCTTATCTCCTGACCACTGGCTCTGACCTTCAAGGCCTGAGGACACCCCCCTTCCCCACTGCCGCCCTAGGCATTTGGCAGGGAGCCCCAGGGGTCAGCAGTTATCTCAGCGAGGCTGTTTCCTGGGACCCCTGCCCTCTCCCCTGGGTCTGGATGAGCTCAGGGTCCTGCGTCTCCCACACCCTCTAGCTTGTCCACTCCCGGGGGTGGCCCTCTGACACCTGTCCACGTATCCCTTCCTCATCCCTCCTACACTCACTAACACCTGCTAAGCCGCTTCAGTCGTGTCTGACCCTTTGCGATCCTATGGACTGTAACCCGCAAAGCTGCTCTGTCCATGGAATTCTCCCGGCAAGAATACTGGAGTGGGTTGCCATGCCCTGCTCCAGGAGATCTTCCTGACCAGTAATTGAACCATGTCTCTTGTCTCCTGCACTGGCAGGTGGGTTCTTCATCACGAGTGCCACCTGGGAAACCCATAAGTACCGAACTCCCACTTTGAATTCCTACATGCAGTCCTTGCATCACCTTCTGTTCCCCAGCCAGTGGACACTGCGGCAGTGGGAGGGAGCTGGACTCTGAATTCCTCTCTGTGGCTCCTGGGACCCAGCACCCGCTCCTGCCTCCCAAAAGCCTGTGTCTACACAGCAGCATCCAGTCCTGGAAGAATTCCTACAGGTAAATGCCCCAGGAACATGAGTCCACAACGTAAAGGAAAAAATATCTCAGAAACACTTAAAACATTATGAATGTGGAACCAGACCACAAATGATTAAGGATAATGTAATTTATTCACTTAATGTTTAAAGGAAAAAAAGAAACTACTCATTTTACATGAGATGTAAAATTGGCAGGCAGATCTAAATAGTGATGCTTCTCTAAATTGAAAAAAATAATCTTTGAAAGTTAGAACTCAGCAGGTCAAATTGCAGAGTGGCTACAGATGGAGAATTTGTGAACAGAAAGGTAATTCTGAAGAAATATCCTCCAAATGAGGCATAAAGAGACCAAGCTGAAAAATGTAAAAGAAAGATTAAAAAAAAAACGAGACTCATGTGAAAAGGGGTATGATCTTATGATCAAATTTCCAGAACGTGAAAATGAGGAAGAGGAAATTTTGAAGAGAAAAATATGATTTTTGAGAAATGGTGAAAGACAGGTCAGGGTTCAGGAAGCTCCACCTACCCTAAGTAGACACCCAGATTGAAAGTGAAGAACACCGAGAACAAAGAAGATGCTAAAAGCTTCCAGAGACAGAAGCCCAATTTCCTCCAATGGAACCACCGCAAACCAGGAGCTGACTTCTCTAGCAACAGTGAAATCCAAAGGACAGAAAATAATATCAGTAAAGTCCTGAGAGAAAACATTTGTCAACCTAAAACTGTATGTTCAGAAAAAAAAAAAAAAACTTTAAAAATGGAGCCTGCAATCAAGGCATTTTCAGACAAGTACAAACCAAGAGCATTTATGACCAGCAGCCTCTTTACTGAAGGACATTCTGAAGGAAGCCTTTCAGGCAAAGAAAAAAGACCCTCTGAAGGTGGAACGTCCCTCAGAAGAAACAGTGAGCAAATAACTGAGTAAGCAAATTTTGTACGAAACAGCAATCCTTCAACAGCATTCACTTTTTCATTCACTCATTTATCCCACGTGAATTTTCCAGGCACTTTCTGGTCTTCAGCCCTGCCTGGGATGTATCACAAGGAAGATGGGCTTCTGTAGAAGAAAGTATATCAATGACCTAAGTAACCAAGAGAAAATGTTCATTGAATTATTGTCTTTGATAGAAAGTGGGAACTACTAAAAAATAGAAAGGTGACCAAGAAAATGATGCATTCAGTGTATTGAGCTTCCCCATGGACTGGGGAGCAATGCAAAGGCTTGGACCCCAAGCCTGATGTTTACTCTTTTCTGCCACAGGACAAGGGGCAGGGCCATGGGCATTGAGAGGCTGGGCAGTGGTGAGGAGTTTTCTAGGGAAGTTATGCTTGTTCAGCCTGCAAGAGATAGGGGAGGTGAGCAATAAACCAAGGCTGGAATTTTCTCCATTTTCCCCAGCATTTGCCCAGTGCTCAAATCAGAAATCTTACCCTGTTCTCTGTTTTGTTTTGTTTTGTTTTTTTCCCCCTCTCCTTTTGTGCACTTATAAATTTATAAAGGAAGAGCACATACGTATGGGCAGAATTGGGATACTTAATTGACATATACACACTGTGCTCTGTGCTTAGTGGCTCAGCTGTGTCTGACTCGTTGCAACCCCATGGACTTTAGGCCACCAGACTCTTCTGTCCACAAGATTCTCCAGACAAGAATACTGGAGCGGGTTGTCTTTTCTTACTCCAGGGGACCTTCCCAACCCAGGGATCAAACCTGCGACTCTTCCTCTCCAGGACTAGCGGGTGGATTCTTTACCACCAGTGCTGCCTGGGAAGCCCCATATATACACTGCTGCTGCTGCTAAGTCGCTTCAGTCGTGTCGACTCTGTGCAACCCCATAGACGGCAGCCCACCAGGCTCCGCCGTCCCTGGGATTCTCCAGGCAAGAACACTGGAGTGGGTTGCCGTTTCCTTCTCCAAGGCCTGAAAGTGAAGTTGCTCAGTCGTGTCTGACTCTTAGCGATCCCATGGACTGCAGCCTACCAGGCTCCTCCGTCCCTGGGATTTTCCAAGCAAGAGTACTGCAGTGGGGTGCCATCGCCTTCTCTGCATGTATACACGAGTATGTATAAAACAGATAACTAAACAGAACCTCCTGGATAGTACAGGGACCTCTACTCGGTGTTCTATAGTGACTTAATGGGAAGGAAATCCAGAAAAGCGGGGATATAGGCGTGCATGTGTGGCTGATTCACTTTACTGTACAGCAGAAACTAACACAGCAAAAGCAGCTACACTCCAATACATTTTAAATCTATAAAGATTAATTTTAGAAAAGAGTCACAAGCCAATAAAAAAAAGAAACAGGCTGATTGAGCATTGGCTTTCTCTCCTCTCAGTTGCCACATACGGGATGTCCGGAACTAACACTGGGATTGAGATGGCAAAGCGAGCTTGGAAATTCAAAACAAGGCTAAGCAAAAAAGCTCCTCCGTGTGCCCTGGCTCTTTCTGCTGATGCACCTCTTTCCTGACATTTACTGACAACCAGCATTTGATGGGTTTCTCCCTCCTCTCTCCCTCCCCACCGAGAGTCACTGAGTCTAATGATGATGTATTGAAACCACTGCTGACATAAGCAAGCGGGACTCCATAGCAGCCCCTCCAGCTCCAAAGTAGATTTCCAGCAGCAAAGAGTGACTGAAGCTCTCAGAGGACAGCTTTGCAGCCTCGGCCCTCAGCCTGGGTGGGGAGCCAGCGCATTCTTGGACAATCAAAACGTGTGCAGCGAACAGAACAGAATGGAACAGGAGAGAATAGTGTGGAAAAGGGCGGGGGAGGGGAGTCCCAATGAATCGGCTGTGGGATTCCTCCGGGACAGCCTTGCCTCTTCCAGCTGGGTGCTGTTAAACCTCTGTGAGCTCTGAGCACACAGGCTTCTAACATCCTCCAACACAGAGTTCTGAACAGAAGATGCTGAGTTCATCTGGGGCACCATCACATGGGTTGATCTGTCTTAGACATTAAGTTCCTACGGGGCCAGACCAGATCTGAGGGCAGACGTTAGCCTTGCCTCTTCCAGCTGGGTGCTGTTAAACCTCTGTGAGCTCTGAGCACACAGGCTTCTAACATCCTCCAACACAGAGTTCTGAACAGAAGATGCTGAGTTCATCTGGGGCACCATCACATGGGTTGATCTGTCTTAGACATTAAGTTCCTACGGGGCCAGACCAGATCTGAGGGCAGACGTCACAGTACAAACATAGGAGATAAAGGGAACACAGGTCAGGCCTCTGCTACTGGTCTTTCTAGAACTTCAGAGATTCGGGGTGGCGTTTCTATCTTCTTTTTTTCGTTTCTACCGGGGCAACATGTCCAGCATGCCCCTGAGATGTGCTGACTCTGAGCAACTTTTAGCAAAGAAACTGTCTCCCGAATTCTGACCCAAACACCAATTCCCAGCGTTGCTCTCCCTAGGCACCCAAGAAAGCTCTGCCTGAGATTATGGAAGCCAAGGCTACATTTATTTTTCTTAATAAACACATTAGGATTTATTCATACAACTGAATGTCCAGAAGAGAGAATGATAGTATAATAGCTGAACAGAACACAGAAGGATCACAGATGAACATCTGAGTAAAAGTCACAGAAGAATATGTCCAGCATTATTACATTTATGTAAATGAGAAAGTTTGAGGATATAAAAACAAGTTATAAAAACCATATGGCGAGGAGACAATAGACACACACACACTCATACAGACACACACACACTCATACAGACACACACACAATAATGGTGATCTCTGGGCAGAAGGGATGGGCCCATCGACCTGTGTCGTGCAGGCAGGAGTTGTAGCCAGGAGTCTTCTAAGGCCTGGGCTTCAGCCATCACTGGGCTTGGGCTGCCTCAGGGAGAATCTTGCCTCTTGCAAGTGTGCAATAAATAGGAATTTTGCTTGATCCTCTGTGCTTACATCCATAAACTATGAAGATATGAACTACTAAGAGACTTGCTAAATCATGTATAGTGCTCATGTAAAATTTACTTGAAAGGTTTAATAAATGACATCCATTCTCATTATTATTAGAGCTACCAGGCAGTACTGGCCCCTCTGCTGACTTGCCTCTTCATAGCTCTGTTGTCGCAGTGCTCATCCATTCATTCGTCCATCCGTTCACCACTCACTCATCCATCCATTCATGGCACAGGTGTTGCTTGAGACTTAGTATACACTGGACCCTATGGTGTGCTAGCACCAGCTTCTAAAAGTGCACAGCATTTATAGCATTTGCCAACTTACATGGGGTAAACATTCCTACCAGTGCCGATTTCAAGCTCAGTTCAGTTCAGTTCAGTTCAGTCGCTCAGTTGTGTCCAACTCTTTGCGACCCCATGAATCGCAGCACGCCAGGACTCCCTGCCCATCACCAACTCCCGGAGTTCACTCAGACTCACGTCCATTGAGTCCATGATGCCATCCAGCCATCTCGTCCTCGGTCGTCCCCTTCTCCTCCTGCCCACAATCCTTCCCATCATCAGAGTCTTTTCCAATGAGTCAACTCTTCGCATGAGGTGGCCAAAGTACTGGAGCTTCAGCTTTAGCATCATTCCTTCCAAAGAAATCCCAGGGTTGATCTCCTTCAGAACGGACTGGTTGGATCTCCTTGCAGTCCAAGGGACTCTCAAGAGTCTTCTCCAACACCACAGTTCAAAAGCATCAATTCTTCAGCGCTCAGCCTTCTTCACAGTCCAACTCTCACATCCATACATGACCACAGGAAAAACCATAGCCTTGACTAGATGGACCTTAGTCGGCAAAGTAATGTCTCTGCTTTTGAATATGCTATCTAGGTTGATCATAACTTTTCTTCCAAAGAGTAAGCGTCTTTTAATTTCATGGCTGCAATAATCATCTGCAGTGATTTTGGAGCCCCCCAAAATAAAATCTGACACTGTTTCCACTGTTTCCTCATCTATTTCCCATGAAGTGATGGGACTGGATGCCATGATCTTCGTTTTCTGATTCCTTTTCCTATTTGGAACCAGTCTGTTGTTCCATGTCCAGTTCTAACTGTTGCTTCCTGACCTGCATACAGATTTCTCAAGAGGCAGGTCAGGTGGTCTGGTATTTCCATCTCTTTCAGAATTTTCCACAGTTTACTGTGATCCACACAAAGGCTTTGGCATAGTCAATAAAGCAGAAATAGATGTTTTTCTGGAACTCTCTTGCTTTTTCCATGATCCAGCGGATGTTGGAAATTTGATCTCTGGTTCCTCTGCCTTTTCTAAAACCAGCTTGAACATCAGGAAGTTCACGGTTCACGTATTGCTGAAGCCTGGCTTGGAGAATTTTGAGCATTACTTTACGAGCATGTGAGATGAGTGCACTTGTGCGGTAGTTTGAGCATTCTTTGGCATTGCCTTTCTTTGGGATTGGAATGAAAACTGACCTTTTCCAGTCCTGTGGCCACTGCTGAGTTTTCCAAATTTGCTGGCATATTGAGTGCAGTGCTTTCATAGCATCATCTTTCAGGATTTGGAATAGCTCAACTGGAATTCCATCACCTCCGCTAGCTTTGTTCGTAGTGATGCTTTCTAAGGCCCACTTGACTTCACATTCTAGGATGTCTGGCTCTAGATGAGTGATCACACCATTGTGATTATCCGGGTTGTTTAAAATATTTTTTGTGTAGTTCTTCTGTGTATTCTTGCCACCTCTTCTTAATATCTTCTGCTTCTGTTAGGTCCATACCATTTCTGTCCTTTATTGAGCCCATCTTTGCATGAAATGTTCCCTTGGTATCTCCAAACCATTAAAAAAATCTCATTGGCAAAACTGACCTGTGAAATCTTCATTATTATTACCCCCTTTTTAAAATCAACATTGGAAAGGACAGCTTTAGTCCCCAACTTGTGGCTCTAAAGCAACTGCCGAAAGCAGGAAATGGGTGTGGCTGTGTGCCCACTGCATTTTATTTACAACAGGTTGTTCACTGGATTTGGTGGACAGGCCACTGTTTGTCCACCTCCGTTCTCAAGTGTTAATTGTCTGGGGGCTTTGGACATTTTGTCTGTGGGCTCGATTTGCAAACAATGAATGAAGACTGTTTCCCTGAAGGATGGTTTGCTCTGTAAGGAGGCTCCATGACTGTGATGTTGATTTCTTTGCAATGACTAGATCAGAATTCCACTATGGCCTTTTGTGGGTAGAGGGCTGATCAAGCACCGCTTGACAGATAGAACCATCGACCGTCAGGGATAGAAGGGACTTGTGTATGAGAGCCCCGTGTGCTTTCCCGATGAGGAAGCAGACATCTGGAAAGGGGATGGGACACCGCCAAGGGCCGAGGATGAACGTGGCATGCACACGACTGCGTTAACAAGGTTTGCATTGGGGGAATGCCCACCCTTTCCCAGGGGCTGTGCTTCAAACACATTTCCAAACTCACCCACTGCCCTGCTTCTCCTGCAGATGATTCTCAGAGACATGATCTCAAAGGAAGCCCCCATTCCAAGACTCTCTTGATGGGTGGAAATGGGAATTTCACGTGAGGGTTTGTGTGGAGAAGGGCAGCGGGCTTGAAGGCGGACTGAAGTGGCTGGCATCCCAGTTCTGTCCTTTCCTGGCTGTGTGACCCCCCTGTAGGTCACTTAACCTCTCTGAGCCCCTTTTCATCTGCTAATGGAGGCTGATGGTATCTGTCATGCATGGCTGCTCTTGTAGTTGAAGAAGGCATGGACACAGGTATCTTGCTGGAGCCACACCCCAAGAAGGGTCTTAGGCTCTCTGGGCCTCCAGTCTGCCCGAAGCACACAAGGCAGCGTCTCCCACTCTGGAGGGACTAACAGCTGGGGCTTGATTTGAATGTTCCGTGTGAGTCTTGAGTCTTCAAGAGCTGAAAACTCACTCAGCCAAGTGACTTAGGAAGTTCCTATGGACCCAAACTCTTAAAGCACAAGTACCCACTGAATGTCAGCCAGGCCCACACTCGGGTGGGAGCAGGGGATGGTGAATTTCCCAGGACTTAACAATGCTCCAGCAAGATTGCAGCTGCCAAGGATGCTTGGTGAGCCCCTGGGATCCACTGAAACCAGGACTCTGGGGTCGGGGAGGACATCATGTTCTCTCTTGGGGCCAGCCGGGAGCTACCCCACAGTGCCCACAGGGGGCAGAGAACTCTGTGAAGTGGACCCAGGAGCCAGCCCGATCCTCCTGCTGGGGGCTCAGATCCCAGCAACCTGCCCTGGGCAACAGTAGACATCAACCAAGGCCCTGCTTGGTGCTCAGGAAACAAGGAGGCTTGAGACCCAGTCCTGTCTGCAGAGGGGCTCCCAGAGATGGGAGAAGCAGAAACAGAGGAGCCCTCGTTATTAGAGTGGAGTGACCGGGGCTCCCCTCCACATGGGTTTGAAAGAGCCTCTGTGAGCAGGTGGCCCCGCTTGAAACCCGGGGTGGCTGGGCAGGGCCAAGGGCCAGTACTTGGGGCTGGCTGCCAGGCCTGAAGCCTGTCTGAACCACCTAGCACCAGATAATCTTTGACTCGCACTGGTCTGTGATTCTGTTGCCCCTCACTGGTACGATGAGCTGTTAACAGAGCCGGTCACGAGAATTGCTGCCTGGAAAGAGGGGCAGAGAGTTTCAGAGTCAGGACAGGCTTCCTGCTCCTGGAGGGCAGATGGACTTGGCCAGATAAGCTCAGGGCAGGGCTGAAGGCATAAGGCAGCTGGCACACCTGGGCATAAGCACAGGGCAGCTGGCACACCTGGGCACAGGTCAGAGGTGGGTCTGCAGAGAATAGAGACCCACTGGCAGGGCACACCTGCTGCTGTGTCCCAGGACCCGAGGCTTCTCCCTCACCTGGGGACCACTTTGGACCACCCCTGTGCCTGACCATCATCCGCCAGCAGCCGGTCTAGGAGTATTCAGGAGCCCCCACTCCCTGCTTCCCCCGCCCCCTCCCAGTCCTTTGGAGTCCGAGTTCTGCTTCCTCTCTTTGGATGGCCCTCGAGTGCCAGATGCCAGGTGGGAAGTTCACAGCCAGGGAGTCACTGAGCCAGCAAGAGCAGCTGCACCCAGCTCCGTGCCCAGCCCAGGCTCATCCTTCATCATTACAGTCTGCTCGTCCTGCCCTCAGAGACCCTGCCCAGAAAAGAGCCGGACTCTGGGACTCCTGAATCAATCCTACAGCCCTGCCTGTTCTTTTTAATCAGAAACACTGTACGACACCCAATCCACTCTTCTTAAAAGGTGTGAGGCTTTCTGAAAGGTGTGGGGAAGGTGATGGATGGGGGCCCAGCTGTTGCATAATCAAGCCCATGTCTTCACAGCCCGAGACTGGAGCCGGGGCAGTGGGGAGAGTGGGCCACGAGGCTCCATCCTGCCCTGAATGCACAGCCGGGCCTTGGTGAGGGGCGCCCAGCAGGGCGAGTGGTCCCAGCCTGTCCCCTGCTCCCACCCCTCAGGGCATCACATACCAGCGAGGGTGGAATCATGGGGGACCCCGAGGTCCAGAGCCTGTGTGCAGAACTGGGCTCCCCCACTCGCCAACTCTGGGTCCTCAGCTTCTTCACAGGATGATGAAAAGCGGATGGAAAGGATTGTACTTAATTCCTGGAATCCTCAGGATTAACCGGGCTGAAGCAAGGAAAACTCCCAGCTCAGTGCCTGTCTTCCAGACAGGGCTGATCGAGTTCTACCTGAGAAAGAAAGACCAGATATAGAGTCACAGAGGCGAGGAGATAGCCAAGGTTGGGTTTAGTGGGAAGCTTTGGTTTTATGGTGATGGCGTATTCCCCAAGATCTTTGCCTCCCTCTGGTCCTGCCTGGAGATGCATGAAAAGACAGAAGATCCAGTGTGTACAGTTTTCTCACAGACGAGCCCCCCACTGAGAAATCTTGGGGAGCAAATCCCTTCTGGAGGAAATTCAAGGAGGGTGATGACAGTTTCAACTGAAACAGGCCTCCCTTCCTCCGGGGAAACTGCCTTGTTTGGCACCGAACTGCTGGCAGGGTCCTCATCCTGCTGAAACCAGAGAATCTCCTCCCAAGGATGATCTGGCTGTGGGCACTGCCTGGATCCACAGAGAGCTAACCTCATCTCTCTCTGAAGGGTGTGAGCATGCTTCAGAACAAATGGAGAGGCGAGACTCTAGTGTTTCCAGATGAAATATAGAGCAGTTAAATCTGCATCTCAGATAATATCTCAAGGGTAAAATATGCTCACATATTGCAAAGAACTTGCTTATACTTAGACTTACCTGTTATCTGAAACTGAACCAGGCATCCTGTATTTCTATTTGCTAAATCTGACCACCCTAACCTAAAGGCACTGCATTTCCAAACTCTGAGATAGGCATGGTCCAGTTCTGGGAAAGGATGTGATATGGAGAAAAATGCCAAAGTGGCTTCTCCCCGGCTTCCACCTGCCACACTTGCCAGAAGCCAGCGTGAGGAATCCCACCCGTGACAGGGTCATGTGGCAGAGATTTGAGGGGCAAGGATGAGTCAGATCTCAGGTTTTCCCCCTGGCATTTCCTGAGCATGTACCCCCCCCCCCCAAATTAAGAATCTGCCTGCTTTTCCACTCTTCTGACATTCTCTGGGAAAGGTCAACTCTGGGCTTTAGTCTTCTGCATTTGAAAGAGAGTTTTAATCCAAAAACCTTTCTGATGGCTTTCTAGCCTGCCTGCAGGGTGCGTATGTGATTGTTTGAGGCCTCCTGACCGAGGGAGGCACAGGAAGCTTAAAACATCCTAGGAATGTAGGAGCTTCCGAGGAGTTATAATCATTAGAGTAGGACTGATTAAAGGTTTCATTTGTTGAGCCAAAACTTGCTGCCAAATTTTCATATCTTATATGGTTGGTATATAGAAAAACAGGTAGTAGACCTGGTATTAGCAATATTAGATCTTTAAGTACTTTCTTTGTTATAACTCACTGCACCTTTTTTCTACAGGAATGTAACTTTATTTATATTTTGAGGGTAATGCAGAGTAAAGAAAAAACACTTCTAGGGAAAAGGACTTTTCTGGTTGATAGACAATTACCCAGGAAGAGAGCCATAAAAATGTTAACAGGCCTTTTGGCCAGAAGATAATGTAAACCACTTGAGACCTTTTGTAAACGGAAGGGTATGCAAATAGAAAGCCTGTTTTTTGGGCTGCTAACACTGCATAATTTTGTATTACCCATTGATCTCTATGTACAATCAAAAAAGGTATAAAAGGCCTTTCTAGATAATAGAGGTGGGGCCAGTCCTTGGAAGGGGCCGGTCATTGGAAAGGGCTGGTCATTGGAAGGACTGGTTTCCCCCGTGTCTCTTATTTTCTCTAATTTCTGGCTGAATTCCCATCTGGGGCGTGGAGGTGCACCATGTCTACTTACCTGTCCCTGCTGCTAAGATCCGTAAGAGAGAGATCCCAGGGCGGGGCACTCTCCAATATTCAAACGGCTGCCGGTGGCCTAACGTAGATGGTGCAAGCTCCTTGCCTGGAACTTTATTGGCTTTCCACGTAAACCAAGTTATTCAGCCTTCTTTTCGCCATCTAAATTTTCCTATTATACTATTATTTCATAATCTAATCTTATATATCTAAATAAATAATTCTTTCTAAGACGCCCACGCCGTCTCCCTTTCGAATTCCCTGGATCCACCGGGGCTGGACCCCGGCACACACTCTCCTTTCTCCCTGCCCCTGGTCCCCTGGACTGGTTCAAACCCTGCCTTGCTCAGAAATCTGAGACTTCCCTGTTGGCTCTAACCCCCACCAACTCGTGTAGATGGATGCCCCCAGCAGCTCCCCTCTCCTGACATCCAGACCTCAACACTGCCCCCAAATCAGCCAGACCCAGGGCTGAGCCAATCAGATTCTTCATTCTCCAGCTACAGTGATTGGTTGGGGGCTGGCAACACATGACCCACGATGTCCCAATCAGAGTGGATGGCAGAGCTTTTGCTGGGTGAGGATGGCCTGGGTCTCACCTAGAAGGACTCTAGCATCACAGGACCTGAGTTGCAGCCAGTCCAGGACCAGATCTAAGAGACAAGCTTGCTCTATCCTCAGAATTTTCTGCTTGTTGAATCAATTCATCTTTAGCTGAAAGCCAGCTTGTTTTGGGTTTTTCTGACCCGACCCTGGAACAAAATGTCCTGGTACAAATTTCAAAAACTGGCGTTAAGTGAGGGAATCCAGAGAGCCTGTCCCATCCCCATGTAGGCAAAGTGCTGGGCCCCACATTTCCTCATCTGTTCCTTTTATCGTTCTGTACAGCAGGCCCGCCTTGCAGGAAACCATCCTCAAATTCTGCCACGAGGAGAGAGACAAGACACAAACATCGGTGTATAGAAATGAATAAAGTCCATGAACTTCTATGCATCCAATTAACAAAGAGTAGGAGAAAGGCATTTCTCCCAAGAGGCAACAAGATGGTGTGTCTGCTCCTCACAGATTGTAAAATGTTGTTAGCATTTAAGAGAAGTGAAAAATAAATCGTTTTGGCTTCTCCCTACCACTCACCTTCTGCTGAGTTTTCTCTGAAGGAGCCTTAGAAACCTCAGAAATTCAGAATTAGGGAAGGGGGCCTAAGTCACTGATGGCCTCCCTTCTCATTAGTGAAGCCAAGAATGTCAAGGCCAATGGGCCTCACTCCAAAACCTAAGCATTTTTTGATCCCATTTAAGGCCGCCTGAGTTGTCTTAGTGTACATGCAAGCTATTGCTTCAGTTGTGTCTGGCTCTTTGTGACCCGGTGGACTGTAGCCCTCCAGGCTCCTCCGTCCATGGGATTCTCCAAGCAAGAATGCTGGAGTGGGTTGCCATGCCCTTCTCCAGGGGATCGTCCCAACCCAGGGATTGAACCAGTGTCTCTAAGGACTCCTGATTGGTGGGAGGGCTCTTTATCATTAGAACCACCTGGGAAGCCCCTGGCTTAGAGTATTACTTTCCTATTGCTGCCCTAACGAATTGCCACCAACATACTGGCTTCAGTTTCAGTTCAGTTGCTCACTTGTGTCCGACCTTTGGGACTCCATGGACTGCAGCACACCAGGCTTCCCTTATTGGCTTAATATAGCACATAATATAAATTTAATTAAACTTAATATAGCCACAAGGGCTTCCCTTATGACTCAGCTGGTAAAGAATCCACCTGCAATGCAGGAGACCTGGGTTAGAGCCCTGGGTTGGGAAGATCCCTGGAGAAGGGAAATGCTACCCACTCCAGTATTTTGGCCTGGAGAAGTCCATGGACTATATAGTTCACGGGGTTGCAAAGAATCAGACATGACTGAGTGATTTTCACTTTGAACACAAATTTATCATCTGAAACTTCTGTGGTTAGAAGTTTGAACAATTTGGGTCTCATTGGGCTAAAACCAAGGTCTGAGAGGGTTCTTGGCAGCTCCCGCCAGAGGACACTCCCCTCTCTTGCCTTTTCTAGCTTCTAGAGGCTGCATGTTCCTTGGCCCATGGCGCGGCCCTGTGTTCACCCTCAAAGCACACGGCTCCACCCTCTGGATCCGCCCTCATGTCTCCTCTCTCTGACTTTGACCTTCTTGTCTCCCTCTTATAAGGACACTTGTGACGCCGATGGGTGCCCCGGGAGAATCCAGCATCTTCTCCCCACCTCTAGGTGCTTAGCTTAATCACGCCCAGAGAGCTTGTTCTGTCATAGATGGTAACATATTCACATGTTCTGGGGGATCGAGGCATGGATGTATTGAGGGACATCATTCTGTCCACCATAGCTTGTGTTCCCCCAAATCCAACCCTGAGATAAGGACTTGGGTACAAATAGTTTATGTGGGAGATGGGAAGAGAGGGCAAGGGGAAAGGCCAAGGGAGGTGCGTTAGCGAGAGGTCACCGCTGGGGGGCGCCCGGGGTTCATCTCACCTAGGCCCCTCTGGGAACCCAGGTAAACCCCGCCTCCCAGTTCCATACCTGGAGGCAAGGAACAACAACCTGGAGGCTTCCATACCTGGAGGCGGTGCGTCCCCTGCACCCCCGCCCCCTCGAGACTGACGATTTCTCCTGGGGGCATAGCTCGTGGGCCCCTCGTGAGGCCGAGAAGCCTCCGTGTTGGAGGTGGAGGCCATCCACGGGGGAGGGACTCTTCACACAGGCCTCCGTGACCTCCAGTGACCGCGGCGACGCCGAAGGTGTGTTTCTGTAGGGTTTGTGTTAGGGCCGCCGAGGCCGCAGAGGCGCTGTGACTTGTTACTGAAATGGGAGCAAGGGGAGCCAGGGAGAGAAGGGAAGGCAGGAGGAGGGGCTGCTGGGACTGCCTGTCCATGCGGGGGGCGGGGGACGGCTCCCCAGCTTCCCTGTCCCCTCCAAGCCCGTCGCATGGCTCGGACAGGACGCAGACTGGTCTGGAGAACCCCAGGCTTCAGCTTCCAGAGGCTGCTCATTCCTCACAGTCTATGCTGTGCCGCTGGATGTGGACAGGTCTGCAGCGACACCTCTGTAGGGACACCTCTGTTTCTCACAAGAGGCGGCTGAAGCTTGGAGGACGGAGTCAGCGCCCCAGACCTCTGCTGGAACCCAGAGCAGCACAGGGCCCTGGGGAAGGCCTCCCAGCCTGCCCTGTTGAACACGGATTCAGAGCTTAGCAGGTGCTGTAGCCCACCAGGGATTCTCCAGGCAAGAATGCTGGAGCGGGTTGCCATTCCCTCCTCCAGGGGATCTTCCTGATCTACGGATTGAACCCACATCCCCATGTCTCCTGCATTGCAGGCAGATTCCTTACCCACTGAGCCATCAGGAAAGTCCGGAATCAGATGGATTCAGAGACCAACCCAAACATGGAAGGCCTGAGAGTGCCTGCCTGAGAGAAGTTGGTTTAGGCCCAATTTGGGGTCCAGAGAGCCCCCCCACCTCTGGGTGTGGGTTTGCCCTCCTGGGCTTCATCCCGCTGACCCCCACAGGGGAACCTGTGCAGAGAAGGCTCGTCCATCCTTGAGCACATCAGCACAGGTGGCCCTGCGTACCGGTCCCTTGTCCTCAGGGAGCCGGATGCTGGGGCTCGGGCGTGTGGCCCATCCCAGATGTACTCTGGCCTGAGAAATCTCGAGCCTGGAGGGAGGCAGATCTCCCAGGAGTGGGAACACAGGTCGGTGCTCAGGGTCACCACGGGGGTCCTGGGGGACCCTACACGCCGCTGTCCCAGGGGCGCAGGGCAGCCCTCAGCCCAGAAAGTGCCCACGAGTTGAAGTCCATCCTTCCTGGATCTTGGTCTGACCCTCTTTTCATCACTCTGGGCTGACTGTGACCTGCTGACCTCTCTTTCCTACCATTTTGGCTGCATTTAGCACAATTCTGATAAAACTGAGCAAACCAATTTACTCAGCGAGTGCCCTCAAAGGGGCCTCATCAGAGAAAGGGGTGAGGTCCGGGGAACTACTCAGTCCTCTCCCCGCTCACGGCTTTTCTCAAAGCTTTTCCCTCAAGGTCGAGTTTTCGTCCGGAGGCAGGGGGAAGCTGGGCCCCGCCGCCCCTCCCGGTGCCTCCCCCCAGCACGGCCCATCTCTTCTGTGAAGCATCTATTTACAAAGCAGGTCACAAGCAGCTCGCGCTGCCGCCTAAAAATAGAAAGTCATTACAGCGCCGCCGCCAAGTGCCCGCGCTCTCCTGTGATCCCTGGAGCTGCAGGCGCTCCGTGCGGTCCTCCTCTCCCCTCTGAGCTCCTCCAGCGCCTCCCTGCCCAGCACCGCCCTGCCCTCGCCTGCGGTCCCAGCCCTGGGCTTCCTACCGGCAGCGCCTCCCCGCCCCACCGTCCTGGCTCAGCCGTGGAGCCTGCTCCCACGGGACCTGCTTTCTTTTGGATTGTTTCGAGAGTCCCCGCGAGGCCAGTGCTCTGGCCCATTTGTCCCTGGAGGGACCCAAGGCTTCGAGGGCCAGTGGGTGGTGGAGCTGAGAGAGGTGGCAGGTCCGTCTCGGGCGGTTTGTCCATCACACCACGTGTACCACGTACACTGGCACCAAAGGAGACCCGGGAAGTGTCGGCCCCGTCTGCCCTCCCCATCCTGGGAATCCCACTGAGCGGCGGAGAGGGGGACCCTGATGTGCCTCTTTGCTTGGGATTATGCGCCTGCCTGGGCCCGGTGGAGGCTTTAGGCAGTGGATGGAGGCTAGCTCTCCAGGACAGAAGGTGGTGGTCTCTGGTGCCTCTTGAGAAGGAAAGGAGACAGGAGCTTTGGGCATCAGCAAAGGCGAAGAGGGGCCGGAGACCCCCAACTCCTGCCTCTCTGGAGGCCGTGGGCAGCACAGCCAAGTAGAGAAGGGCCAACGTGCCTGGTTGAGAGAAGCCCCCGAGCGTCAGACTGCCTGGACGTGGGGAGGCTCCAGCTCAGGTGGGGGCTTCCCAGGTGGCTCAGTGGTGAAGAATCCGCCTGCCAGTGCAGGAGATGTGGGTTCGATCCCTGGGTCAGGGAGATCCCCTGGAGGGAATGGCATCCCACTCCAGCCATGGACGCAGGAGCCTGGCGGGCTACAGTAAGACACGACTGAGCACTATGGAACTACACAGGTGGGGGCATTTCTCCTGTCACTTGTGGCCAGCGTGGCAGGGCCCCTCCTTTCTCACCTGCAGGGGCTGCTTCAGCTGACAGGAGGTGGAGCATGTCACTGACAGTCTCCTGGGCTGCTGTCCATCTGCTTGGGGGTCCCCTCTCCCGGACCCCCCAGGAAACTGGAGGTGGCACTGCTCCCTTAGAGAGTCCTGGCCCTGTTGAGCTCACAGTGACCTCCGGAGACAGGCTTAAGGAGTATGCTTTGCTGAAGGTGCAACTAACTTTCCTATTGTAACACAGCGAGAGGACTGCTTTTTCCAGCTAACTTGATTCCCTCGTACCACACAGTGGAGGGTATGGGACAAAATCTTATTGTTGGGGCCATGGACATGGGATGCAAACAGCAAAGGCCTGCAGCGGGCCGGATGGGAGGTAATAGGGAATGGTGTGAACTGGGGCAAACTAGTGCCCTGGGTCCATGTCCCTGCAGACCCGGGGCACACAGAAGGCAGGCTGGGGTTGTAGGTCCTCTGCTTATCATGCAGTCAGAAATATAGATAATTGTGTGAAGTTACTTCGTAACAGATGACAATCCGCTGAAACAGCATCTGGGACAAAGGAAACATTTTGTTGGCAAGGCAAAGCGGAGAAAATACGCACGGTGCTTGATATTTAATGTGAAGGCTTTTCTAAGGTATCTATAGCATGACCTTAGTTATTTCATATAATAGATGTGTGGAAAAAAATATCTAGGGAAGTAAATATTCTGTGACATGGCTGCACTGTTTGGTTTAAGATGAAGTTAAGTATGCTTTTGAACTGTGATGATGGGGAAGGCTCTTGAGAGTCCCTTGGACAGTAGGATCAAATCAGTCCACCCTAAAGGAAATCAACCCTGAATATTCACTGGAAGGATGGATGCTGAAGCTGAAGCTCCAATACTTTGGTCACCTGATGCAAAGAGCCTGCTCATTAGAAAAGACCCTGATGCTGGGCAAGATTAAGGGCAGGAGAAGGGGGTGACAGAGGATGAGGTGGTTGGATGGCATCACTGACTCAATGGACATAAGTTTGAGCAAACTCAGGGAGATGGTGAAGGTTAGGGGAGCCTGGCGTGCTGCAGTCCACGGGGTCACCAAGAGTCGGACACGACTGAGCGGCAGTAATGATAATACAGAGGAGCAGCTCGCCTGGATTAGGTCTACAGTCTTGGCGCAAGTGATAAGCCATGTGTTGCCGTTATAAACACCGTGTGTTTTCCCTTATGGAGCTTGAATCCCCCTCAATCCGGAGAATGCAGGTGGAGAGGCCCACGCAGGGCCCATGCTCCTGGGACTTTCTCTGACTTGGAGCCTCCCCTACAGCTGCAGACAGTGGTCACCACGGGGGCCCGAGGTGGTCCTGGCCTCAGCTGCCCAGGTGCACTTGCCCTTCACATCCCTCTTTGGAAGGTTTAGGATCTTGCCTCTGCACCAGCTTTTGACATCTTGGGAAATCATGAATTTCCCACCTACAAAGGGAAGCAGATCCAATCCCCTCTGTCTGCACTGTTTTGTTATAATTCACTTTGGGTGTTGACATTGATTTCCCCATGACAGCTGCCAGGGGCCTCCCCGGGGGTCTGGCCTCGGGACGGGGTTGAGCACCAAGTAGCACTTTGTCTGGGATCTGGTCCTGCATCGTTAGGCGGGAACACCACATAAGGCTAGACTAGCCATCTGAGGGCACGCTGTTGTTTAGAAACCATGTGTGATCTCCCAGCCCACCTGCGGGTGGGTGTGTCCCCTCCCAGCTGCTGCCCCCACCCAGCTCCTGCCCCCCTCTGCAATGCAGAGACTCTGTAAGCCATGGCCTCACCGGTCAGGACCCCACGGGGGTGGTGGAGATGGAGAATCCCCATCTCAGCGCTGAAAGAACCGAGGCTCGGAGCACTTTCACATTGCCCAGCTGATGGGGGGTAAGAGGAACTGGGAAGTGTGGGCTTGGCTTTGAAGCAGCAGCCAGGGCTTAGGGGTGACAGGACAACAGGGGTTAATGTAACACTGTCTGGAAGCCAGTGGTCCAATGTTGGGACCAGTGGGTTAAGAGTCGCTGGGTGGGGCAGCCTCTTGCTCCTATCTGGTTTGATGGGTTGAGGCTGGGCTCAGCCAGCAGCCTGCATCCCTGGGTGCAGGTATGTGTGTGTGTGAGGAGGCCAGGGCCTCTGGGTGGAGCCGGCAGCAGGGAAATGGAGGGGCAGTGGGCAGCAGAGGCCAAGCCTGCCTCTGGGCCGCAAGGGTTAAGGGGAGCCTGGGCCCACCCAGGGGCTGCAGAGGGCGCCTGGGAGGCAGAGGGTGCCTGCTGGGGTGACTGTGGGCATGCTGGGGAGGGGTGAGTCCCCATCCTGCCCTCGGGAGCTCACTGCCATGGAGACGAAGGCTTAGGGTCTTCAAGCCGCGGAATGGGAGGGCTGGTGTGCACAGTCTCCATGGGACACGCTTCTGCACATCCGTGGAGTTCATGGATGACTCGGGGGAGCGCATCATGTGCCAGCCTCCTCCTGACAATTCCCTTGAGGGAGCCAGCACCCCCGTTCTGCGGGGGTAACGCTGAGGCACAGAGTTGTTAGGGAGCTCACGCGGTGGGAGTCAGCTGCCAGGTGGCCCGGCGCCTGGCCTCCTGGAGCTCCCCACCCTGGGCAGTCCCCACGCTGTCCCGGGCTGCTGGGGTAGACCACCAGCAGAAGGAAGTGGCTGTGTGCCTTCTGAATGCAGGGCAGGATCTGTGGCTGCCTCCCCCCTGGGGTGCTGGCTCCAGGGGAGGCTGGCTGCTCTGACGTGAGGACCCCCGGGCAGCCGGTGGAGGGGCCTGGGGACAGGGCCCATGAGTGAGTCAGTGCGCGTGCCCCCGGCCACGAGGGACCACAGCACCTGCTGATGGTTGGCACCCTCATGAAACTCTGAGCCAGAAAAGAGTCTCAGGCCCCCTTCTCAGGAAACATGCAGCATGTGCCTCTTAAGCCGCTAGGTCCTGGGACGGTCGGTTACGCTGCAGTGGATGACTGGAGCACCCAGGCATCAGCTGCCGGGGGTGTGCTGTGCCACTGGAGGCTGCCCTGTGCCAGGTCACCTCCCGGAGCCCAAATGAGGGACCACCTGGAGGAACAGCCTCTAGGGGAAGGGCAGAGCAAGGACAACCAGCCATCTGGGACAGGCTGCCTGGGAAGGTGCGTCTAAAGGCAGTTAGGTGGGCGACCTGGGGAGGGGCTCTAGAAGTCACCCCGGAGCAGGAACACACAGGTGCAAAGCTCTTAGCTTCTGCACAGAAGCATTATTTTTGCCAGAGTTTTCCATCAGGCAACACAAAAGCATCAGGGCTGGGTCGCTGTACAGAAGAGTTTTGTCCTACAGAAGCCAGGACCATCTGAAATCAGAAAGAACTCCTCCAGCATGGTGGCCGTGTTGTTGATAACTCCACGAAGGCATTCCTTCAAAAAGCCAGCTCTAAGGGTTGAATACAGTTAAGTATGCACTGAAAAAGCCATCAGTGGTTATTTTTAAAACCACAGGAAGTCACTCAGAGCCTTTAAAAATCAAACACTAGAAAGGCTCTCAGCCTGCCACGCTTGGAAGCTGCCAAGAAGACAGATGCGTCAAGGAGGCACCCTAGCTGAGATGGACCCAAACCAGCTTAGCTGGAGAAAAGCCGAGTTTCAAATCTAAAGACTGAGTCCAGTTGTTCCCTGCTGACCCCGCCCTCTCACACGTCCTCCCCCTCGAGGAGCTACATTCAGAGAATCTGTGAATGTAGGGGGTCTGGCCATCTCGGGGGAAGCGGGTCCTGCAGGGACTGAGAAAGCTGTGACTTCAGGGCAGTGGATAAGGCCGGAGTCCATGCTCACTTCACATCCAGCTTGTGGCCCCGCTTCGTGAGCATGTCTCACATGTGGACAGTCCTCAGGACCTGCATGCGGGCCTCCCTCTGACCTCCACAGCGGGCTTGCTAACAGGACCCCACATGTCCCACGACTGCCTCTTCTCAACGCAGTTGCCAGTGATCGTGCTGAAATGCAGGGATCACGTCCCTCTCCTTCCCTGAAGAACAGCTTCTGGCAGCCCTTCAGGCCCAGCCCCTGCCCCTACCCCTGGTCTGTCCCCGCCATAGGCACTGCCTCCGTGGGGTGCCTGCGGCCTCTGTGGGGTGCCTGCGGCTCCTGTGAGGCCTCAGTGCAGCTCATCGCTGACTCTTCTAGGTCCCGACAGAGGCATCTTCATACTCCCCCGCGGCCCAGCCAGGTCTGACCCCCTCGTCCCTGCTCTGTCCCTCCTGGCGCCCTCCAGTTTGCTGCTGCAGGTCTGGCTCCTCCCACTGGGATGTGAGAGTTACGAGGCCCCTGGTCTGACCTGTGCTTTCACACACAGGGCCATGCCCAGCAAGTAGGGGATTCTCTACCAATGTGTGTGCCGGGAATTCAGTGCCCAGGCAGTGGAGAGGAGGCCACAGTTAAGGCAGCAAGAGGGGGATTGGGAGACGGGGACAGGAGGTGAGTTGCAAAGTTCCAGTGCCTGGGATTCCACTCGCAGCTTCGTGACTGTGTCACTGACTCGGTAGAAGAGGCTGCAGGCCAAAAGGGAGTCAAAGTGTGGGAACACACGACAATCCAGCTCAGGTCCTAATGTTCCTCCTTGTTTAGAATTAATTCTGCACAGACGGGTGCTCGGAGACTCTGCTCTGATGGGCACCCGGTGCCTGGGATGCAGGTATTATTCTTTGCCCTTCTGAGATGAAGAAATGCATACGTGACAGACACAGAAACGTGAACTTCAGGAGCAGAAGAGCACAAGGAAAACGAGCCTATCAGAAGCTGTTCTGTGCCCCCAACACCATACCCCTATAAACAGTGAATGCCTTGAGGAAACGTGTCTTTGAGGTAAGACAGTGACAATTTCACAATGCACAGGATCGTTTTCAAAATTCTAAGACTAGGAAGCCTGTTGTGTGCGCTTCTAATGGAAGGAATGAAACACATCCTCCTGGGGTTGAGGGGTGGGTGGGGTTACTGAATTAAAATCACAAAGCAACAGTGAATGATGAAAAGAGAAGGAACTGACTACTACTGTCCATGGGGATGGTGACCTTTCTGTCTCGTGACAGATTACGGAGGCATGAAAGCTGGGTTTCCATCCTGGCAGCGCCACCCTGCTTCCTGCAGACGCCTTTTTATAAGTAACCTTTCATGTGGCGGAATGCTTTGGGCATAACATATTCGTATTTATTGGTCCATAACTGAGATGGAGAAATCATTTTCAAATCTGGAATTTGTGCTGAGTCTTGACTTCCTGCAGTGAGGTGCAGCCACATATGGTTCTCAAGTGTGCAGAGTTCAGAGCTGGGCTGAAATAACAAGCCTTTGTTTTTCTAGGTTTATATTAAAGTAGAAGCGATTGAAATGGGCAGCCTTTATTAAGTAATACACAAATCATTTGTTTTCTGTTAGGGGACAAAGATTGATTTTCTTTCTCTTTTTTTAACAGACTTTTCAAATCAGAAAGCATACCATTTTATAAAACATTTCATGAAACACAAAACTGCAAAAAAAAGATGATTTTCAAGTTCCCAAGTGAATTCATTTACTGACTAGGCACGTTGGTGAGTTGACTATTCTTAAGCAGTCCGTAATTGGAAGGAAAGTTCCTGAAAGAGAGGAAAATGAAATATATTTGTATACATCAAGAAACAAATATTTATACTCTGGTGGCAATGCAAGATTTAGCAGAGGAAGCAGGCGAGCTGAAATTTAATAGAAATGAGAATACTTATGGAAAACAAGGCAAAATAGAATTATAGAAATTAAGGACATAAAATCGTGTTCAGTAGGCAGATGAATGATTTAAACAGCATGATGATCATCAAAATGCCATCCGTTACGACATTTTTGGGTCTGCTTTCAGAATGGCCATGCTTTTTTCCACATGGAACTTTCAATATTAAAATGTGCGGTGACTTCCTGTGGATACGCACTTGTCACCTGAAACTTGGCTTTCAGATATATTTTATTAACACCAAATAATACATTTTGATGTGTTAACTACAACAAAATTTTTGTTGCAAAACCCAAGCAGCAATCAGAAGGGAAGAAAGCCGAATCCAATCATAGTGGAGAGGCAGCCATCGCCTCGCTTACTCCCCACAGCTCCGGTCACAGACGTCTGCCCCGGGGGTCTCCGGGTTCCCTGTGACCTGGCCCACCCACCCTCCTGTCCCCGCCCATGGGTGCCACACCTCATGTTCCAGCACCTGCGTACTTGTGCCAGACCCGTGAGGCCCCTCCCTGCCTCCCAGACCTGCAGCAGCCTGTCACCTCTGACACGTCCTCCTCCTTCGTCTGCTTCAAGATTTCATCTTATCTCTCAACCCTCTTTGGGTTTCTCTTCTCCTCCTCTGTGGAGCCTTTCCCTCCTCGTCCTTCCTCGACCAGCGCACGTGACCTAGGTCCCTGCACCCCTTGGCCTTCACCTCGCCTGCTGGGACTGCACACAGCACCGGTGTCCTGTGGGACGAACCAGGCTGTTTACTTTAGAAAGGGAAACAGCTAATATGCGTGTGTGCTCAGTCATGTCCAACTCTGCGACCCCCTGGACTGTAGCCCACCAGGCTCCTCTGTCCATGGGATTTCCCAGGCTAGAATACTGGAGTGGGTTGCCATTTCCTATTCCAGTGGATCTTCTTGACCCAGGGATCGAACCCATGTCTCCTGCATCGGCAGGCGAATTCACCATTGTGACACCAGGGAACCTAAGTGTTAATTAGGGTACTGTTTAATCAATGCACATTTCCTCAATGGCTGGATGACTGTGCTCTCCTTATACACGACAGACTTGCTTCTGAGCCTCGAGGACTCCCAGGGGGTGCAGGACCACCCACACATCAATCAGCAGATCGAATCAGGGGTTTGCCCCTCAGGTGCTGTCAGCCAGTGTTCTCAGGGTAAAGAGGAAAAAGGGTTTTTGGGGGGCAGGAGGGAGAGAAGCTGAGGAACTGGCAGGCTCTGGAGAGCCAGCAAAGAGGGGAGGAAGCGGGGAGTTGGGCAAAGGCAGGGTGGACGGAGGGGCCAGCTGGGGGCTGGTTTCTGGAGAGGACGTGGGCCTCTCGAGAGCAGAGGTGGCCCCTTCCCCTAGGGCATGCAGGGTTGAACGCAGGGCCCGGGGTGGGCTGGCCTCAGACTCCATCAGCTCATGAAAGGAGGTCCCAGGAGTGAGAGGAGACCTACAGGAGCCTGAGGAAGCGCGATCCGTCACCATCTTTACCGTGGATCCTCAGCAATCGCTGCAAGACACAGCTGAGCACCCAGAGCTGGCCTCGCTCATTCCCACGGGATCCGGCCCCACCACGTGCATGTGGGAACAACTGTGAACCCACTTTGCTGAGAGGAGTTTGCTGTGTGTAGGTGCTAACAGCTGTATACCGTAATGGACAGAATAACACTGGGAGTTCAAATTTCCTTCAGAAAAGCATATTAAGATACACGATTACCTCTACGGGGAGCAATACAGTAATAACTATAGGAAAATGTAATGACTCAATAAATCTATTTTAGAAACTTATTCTACAGATGTGTACGAACGTGCACAAGAACAGAGATGAAAGGCTACACTGCGTAGCACTGTCTCTAATGAGTACAAAACACTGGAAGCAAAATGACTTGTCTGTCAACAGTTGTTTAAATTATGATGCATTCATATAAATATTATTCAGCCAATAAAAAGAAAAGCATACCTTTATAATTTGAAATGATAGAAAATGAACTCAAAGATATCTCTAAAGCGAAACAAGGGAGGCAGACAACAGTGTACTGTTCTGTATGTAAAAACAGTAATAATCTGTGCAGAAGCAAAGCGTGTGTTTTTCTATCTCTGAAAAACATATAAAAAACCAAGACCAAGAGCTGCTTCTGGGTGTTTCAGGGCAGGGGTGGGAATTAAGACCAACTTTCCATGTACACTTTCCCCAAAGTTTTAGATTTTGTACCAAGCATGTGTATCTCCTACTAAATAAAGGGCATAGTTTTGTTTTCCAACTTCACCTTTCCTAGGGAAAAAGCCAGTAGTTACAGAAGTAAATGATCTCATTTCCACTGACAAACTAACAGTGAGGGGTGCTGAGGGTCAGTATTTTAAAATTACAGAGCCATTTGCTCACTGACTCAGTCAGTCATCAGCTCCTCCATGAGCATTCTCATGCCAGGGAGCACGCTGGGGTCTGGATGCAGAGTCAAATGAGACGCGGTTCCATGTGCACAGAACCTGAAGTGGTTCTGTTGGTGAGAAAGACAAACACATACCCAGTGAGCGGAGATCAGCCCTGCCTTCACGAGGCGTCTGTTCACTTATTCCAGCCCCTCGACTGAGAGCCTGTTAGGCGCTAGAGTGGACATGGGCAGGTGAGGAAGGGCACGGATCTTGCCATGGAGGTCAGGTGAGCTTTTATATATGTGTATATGTGAATGACTACATTTAGCAACCTGGTAAATTCTCTTCCAGTGGAAGAATGACTCTAACTTGACCCGATGAGGCAGATAAAGTTCTAAGGCACAGTCCTGCACTCAGAGACATGATGCCACCTGGCTCATTTCACTCACCAGGGAAATGATAGCTGCATGGAGACATGGTGCCTGCGCTGAGGGTTTTCACACCCAGGAAGGGGCAGGGGCTTGAGAGGAAGGGACCTGGTGCTGCAGGTTAAGAGCCCTTAGGGCCCTCCGGGGGGATTCTGCACCCAGGGCACCTGTGGAGACACTGGGTCAAGGAAGACTTCCAGAGTGAGGAGGTGTGTCAGTCAACCAGTGCGGGCTGGCTGTAGCAAGAGCTGGGGAGGAGGGTGAGGACAAGTGATCTGGGGCAGAGAACGGCACAGTCGCACAGCACCCTGAAGGTATGTGCCCACGAGGCTGCAGCAGAGGGAGAGCAGAGAGAGGGAGGCAGGGCAGCGCCCGTGCTGGGAGCCCTAGAAGGACTCGCGCTGAGACGAAGTGACAGCAGGCGGTGCCGGTCACAGCAAGATAACTATGTGTGTAGAATAACAATCCCTTCCAGAATCAGTTCCAATTAGGTGGGATGAAGGGAGGATGCAAGTCAGATTTTAAAATGTCCTACAATCTTTCTCAAAGATGGAAACAGACTCAAGCATAAGATTTTGTTATTTTAAATACAATGATGGATTTATTTTCCTTTTTTCTATTCCTGCAATGTCAATACCAATCAATACAACTAGTACATCACTATAAATAGTAGATGGGCTTCTCGGGTGGTGCTAGTGGTAAAGAACCCACCTGCCAATTCAGATTAGACGTAAGAGATGCGGGTTCGATCCCTGGGTCTGAAAGATCCCCTGGAGGAGGGCATGGCAACCCACTCCAGTACTCTTGCCTAGAGAATCCCATGGACAGAGAAGCATGGAGGGCTACAGTCCATGGGGCTGCACAGAGTCGGACACGACTGAACTGACCTAGCATAAATAGATATGATTTGCATACAGAATAACAAACTACCATTTATACTTATCACATATAACCTAGAGAGTGGCTTATTAGATTTTTGACTACATTGTAATTTTTTCTCCAAATCATCAGAGTCACTGTCTAATTTTAAAATAGACTGCCTGAATTGTAATTCAATTTATGTGAGTGATTTTTTCCTTCCTGTTTTGGGTCTCTGCTAACTACACCCAATGATTCCTAATACTGCCTGTCAGGAGTCACACGGATCACGCTGACAGTATCACTCTTTCATATTCACTGACTTGCTAGATGCTTAATTTGCCAAACATTGTGCTAAGAGATGGAACAAAAGGATGAAAACACTGGCCCCTGTGTTTTAAGGCTCTCACCATCTGGCTATCAGATCAATAACCAGTGCAAAGAGGTCTGTACAAAGTTCTTCTTGGAACAGAGACTGAAAAAGGCGCCATCTCTGCCTGGGGCGTGCAGTAGGGCAGGTTCTAGGGTGAAGGGACTGCATTTCGACATGGGCTGTCATGTCTACGCTTCTTAGCAGGACCTGCAAGATCCTTCTTTATGTGTCCCTTGTCTACAAAGACAACATCATCTATTGGTTTCTCTAATAATGCAATATAACTAAAGTTTCCTAGATAACTGAAACCCCTGCTGGCACCCTCCGCCTCCAGCACCCCACCTGGTGTCCATGTCTCTCTCCCATCCGCTATACCTGTCTCAGTCCTGCTAGCATCTTCCTTGCCCGTCTCCCCAGCAGACAGCTGTGTCCATCATCACTGAGTTTCCACTGTCTGCAGCACAGCAGATGCTCGGCCAATGCGTCTGCATGAACACCGACACTGATTCAACTTGGAATATCTTGAACAAAGGAAGATGCAGAACCTAAATACAGCCAAAGAATCTCTCCAGGAAGGAGTCTGGGGCAGGGGGAGGGTTATCAGTCACAGGGTCTGCCAACACTCAGTGTTGCGGGGCTACTTGAGGCATACAAGGTAAGACAGAAGCCAGCCCCTGTCCTCAAGGAGCCTTCAGCATAGGGGGAGTGAGTGCCCGCCCAGAGAGCGGACAGCATAGCAGCACAGCTGGGAGCAGAGACCCTGGTTCTAGTGGATGCTGTGCAACTGACTGCAGCCTCCGGGCTGGGAGCCTACCCAGGGATCTATCACCTGAAGCTTAAGCATCTTCCTGGGTAACATGGAGACCGCAGTCACCTTCTTACTGTTGTGGGGATTCAATGAAAGTGATTCAGTACAGGTTACAAGTTGGTTGGCAACTTCTAACCAATCTAAGTCACACGGTATCAATACTAAAATGAGGAAGTGTAAAAGCATGCTATTTCAGAGAGCATGGTGGACTGTGGTTGAACTGGTGAGACATTGTGGAAGGATGGGCAGGCACAGCTTCCAGGCACAAAGGCCCAGAGACAGGAAGTGCTGGTGGGTCAGGCCACCACCTCCATCCGTGCTGAACTATACTATCCTTGAGTGTAAGCTCCAAGTCCTACAGACCGCAGGGCCCCTGGTGCCTCAGGTGTGTGTGCGGGAGAACTCAGTAAACAAACCCCGAGCCGGGAGGCCCCGGGGATGACTTGGAAAGGATGCGGTGTGCACGGAGGGGAGAGGGCAGGACAGGCTGCTGTCTACAAGTCTTGGCTGTTAAGACAGGGAGGAATGAGGCTCAGTAGGGGATTTGCTGAGTAAGGGAAGCCCTCGAAAGCCAAGCAGAACCGTCCAAGAACATCCTGGTGGCTCCTGACCTTTCTGCATCACAACCCCCTTTTACAGTCCAACGGAGCTATGGTTTCTTTAAGAAAATGAAAATAAACATAAAATTGAATAATTTCTGAGAACGAGCTCTGAAGACTATACTAATTTACCTTCCAGGAATCTGTCCATAATTTCTGATTAAAGAAGCCTACACTTACTATTCAAGATGCCAATTCCTAAAAACAACCACAACAAAAACTTACTAAAGAAAATAGTGAAAAAATTTCAATACAACATCATAAATTGAAAAACTGTTATTCACATTCCCTTTCTGTACAAGAAAAGAGGCACCAAACAAAAGACAACCCCAAACACTTATTTTGATTTATGAGAGTGAAGAGAACTATTTTTTTCCTAAGAGTAATTGGCTAATTTTGGTGATTAAGGAGAAAAAAAAGAGCTCATATTTCCCATGTATATGAAACATGTGTATTTGACTTCAATAATGAAACTCTACATTATGGTATCACCTGCCAGCCTTCAAAACACTCTGAACACCGCCTTGCTTAATGCTCAGAACAACAACTGCAGGAGATGAGGAATGTCCCCATTGTGCTGACAGCTGAAGCCAGACCACGTCACCCAGCAACGGGCAGGAGATTCCCATGCAGCATTCCCGAAGGTTTAGAAAAAACAAGAGTAACTGAAAAGTGAGACCAGATTAATGGTCTCAGATTAATGATATCTTTCTTTCACAATCCCTGTTGTTTGAATTTTATGAAACAATTTTATAAAATACTTTGCAGTATTTATCTTTTTAAAAGCAAAATTTTGTTTTGCAAAACTCAAAGTAGAAAATGACACACATGCAAAAATTGTACTTTCACAAGCCTACGGTAATTACTGTCCAAAATTTCCAGCACATCTGTGTCATATTATGAATATATACAGAGAGAATATATACAGCCTTTAAAAAAAGAGGGATGTGGATCATCACAGTGTCAATAGGTTTGGGAAACTGCTTTTTTTCCACTTGAAACTTTGAAAAAATTTTTTATGCTACTGACTAGCCTGTTACATATTTACTGAGGAGGTAACGGAGTTACTTACACACTGTGGGGGCCAAGCCTCCTAGCTCCGTGGCCTGTGCAGACCTGACTAGGTCTGACTGGTTTACATTCCGGACGTTAATTTGCCACTGCCGCTATGTCACTAGCTGGTAGTGGGAAGCGTGTGGAAGAGCATGAGGCCATCTTCATCCTCCAAGCACATCAAAGAACTGGAACAAGGACACTCACCTGTGTCCGCCGGACCGACGCTGCCTTCTTTTCACTTTCCAAGGTGGCTGACATTCCTAACAAAAGAAAAGACCTTTTTACTCAAAGAGAAGGAAGTCCCTCAGGAAATAAAAATTAAACATTTTACACAATCTACAGTTTTAAAAAAACTTAGGCCAAATGATTAAAGAAAAACTTTATTAAATATTTGTCAGTTTTAAGAAGTGCCCTCAATTACTAACCAAATAATGTATTACAAACAACTAGTTATGAGGTTTTACATTTGTTTAACGGGGTATAATTGGCCCCAATTAAACTGACTAAACTAAGGCTTTTTAGATTACTAAAACAAATTAAACTTTTTAAAATGAGAATTTAGGTGATCTTAAAACCTTTCTAAAATGGATAATGAAACTTGCTAAGTTGTAACCTCCTGGTTTTATTAGTTATATTAAGATAAATTAAGTGAGATTAAAATCTTATTTGATTTATTTACCTTTGAAAATGAAGACCGTTTAAGGGTTACACATCCTCAGCCTTGTCGAGTGCGACCTCAATTAGTCAAGTCAGAAAGTCTTTAAAAGCTTTGTGCTTATTGCTTCCAGCATGGAGCGAGGTGTTCATTAAGGTACCAAAATTCTCATAAAAAATCCAAAGTTGCACTAGTGAAAAAACGCTCAACAAGATGAAAACTGATCACATCTTTTTCAGAAAATCAGTAGTTATTTTAAAACCAGTTTTTAAACAAGATTAGGTTTTGCGTAGTTTTAACGTGCCATTCAAGCAGCTGGACACCATTTGGACTCTTTAAACAGCATTTAAGTCTACGGTGAATATATAATGGTACATTTAGTTTTATACCATGTTTTAAATAAATTGTACAATGTTTAGTGTGACCCTTTTTTGACAAGCATTGTTAAATGAATCTTTTCCCTGTTTACAACTATTTATGAAGGCCTTTTTAAATAAGAGAGACATGAAATTGTTAGCTCACACACACAAAATTTCTTTCAAAAGTTTATTTAGTATCAAGCAAGAGGAGACTTTGCTTAACACTACAGAACATTTCAAGACTTGAGTTACAAAAGAATACCACATTATTTGCACTTGTAATTGGCTTCCCTTTTTACGCATGTTGGCAAGAGAAAAAAAAAATAGCATATGGCCGAAAGATAAAATAACTAAATTTCTATGGAAACCTTTAAAATGAAAGGTGAGGCTTATGTTAAAAGGATGGATTAACATATTTAGTAAACCTATCTTTTTTGTTTAACACTAGTTAATCAAAGTTATTTTTTTTTCCTTTTGATGACCTATTTTTCATATACAGACTGGAAATAACAAAATTTTACATGTCTTTTTTTTTTTTTCCTGCCCAGGTTGATGTTTCAACAAAGTAGTTTTAAATTCCATCCATTCAGATTTTAAGCATTTTGATTTATTTAAAAAGGGATGTTCATAGAAAAAAATTACTTTGAACAGTATACAGGACTGGTGGAGACTGGCTATGTCACAACAGCAGACAGCACAATCAGTATCTGCCATATGGCTGGTCCCTGTAGACGCCCTTCGCGGTCCTCGCTGAGGGGGCCTTGTGTCTCGAGTTAGTCCACTCCTCTTGCCCTAAAGCCAGTCAGATGAATCACAGTTAGATCAACACCAGAGAGCCCATGGCTTCATTTTTCAGAATCTAACTTAGCCCAGAACCCATGGCAGATGTCATACTGAAGATATAAATCCCCAAGGTACTAAAAAATCTGAGAGAATTCACTTTTAAACAATTACAAACACAATCGAAGATGTTCATATCACTAGCAAACCTACCAGCCTGGGAAGGCATGATCCTTGTATCTTAAATGACAGCCAAGTTTGCAAGAACTCCCTTTTGGTCACTCATTTAATAAAAGCTCACATACTCCAGCAGCAAATTGAGCTGCCTCCTGCTAAACATGAAGATACCTATGCATGGCAAAAGGGTCACTTGGGATTTCTTCTTCAAAGACAAAGAAAACACAGATAAAAATCTGTGAAGGCAAAAGGAGGAAAAAACTGGAGTGCAAAATGGCAATGGGCAGTTTGGGAAATGTGGCTTTGTTCTTCATGGGTCCTTCATATAAAGAGGGAAGGAAAGCTGTACTGGGTAGAGATTTACGTTTCCAAAATACTTCCTGGATAGGAAATAATCTGATGACATAACATCAAATTGCACTCATGCTCATACTAAATCCACACAAAACAATGGATTTCCAACAGAGGACCCTCGTTCACCCCAGCTCAGGGCTGTCAGTGAGTCACTTGAAGGTCTTTGACAACAAACAGTTAACATCTATGCCGCAGCACACAGTGATTTAAAAGCCATGTGTCCACAGAGACCAATTTTAAAAAGCTATGAAGAAAACTGCTTAAAATGACCTTTTCTTTGATACAAACATGCAATCAACGTCATTCCCTCAAGCTAACTTGCATCAATTTAAGTGACAGCATTCTGTTACGAATAATGACAAAAAAAAAAATCCAAGGTGCAGTCATCAAGGCTTGGGGCAGGTGATATAACAAAATGCACTTCAAAAGGAACACTGGAAAATGGTTTTTCAGTTATGTTCAGAGAAATGTCATAACATCCATTAACGAGAATCCTGATTCACTTGCACTGGGCATGAGGCATTTATCAGAGCTTTGCAACTGATTGAAGCTTCATGTTCTCTGATCTTTGCGCCTGGGAGCAAAGGAGGTTCTCAGTATCATTAAGTTGCTGCAGCCAATTCTTTTAATTAAACCTGTTGTTCTTCTGCATATTGAGACTCTGGACGTGGATTCCCCAGCACCTCAGGCAGCTCCCACTGGACTCAGTGGGGTTTCACTGTCTCCCTGTAAGCCTGAGACAGCCATCCATCTCCTCCTTGGCCCAGCGCTTCTGTAACTTTTAACGAATGACTCCCACTGTCATGTTTTTAGAGGAACTGAGATTGGGAATAAATTAAAATATAAAGATGGGAGTGGTGGAATCACCACTACAGCAATTGAGAGCTGTAGTCTCAACTGCTTCATTTTTATTTACTGTCAAGAAGCAAAGACACTTCAGAGAGACTCATTCTATCAAGTGCCTGCAGTTTGGCAAACTATTCAAGTAAGTGAGAAAATCAGCACATTGCAATCAACCCAAACAGAAAATCTAAGTTCAGAATCTGAATGCCTGAAATTTTCTGCAAGTCTTTAGTCCCCTTTAAATATTAAGTTTAAACCTTAGAGAGCTTCTGAAAATAGCTGCATAAGCACAGATGAACTGAGAGGCAGCTGTGGTCTAAAATTCTGTCTGTATGAATCTCCCCAGAGTTAAGTGCTTTAAGGTGTTTCTATGACCTTTCTATTTATGGTTCCACTCTAGCCATTTACTCACCATAGGAATCATAAGTTTCTTCACTGAGTCCATGTCCATAATCATAGTAATCAGCACCACTGCATGAAACAAAACACACAAGCAGAGAAAGACAAAGACACGTTAGGACAAACTGACTTGGCTGTGAGTTTAAATCATACTTGATGAAGTATCTAAAACTTAAAGATAACTACTAAAAGCAAAGCTGAAAGCTGAACAGTGTTCCCACAGAGAATAGCGATCTTATTAGGATTGTCATCGGCCCCTCCTGTGGTCCCTGACTTGAATTCACAGCAAACGTGTCGGACACTGAACCACCACGATCAGTCTGTCATCGTGGAGAGCGCTGAGAGTGCCTGAGGAGTACGCAGTCTCTTCTGGGAGGAATCGTGGTCTGAGAGGGCACACGTATGCAGTGGACCCAGGCTGGGATCGTGCAAGGGATTGGGGTGGGGTTGAGGGGAATGTGTGTGCAGGAGGAAGGGCAGCCACGGTTTCTTCCCTACTGACACCGAGTTCACAGGAGGCACAGCCCTACAGACCAGACACCTCGATGCTGTGCGAGCCCCAGGCGCTGGGCTTTACAGTAAAGCAGCACGGTTATGGGGGGACATGCTTAACCTCCCCAGCACCACCCCATTACCGTCAGGAGCGGCCGCTCAGCAGGGGCTGTGTGTGTGGGTGGGAAAGGCCCCTGGGTCCAGTCACCCGCCCCAGCCAAGCCTGTGGGCACGGAGGCAAACGCACAGCCGTCCTGTATTCTGACGTGTGGCGTCCTGAGACCCTGGGAGGGAGTGATCTGTCACCAGGGCCATTTTGTAGATGATGCAAAACAGGCCACTCACACACACGACATGTGTGAACCAGGCGCAACCTTTACAGGAACGACTCTGGGGAAATCTGGGTGACGGGACTATGGCCACACAGTCCATTTCTCACACTACTCTGGGTGTCTGAGGAAGGGCTTCCACCCACTCTCCCTGGCTTCCCCTTTCCCAGTCCTCTTAATTTTGTAAGGAAACAATCACCCTGAATTTGTTATCTTGGATTATCCTGGAATAAACATTCTCATTATCCCAACTTGATGCAATCAAGCAAAGAAGTTCTAATCAGAATGGAAAACGATCCAGTTGAGCTGCTTAGTCCCAAAGGAAGCACAGAGTGAATAATAAAGCCCACGCTGGGGGCATGCCCTGTGCTAGCCCCGAGACCCCCAAGCAGTTGTTGCCTCCCCTGGAGGTGGCAGAGCTGTCATGCCCATTTTACAGGTAAGGATGCTGTAGAGCAGAACAACTGGGGCGCCAGCCTAACATCACACAGACAGCAGACAGGGGACACATCCAGTTAAGTCCACACCTGGTTTTCCTCCTACGTTTCATTTCACAAGCCCAGGTGAACTTCACCAGAGACTAACCATCAACTCCGCGGATGACAGCACAGGACGGCAAGCCCTGTGAGAGGGGATGGGATGGGAGCTACGGGCTTGTCTCATGCCATGCCTGTGCGGACAGGTCTTCACCTCTGCCCTCCTCTGCCACAATGGTTCTTCTTGTCCTTTGCTCCCAAGTACCTCCTACCCAGTCATTAGCCCAAATGCCACTTGTAGAAGCTGCAACTCAAAAAGGTTGTGCTGCTTGTCCAAGGCCACACTACTTCCAAAGGCAAGAACAGGTACAAGACTAAGTGAGCTGTTCCTCCACAGTCTGAGCCCTCTGTCCATGGGCACGTGTCCCAAGGGAACTTATGCTGTCTCAGGGGTCTGCAGGAAACCCACTGCCTGTGGATCACGGGGAACTGTAACCGCCTCAGTTCTCTCTGCTCTCCAATGCCTCCTCTCCCTTTCTGGAGTCCTAGTTTTCCATCCTGGTATATGTACATTTATGGTAAGAAGAGAAGAGGGACTAGTTGAGTGAGGAACAGAGAGACATTCATATTCAAGAAAGAAAAAAATCTAGCAAAAACAAGCAACAACAAAAAAAATATGGCCTCCCTACCTCTTAAAGTTCAACAGTTTTAAATATGAGAACTGCTATTAAAGAAGAATACTTTCCTCATCTTGTAGATAGACATTCAGAAGGGATACTTCTGATAAAATGTCACTGTCAAACATGGGTCAAGACATCTGAGTCTAAAGCCGGGCCTCCCAGCACGGCCAGTCTTGGGGCATTGTCCACCACCTGCTGAGTCCGAGTGCCCCCCTGCCTGCCAAATCCCACCACACTAGATGCGCCTGTCCCTGGGAAGCCCTAACGTTCTCGGTGCCTCACGTATAGCATCTGGACACAGCAGTCAACATAATTTCTCATTTTGTTGAAAATAAATTGGCTACTGTTTCTTAGAAACTCAGCACTAAATTAAAGAAGAGGGAGTGAACCTCAGCCTTCTTTCCAAATGTCAGAAGTTACAATATAATGGCTCCTTAGACAAAGTTGTAACATTCTTTAATATCTCATCTTTGCTGCACAGAAAACAATGAGAGTGACCTCTTCATAAAACTGAATAGAATTCCCTTTACTGAGACAGGTCCACTGTTTAACTTGGAACCGTCAGTGACAGGTACTGAGACCAATAAACAGGAGAAAAACAACTGCCTTCTGACTAAACAAAGTTCCCTTGATTAAATGAAGTGAGCATTAATGAGTGTCGGGGTGGACTGGAAATCCACCTGGAAGTGCTCTCACACAGATCAGCATAAAAAAAAAAAAAAAAAACAGGGTGAAGAATGTTTCCCAATGAATGGGAGGATAAAAGGAAACATAATTTGGTCAGGCGATGGTTTGGTGATAAGACAATCTTAGTTTTGACAACTGGAAACTTTAAACTGACATATTTTATCATTTCACTCAGTTTCTGATTATTTATTTCAAGCCTGTCATCAAGCCAAGAAGCTGGGAGCAGCTGAGCCCCATTCTCGTACCTGTCAGTTCCATCTGAATTGCTTTTGCGGCATTTCATTTTGTGCACCTCCAATGTCTATTAACCCAAGACGTGTCCTATTTCCCAAGGATAAACTAAAAACCCAACATAAGGCAAAGGGGGAATACTCTAAAAATTTCTTTATTTATGAATACAACTTACAGTATTAATAATAAGCAAAAAAAATACAGTAGGTTGACTATGCATTTGTTCCATCAGAAGGGGTCAATAGAAGCCCCTCCCTCAAGTGGTCCAGAGCAAGCTCCTCTCCCGCACCAAGGCCGTGTATCCCAGGTCTGCTCTGTCGTTCACGTCCTACCCTGCATCAGGGGTAGAAGGAAGTCCAAAGGCCCAGCGTAATTCCTGGCTTTCCTGGAGGTTCTCAATGCATCAACCAGAGTCGAGAAACAGGCCCAGCACCGGGAGGAAACGGGTCATGGAGCAAATGGTAGCACTGGCACCAAGCCCATTGCGCCCCCAGGCCATGAACAGGCGTGCAAAAGGAGGACAAAAGCGAGCTCCCAAGTCACCCTGTCTCCAGGAACGGGACTGAGAAGGAACTCCTGACATCAGTCTGTCTGGTGGCTACCTTGTCAAGCCTCTACACGAATTTTGACCGAAAAGTCGCTGGGACTCATCTCATCAGGCCCTTGGCTGGTCATGTGCAGCTCAGGGAACTCTAGATCACTAGTTACTCTTTTCTCTCCAGCACGTGTAGAGCTCTGCCCATCCCCATCTGTCCCCATCTCCATCCCAATTCTATCTGTGCCCTCCAGAAGTCATGACTCATCACATATCCTCCACCTCCTCTTTAGACACTCCCTTACCTTCTTTCTCAATGAAACTCGATTCTCCTCTAATGACACCTCTCCCTCAGTAGCCCTCTCCTCTCCTTTATCACCCATGGCCCACGTGGCCCTGGGACAACAGGAAGGTGAGTATTCTCTTCACCAACCGCCCCCGCTATTGCCACCTGTAGCCCATTACACTCCACTCCTCTGCACACCCAGCTTTCAATCTCTCAATGGCATCGCTGTCCTAAGTCTTGGTGTTTTCTGTACACAGGCAGATAATCCTTCAAACACGTTGGTCTGCTGACTCCCTGAACCACTCTTGTCCACTGATCTTGCCTCTACTCTCCTTTGGCCATCAGTTCCCAGGTCACATCTTAGTTCCTCTCATATCAATAACCCCCTCTAGCCCACCTTGCGTCAGTTTCATGTACTCCATTCCCTGACCATGGCTTCCCCTCTCCAGTTTCACTCCCGTCCTCTAGTAACATGCTGACCCTCCTTGCAACACGTGTTACGATCGTCCCACTACTGTTGTTACATTTTCATCCCTTGGCAAGGGAACCAATGAACTTTAACCTGCTGGATTTGGTGGTAAGTTCGCAGGTCTGCTGTGTGACAGGGCAGGAGATGTGACACAGCTGGTCACACAGAGTGGACACCCCCGACGGGATGCAGACTGGGTCCCACGGAGGCACACTCTGGTCCAATAAAACAGGAGGGCAGTACAGCGGGAGGAGAGGGACCCAGGAAGGCAGAGGGGGGTCATGCAGACCACGGAGAGGCTTGGCTTCTTGTTTTTATCCTGAGTAAGATGGCTCCAGGGAGAAACGTCCCCATAATGAAGTTTGCCGTCACCTTAGATGGGGAATATGGAGGCAGAAGGAGCTCTGGGCAGGGAGCTGTCAGCAGTTTGGCCTGGGACAGGCTAGGCTGCATAGGCCTCTCGGACCTCCCAGAGCAGCTGGAAAGAGAAATCAAGAGGCTGGGGGAGTGGTCTGAACAGGAGACATAAGTCTGCAGTCCTCGTCACGTGAAAGGTACTCAAAGCCCAGAGACGCCACGGGATCCCTCCGGGGACACATGCAAGCGGAAAGAGAGCTCGGACTGTGGAATAAAGCTGCACTTGGCTCTGAGCCTGCCTCTCCATTAGGGAGTAGTGTGATCTTCAACAGGAAGCGTAACCTTTGTGAGGGGCAGCTTCTACAAGTGTCTGAAACACAAGAGGTGCTCAACAGGAGCACTGGCAGGAATGAATGAACGGCATATGCCGCTCAGGGTGAGGGCCCCAGCGGTGTCCTCTGACAGGGCGACGGCTGGGCCACGATGCAGTGGGCTCACACACAGAGCCCCTCCCACTGGCTGGACACTTCCTCTAAACCAAACGAAGAGCAGCAATCAGCCTTAACTGTGTTGTAACCAAGTTTGCCAAGCCTCATTTCAGATGTAACAATTACTTTGTCAAACAAAAAGATTTTAAATGTTAATGTAGGTCTGTCAGAGAATCAGAGACACAAGGTTTGCCCTTATAGCGATCCTCCACCTCTACTGTGAAAAACTTCTCAATCTGACCTCACTGTAAAGTGCAGGAACTTACTTGTACTTGACCAATCAAAGGCAAGAAGTCGGCCTTGAGACCTCACGTGGTCCATCCTCTGGGCTTCAGGCTAAATTGTCTTAATCATCTCAGAGAATGGTTCCCTCTCCACTTTCAAAGATTTCCAGAAATATAGTCTAACTTGTCACAGTAACACCCTCGAACAGGCCTGACAGAAAGTTCCATGTTAACCTTAATCTCTCGCGAGACTCTCAGAATCTCTCTGGCTCTGCTTCCCACAGAGCTCGAGAGCACCTCCTCCTGTGACAGACCACTGAGGAAGGCGGATCACATAGGGCAGGAAGGAAGGAAGCACACGCCTCGGGGGTTACTGGTAAACCTAATTTTAAGGACCTATATCAACTACTATGTCTTCCCAGGTGGCAGAGTGGTGAAGAACCCATCTGCCAACACAGGAGATGCAAAAGACATGCTTTTGATCCCTGGGTTGGGAAGATCCCCTGGAGGAGGAAATGACAACGCACTCCAATGTTCTTGCCTGGAGAATTCCATGGACAGAGGAGCCTGGCAGAGCTACAGTCCATGGGGTCGCAAAGTCAGACACTACTGAGTGACTGAGTGCATGCATGCACGCACAGGTGCACACACACACGTCAACTACTAGGATCGGGTACAGGCTACTGGGCAGAAACATGCAAACAAGATCTAACACTAATGATGATGCTGCTGCTGCTAAGTCACTTCAGTCGTGTCCGACTCTATGCGACCCCATAGATGGCAGCCCGCCAGGCTCCCCCGTCCCTGGGATTCTCCAGGCAAGAACACTGGAAGTGGGTTGCCATTTCCTTCTCCAATGCAGGAAAGTGAAAAGTGAAAGTGAACTTGCTCAGTCATGTCCGACTCTTAGCGATCCCATGGACTGCAGCCTACCAGGCTCCTCTATCCATGGGATTTTCCAGGCAAGAGTACTGGAGTGGGGACACTAATGAAGATACTATTAAACAGCATCTATCATACATTATCAAACACCGATTAGGAGCCATGCATTCTGCACAAATTTTCTCTCATATTTAAAACAAACTCACAATCTGGCATTATCTCTATTTTATAAATTTAGGTTAAAAACATTTTCCCACCATGTAAGAGAGAGACTCTCACTTGTTACACTCTCTCTTGAGAAAGGTGCTCTTGGTAGGAATTTCTGAAGCTCAGATGTCACCTGTTCCCAGTATCTGTTCCACAGGTATTTCTGGAACACCTATCATGTGCTGGGCACCAGGATGCAACAGTGAACAGGTTCCGGACTTTGTGATAAAACACATCTGGTCTAGTGTGCAAGGCAGACAACTGTAAATAGGCTGGCGGAGGACTGTGATTCCTAGAAGCCCAGAGTTCTGATCGAACTCAGGGTGGGGCACCTGGACCAGTTTTGGGGTACCTGGGAGTGCCTCCTGGAAGGAGGAAGGTCTAAACTGACACCTACAAGAAGAGCCAGAAAGAGCAAAAGCATACAGTTTGCCCTGGTGACAGGACAGTGGTGACTCAGACACATGGCACCTTCTCTAGAGCCGTGTGGCCACAGTGGGGGCGGGGGCAGGGTGCAGGTCTAGTTCCACTGGCTCCCAGGGGCCTCTCTGCACCGTCTGATCTGATGACCAGTCACCACACTCGCAGCACAGTGGAAGTATGTTTGGGCACTTTTTCAAAAGACAAGGCAATTCAGGGAGCCAGAAAGAGATGATGACCTAAGACACCCACGGTCAAAAGAAGCAGCTAGAGAACTTCTCGCCTGGGTGCTGGAATCCATCTCCTGCGTACATGGTGTGTACACCGAGAAACAGTCACTCAACTGGACGCTTCAGACAGGTGTGGATTTACGCCCTTTGCTACAGGTACATAATATTTCAGAAAAAGGAAAACAAATCAAAAAAAAATAAAAATAAAAAAAACTAACACTCATGTTAAAAGAGAAGAGCCAGAGGGCAGCTGCTGCCTATTTGGCGTGCACTCTCCCATCCTTCTTAGCAGAAGACACCTTGTGAGACTGAGGGTGAGGGGCTAGGAGTGAAGATTCCGGGGATCTCCTAAGAGCAGGCGGACCCACCCAGGTGGCAGGGCCTTCCTCCTCTTCTTTCTCCCTGCCTGAAGCCCAGCCTGGCAGCTGGACTATGACCGCCGCCCTGAGAGCAAGCTGAGCCTAAGGGCACAGGGCAAGCGAGGAGGATGGGGCAAACAAAGGAGCAGCCTGGCTGCTCAGACTCCACAGAGTGGCCCCAGGGCTTGGAAGCTGCTAACATCCATTCTTGAGTGAGAGAATAAACCTGATTCGGTGGAATGTGGGGTTAATTCAGAGTTTATTCCCGTCCTACAAGACGGTGCAAGCATCGCCACGTGTCTGTTTCTCTCTGCTGTCTGTTTCTCTCTGCTGCAAGGACATCCGCTCACACTTGTTTCAACAGCACTCTCAGTGCTCTTCTCCATCTGCAGCAGTCTACGCTGCTCCTATCAGAAGTTTCTTAAAAGACTGCAGATGGTTCTATGTAATCTTTTAGAAATGATGGATTTTGATTATATTCCAAGAAAAACAGAAGAGTAAAAAGAAAAGAGTTTTCTTCGTGAGCTTCTCTTCAGCTCACTGTGCCTCTCTCCTCCTCCCACACACTCGAGGCACACATGCACGGAGGCCTCAGGACACTCAGGGAGTGAGCTTCACAGAGACATGCACTGATGCTGGCGCTGTGTGTGTACGCCACGCTAAACCTGCCTTACACACTCACAGCCACTTATCAGCAGGCTTCCTGCTTATCATCATCATTTTGGAAGACAGAACAGAGTTTAACAGTTAAGAACGGGGCTGTGTGGTCACACACACTATCAGAATCTAGGCTCCAGCGTTTACCCTGTGTGTAAGCTTGTGTGTGTGTGCGCGCTCAGTTGTGTCCGATTCTTTGCGATCCCCTGGACTGCAGACCACCAGGCTTCTCTGTCCATGAGATTTCCCAGGCAAGAATATTGGATTGGGTTGTCATTTCTCCTCAAGGGGATCTTTCTGACCCAGGGATCGAACTCACATCTCCTACCATTACAGGCAGATTCTTTACTACTGAGCCACCAAGGTGTAAGCCTGGGCAATGTTAACTCAATTTTATCTATAAAATAGTTTTTAAAATAAATCTTTCATAAGATTGCTGGAGGTTCAAAGAAGATAGTGTGTTACATACATAAACTCAGCTCTTATTCAAGGACAGCTGTTATGAGTGCTACTGAGGTAGAGGTTCCTTCTGAATGAGCAATATTTTTCCTAGAGTCTTATTGATGTTATACAAGCTATTTCTGCTTATTTGCTAGAGTGAGGAATGTACCTTTAGTGACAACAAATCCACCAAAAATACCAATAACAACTAATAGTTTCCATCTATTTGAACAGTTCTCTGCAATTTCCTAACTTTAAGGAAGATAAGTGCTATTGGGTTTTTCATTACTTTCTGTAAAGCAATATTTTATTAATAATTGTCAGTACAGAGGTCTTGAACATTTTGGTTAAAATTATCCTTAAGACTCCTTATACATTATCCTTAAAATTATTCTTAAGACTCCTTATGTATAAGGAGTCTTAAGGATAATTTTAACCAAAATGTTCAAGACCTCTGAAATAATTATTCATCGCTGACATTGTAATTTTTCAATTCTAGCATTTCCATTTGGCTCTTTTTAAGAGTTTTCATTGGCTGCATTCCTATCCTATCTGTTCATACATACTGTCCACCTTTCACACAATATCCTTTAGCATACTGAACGTATCAATTTTAAGACACTGTCTGACAATTGTAATATCTGGGCTCTCTGTTTCTCTTGACTATTTTGTCTCTTGACTCTGGGTTGTATTTTCTTATTGTACAATTTTTATTCATAATTGAATGCTGGATGTTTAGGGAAAAAAACAGAGTGAGATAAGTAAGATTTACATTTATAAAGGACATTTCTCTACTTCTGTCAGGCTGTTGGTTACTGTATTGATTTTCTACCAAAGTTGTTACAGGTCACGATATAAGGGTTACAGACCACAGTCTTCTGTAACTTCATAATTTTAAGTTTGCAAGCTCCTTTAATCATACTTGGATTAATTTTAAATAGGAAAAAGTTCTTACAACACATTCTTGAAAAGCAAAACATTTTGTTCCAAACTTCAAAGATATCTTATTCAAAAGGGAAATCTCAAGTTTTCTATTAGGATAACTTGAAATTTAAATATGAATGGAAGCAAACTGTAACTTTAAGGATTTCAGAATACATAAGACCCACTCCCTCTTATTTCAGGATTTTTGCACAGATCACTGTGTTCCCACAGATACATCCTTAGGCAAACTTTTACCTCCTTCAAGTCTTAAATCATCTTCTCAAAGAAACTAAACATGAAGGCCACTAGCTCAACATGACCACCACTAGAACTTAAACACTACTGGGCACATTCCTTATCCCTTTTTGTTCACTGGTATTTATCAAGCACCTGGGATAGTTGCTGGCACAGAGTAGGTACTCATTAGTTGTTTGCTGAATGAATGAATGAAAGACACACCAATAATTTATTTCTTTAGGAAATAAATATTTACTTAGCAAGTATCTGCAAGGCACTCTGAAAAGCACTGAACATATATCTTATTCGCAAAGTGCTTACTAGACAAGAAAAGCAGTTTTCAACCTTGGCTGCTCATAAAAATTAGCTATATTTTAAAAGTTTCAGATAGCTGTGCTATCTCAAAACTCAGATTAAAAATAAGAAACAAGAGACTGGCTTGGGAATCTCCTTTTTTTTTTAAAAGGCTGTATAAAGGACTCTTCCATTTAGCCCAAGTTGGGGGAGGGCTACCTGCAGTTCCACATTATAGACATTCAGAGGTACCAGACTTACCGTGTTTCCAATAAAGGTACTTGTAGAACAGATGTGGAATTCCTGAATGTTACCAACTGAAATGAAAAACCCATACAAGGTCCCTTTCCTGGTTGGTACTATACTAGGTACTGCGGATTAAAGGACAAATAGAAAAGGGTTTCTGCCACCAAGGGCCTCTCTGTATAACAGGAGAGAGATTCTCAAGTCCAGCAGGTACGAGGTGACCAGAGGCAAGCATGCCATATTCCAGAAACATGCAAGGCTGGCTGCGTACTCTGTGAACGCAGAAGGGGGTGTCACAGGCAGAGAGTTTATCAAGAAAGCCTGCTGGATGAAGTAACGACTGAATCAAGGAACCTCTGCGCTGCTGCAACCCATCTGGCAAGGACTAAAATGTAAAGAAAAGGAAATTATCCTATTTGCACCATTGCAGAAAAGTCTAAAAACACTACAAGCAATTTTTATAGAAATATGCCAAATAACCACAATGTCTTTAAAAACTATAAGTGAAGAAAATTACTGAAGGAGCCATGAAGAATTTGACAAAATTAAGTTTATTCACATAATATATGCTTTGAGATCTATTTCATCTGTGACTGAGCAAATTATAAACAAATCATGACTGAACAATTCAATATAAGGTTACATTAGGTGAGTGGGTGACTTGACATGAGGTTAGAGAAAAATCAGGGCCAGATCAAGAAAGGTCCTGTTAATGCAACAGCTGCTAATAGATGGGAGAGTCCTGTATTAATCTTTTGATCTATACTATTTAAAAATTAATTGCTGGCACTAACCATACTTGGTAGGATTACAAACTGCCAAGGCTGAATACACCCCCCTTCAAATCCCCTTGTTCTTCAATTTGCCATACCAAAAGGTAATCACATTTTCCTTGCTCATAAACTTCACATAACCCAATGGGCAATCACTGTCCTGGAGAACCACAAATAGATGCCCCTCACCCCAAAGAGTTGTAGAACATGTAGCATGCAAAATACCATTTTCTAAAATTCAAAAATCCTGAGTCTAAGACACTTAGCCCTATGGCTTTTAGATTTAAAAAAAATTAAGGAATTTTAATAGTAGCTAATGAGACTATTCACAAAGCACCAGGTGCTTTCCATGTATCAACTCATTTGACATGACAACAACCTAAGAGGTGGTCACTGCAACCATCACGTCCATCATACAGATGAGCAAGGTGAGCACAGGGGCATGACCTGACCCCAGCTTCACTGTCAGAGAGCTGCAGAGCTGTGACAGACTCCTCCCCTTCACTCCCACTAACCAAATCTCAATTCTGCCTCAACTGAGGTGCTGTTTTATCTACATTACTTTGGCCAAGTTGACATGCATACATTTTTTCCTATATCTAAAATGTATTTCTTTCCCTGAACTTTGCCAGAAACTGCTTATTCTTTTTAAATAGTTAAATATATTTACACTGTGTTAAGTGTTACATGGTATTAAGTGTTAGTCATATCCAACTCTTGTGACCATAGGGACTGTAGTCCACCAGGCTCCTCTGTCCATGGAATTAGCCAGGCAAGAACACTGGAGTGGGTTGCCATTCCCTACCCAGGGGAATATTCCTGACTCAGAGACTGAACCTGAGTCTCCTGCATTGTGCAGACATATTCTTTACCATCTGAGCCACCAGGGAAGCCCTTAAATTGTTGAACACTCGCTGTATACTAAGTTTAGGCACTTATTGTGTAAACACTGGGTCAAAGGTTACAAACACTTTGAAGGATCCGGCGGACACTCATAATTTCAAAAGAATACATCCCTTCATGATGTCAAATAAAAGGGAAAACACAACCCGCATGGTGTGTGAATTACTTCCGCTTCTAAAGCTGTAAGCCCAGTAAATGAGGTTTGACTAGATTCTGAAAAATTCACGCACTGACATTCTCTACTGTAAATCATTCTTCACAAGGAACTTCAAGCTGTGACCTCAAGTCTATGCTTCCAAACATCTTAGGACTCTAGACAAGCTAAATTAAATGAGGCTGTCCATAAATTTTTATTTCACAAATGGGGAATCAAAATGGCATGGATGATTTTGTTTCTTTGTTGAGATTTCATTGACTGCAGTTCTCCTCAGGAAAAGGCTACACAAGCTTCTAGATTGGACAACTAAACTGATGAGGACAAGTTACCCAGAGACAGTACAGTGGAGGGCTCAGTGCCAGCCTAGCACTTACTCTGCAACAACCACAGGGAATTCTATAATCTCTGGGCCTCAATTTCCTCATCTATGAAATAGGGTAACAGTAATAACCTACTTATAAGGCTGAAAAGTGCTGAGAACAGTGTGTGGCTCCCAGTACACGTCATCTTTGCAAGTTTACTAAACTTCTGCTCTGTATACTGCTTTTGCTATCTCATTTAATCACAGTCTCACAAGTCAAATATTCTTGCCATCATTTTACAAATGAAAAATGAAGACTTGAAGAAGTAGCTTGGCCATAAACCTACAGCTGAGGAAGTGACACAGTGGATTCAAATCAAGGTCTGAGTGGTTTCAGAGCCCTCCAGTCTGTTTAACAAAACCATGTGACTCATTTTAAGAGTCAAGAAATACAAAAAGGGCTATCATCTTCTTTCATTAAAAAGAGGGCAGAATTTGTTATGAAAATTATTCTAAAACTAATAAAATCCATTTTAAGAACATATGAAACATGAGGAAAGAAAATACTTTCTACTTGGGATTCACCAAGTAGATCTTTATCTACAGACCTTAAAATCCGGTAGTGAAGATGTAAAGCTGGTGGCGTGATAACCAACAAACCCGCTGTTTAGAATCTACGTGGAGGTGAGGAAACTTCTTCCCGGCACATTCCCGCCCGGCAGCATCTGCCACTGCTCTGAGTGGTGGATCGTGAGCACCGCTGTCGTCTTCTCGATGCTGTTAAGCAGATGGCAGTGCTAAACCCGAATGATGCAGCACATCTCCCGGTGGACTCTGTCTTCACTCACCACCGTTATCCCACAGCCTCGGCGATACATCTCACGTGTTCTCAAGAACAGGAAAGACAGCACTGAGGCGGCATTTGATTTACTGCCATTAGCACGCCTGTGCCCTGCTGCTGCTGCTGCCGTCCTGCCATGGAGCTCACACGTGAAGACTCCATGCGGCCACTTCACAGTTCTGGCATTTTCTACATACGAAGGGACTTTTTTTTCCCCCTTAGCTGCTTTCAGGTTAAGCAAAAGAATGTGGGTTTGATCTTAAAGAGAACTGGAATGAGGCCTGACTGCTATTCATAGTTTTGTCACGTTGGTCAAGCTCAAGTTCTCAGAACATTAGTTTCCTTTGTCAAACTAACAATCTTACATATGTTCTTGGGAATTAAATAAAATGATGGACATGAGAGCATTTAATGTACTAGCTAACACTTGATAAGTACTCCTTGAAAATGTGTTAATGAATCTTGAAAAAAAAATGCTATGGGCAGTATCTGCCCAACATCAGCCCTTCATGGACCACTTTCAGGATGCCTGCCATCTACGTCCGCCACTCATCCTGTGAGTGACTTAATATTATTCTCTGTATTATAGGCTTTATTTTAACTTAAGTAAGTTTACTATAATTTTTAGCAATACTATTCATAAAATCATGTAATTGATATGGCAATTCAGCTTTCCCAACAACTAAAGTCTAATCATTAAAACTAAAAGCGTCTGCCCATGTGCCACCTGAAACATGCTGTGAAACACCAGTGGTAAGTGCGCTTCTTTGAGAAACACTATGATAGAAAGAAAACGGACAGAGATCAGCACTGTCACTAAGCAAGTGACTCGGGCCACTTACTAAACCTAAACCTCTAAACCTCTCCTTGCATCTCCATTTTCTGAAGAAAAGGGGGTGAGAATATCTAACGTTTAAAGTTAAAATGAATATCAGAGGGGATACACGCATGGGTACATACACACATTCACCCTGTGGCACCAGCACTGCAGCAGAGGCCGACGCACGTAACTAACAGCGCTCCCAGTGCATGTCACAACCTTGGCGCTCACACCGCTCCTTTTCCCTCCTAGGGTGTAGCTTCATTTTTACTATAACCTTCCCCTCTTTTTTTTTTTCCTCACTGTAGGGTCCTTGACTGAGAATATATCGCCAGCTTTACTGTATAAACTGGGTTAGTGTGTCTGTTACTTGGTCAGTGTCCGCACATTACTGTGTAAGAAGTTTGTCGTCAATCGCTATACTGCTTAGTTTGTATGCTAAAGAGATTCCTTCAGCACTCATGCAGCAAGCAGTTAAACCATGGGCTAGGTGAAAGCGTATTTCACAAAAATTCTGCAAGCTGTGGTTAATCCAGGCCAAACCATTACTGTTTTTAAAAGTCCAAAACAGCCAACCCTGAAACAACACAGAGCTATCTTCCAATAGACAGTGATTTTACTGATGTTGAAATGCTACATCCTAAGTTGAACAATTGGTCATCATTTCCAAGGTGAAAATCGCAAATTATATTCACACCTCTCAAGTCAGCTCCTGAGACGACATTACTGCACATATAATGCTAAAGCTGCCAAGAGAAGCAACGGCAAACTAGAGAGCAGGGCAGACAGCAGCATTAACTTCTGGCTCATTGCTCTCCTTGCAACTGGTGTCTGAAAACACAGCTAAAGTACGTGGAGTTTCTTGACAGCCTCCATTACCCTGCCTATTTGGATAAAAGCGCTTAGGTGTTGTTTTGTCATAAAAACAAGTCAATAATTTTGTATTCTAAAATTTTTTCTTAGCTGGATAATGGTTTTCAGAGACAGACAAAAACCTAAGCTTAAGTACTCTTCAGGAGTGTATTCTTGGGAAAGTTGCTAAACATCACATCTTCAACCTCTATACATGGAAAAACTCAGCAGGTAGGGCCACTGTGAAAACTGGAGGTAATGCATATAAAGGACATAGACAGCTGAGTGCAAGACTTAATAGATTCTCCCACACTAGCAGCTCTTATTTCTAATTTCTTTTTTCAGTATTTCTAAGCGTTTTCAGGAAAATCACAGAGATTGTGGAGGATGAAATGAAATAAGTACTTGAAAGTACCATCAAACCACAAACTACTATGGGAAATTAGTATGTCAACATTAAACCCACCAGAAAATAAAACTGTTACTATGCAGTCATCCACTTATGCTCAGGAGGTTATTAGCACTTTTTGGAAACTCTTTTTGTTCTACTTTTTTTTTTTTACAATTGATAATTAGAGGAATCAAATATTTCTTTGAGAATTTATAAATATTCATAAACACAGACTAAAATATTCTGAAATTTGAAACAGTCAAGATAACTAACAGATCTCCTCATGTAGTTACCTTTCAGTGTGTGTGATGAGAGCACCTGAAATTTACTTTCTTATAAAATTTCCCAAACTCAATACTATATTACTGATGATGACTACAGTCATCATGCTGTAAAATTGTGACTGTTGTTAGAATCATAAATAAGACATCAAATGAAAACTAACCCCACTTAGTTGAGAAGGCTCCGGCCACGCCAGGACAGGTGCAGGTTGAGCTCTGAGGCCATTTATCATCTGCTCCTGTACTCCTCACAGCTACTGCAGAGCTGTGTGCCCATAGGAATGACTCAGTAACTATTTTTGTGCTGATGTATATTAGAATAATTCCAATATTGTAAAGAACAGTTCATACTTCTCTTCACAGAGAGGTGACAGCTTGTTGCTCATTAAGTGTGTAAAGTCAGGTAAACAATGCTTGTTTTACACTGCAGTACAAGGCCATTACAGTGATGGGAAACATAACTGAACTATGCTGAATTTTTCAGAACTCTGTAGGGACTCTCATTTGTACTCTAATTTTCATACAACGTATTTGAAAATTGATAAGAGAAAATTCCTTATTTGTAAACCTCCTGAGAGAAACTTTTTTCCTGCAACAAAAGTATGATAAAATGATTACAGCACATGAAGTGTAGACATCTAGTTTTAGCCTGCAACACTAGCATAAAGTTAAATGAAATTCTTAGGTTTGATGAAAGTGAAGAATCCTCCTGCCAGTGTGGAAGACACAGCAGACCTGGGTTCGATCTTCGATCCCTGGGTTGGGAAGATCCCCTGGAGGAGGAAACTGCACCCCACTCCAGTACTCTTGCTGGAATAATCCCATGGACAGAGGAGCCTGGTGGATCATGGGGTCACAAAGGAGTCATGACTGAGTGACGGGAAATACGAACATGAATCAGTTCAAGCAACTGAAACCAAAACTGTGACAAAAGGCGAGTTGAAAGATGATGGAGCAGAGCACAAAAGAGAATGCTTGGGGCCAATGTGGATCTACACTGCTCAGCCCTGTGAGTTAAGACAGGTGAGTTAACCTCTCTGAAGCTGCATGCAAGCAATGACATGCTTAGACTTGAATTCTGCAATATTTCAGGGCACACTGAGCAGGGAGAGTCTCTGTGAAGTCTATGGTCCAGTACACCAAGCACAAGGCCAAGGTTCAGTACTGACAATGAGAATGATGGCGATTTACAGGTCAGTACCTACTACTTGATTTGGGGGATGATTTCAAAATTTGCTCTAACTGGCTCAGACTAGATTTCTAATTCCAAGACATAACAGTGTTATACTTAAGCCAATGTTACAATATGTGCATATTATGAACTGACCTGTCCACCCAGAATCATAAATCTAAGCCCTACCCCAGTACCTATAATGTGTGTTTAGACACAAGACCTTTAAAGAGGTGATGAAGTCAAAGGAAGCCTTCTACGGGCCCTCGGTCAATCTGACCAGTGTCACTGTAAGGGAGGAAATCTGGGTACAAGGAGGCAGCGCAGGGGCGCGTGCCCAAGAGGAGACACCGTGTGAGGACCGGCATGGCCGCGCCAGCCGCACGTCATGGAGGGAGCCCCAGAAGAGAGACCTGCCAACACCCTGAGCTCAGACCTCCAGCCTTTGTGGCCCCAAGAAAATAAGCATCTGTTGCTTAAAACACTCTGTGGCATGTTGTTATGGTAACTCTAGTAAACTAACACAGCTTCTGGAAACACTTCTTCATCGTATTCCGTAACATAGCTGCTTCATCATGATTTACAGCAATTGCTGAAGAGGAAGACAGACAGACCGAGGTGCAAAGTCAGGCCCCTTAACTTGTAAGATGCATGATCTTAGGCAAGTTTAGCTAATTTTTATAAACCAGTCTTCTTTCTTTAAAAGGACTAATGCCTATTTCATAGGTTATGAGGATTAAATGACTATTCAGAGTACCTGTCCAACAGCGATTTCTGCATTTGCCAGATTGTGCAGTTCTCACGTGCAGTGCTTCAGGTAAGATGAGTTGTAGCACTGAAAAGATCTGACCAAGAAGGTGGCTGGGCTATTGGTAAGATGTTCCTTTTAAGTGAGTCTTCCCTGATGTTTAACGGGCTTATAATTTATAAGGTACCACCTCACTGGTCTCTGCCTCCAGGCTCACCATCTGCCAACCTGGCCTCTACACAGCCTTCTGGTTAATTCTCCAAACCCAAGTGTGAACACACCACTCCCAGCTGGCACCTCGTTGGTGGCTCCCTAGCGCTGCCGATGGTCTGGAGCCTGCGCCGCAAGCCTGGGAGGATGTGGTCACTCCCCTCCCGCCTCTTCTCTCTCGTCCGTCACACCATGGAGTTCCATGCCATGCTTGGCTTTGGGCAATGTCCTTTGGTGTCCGTACCTTCATGACCCCTACTGGCCCTTCACTTTCTCAGTGAAACACCCGACGTGTTCCCAATCAGACTCCTGCATTGTCTTAGCACTATTTTCTCTCAAACTCTCATGTGGTTACCATTTTACATTGCTTTTAAATATTTGTATTTCATTCTAGCTTATGAACTTTCCAAAGAGAGGGTCTCTATCTCAATAATCTTTGTAATCCAACATTGAGCACAGTACCTACATTTAAAACATGTAGTGGTCATTTAATACATACTGGCTGAATAAATGACCACAGGAATGAATGCCTCTGATCAATCATATCACCATATTATCACAGTTTAATATGGGCAGACTTCAAGCTCTCCAAGTCTGCTTCACACTCTGCATTAGCTATTTACTTCTCTGAACCTCGGTTTCATCATCCATATGACAGACGTGTTAACTCCTGTGCATTAAACTCCTCAGATTAAACAAGACGTGTGAGTAAAGGATTGTACTCCATGTATGATTCTTGACTAATTACTTAAACTTATGCTCTGTGCTTTCCTTCATCTATATAATGGGAACAGCCCTCATACTTCATAAAATTGCCAGAACATGGAGGGGAAACACGTAGTCTTGTCTGTTGTTTACTGTGTGCAAGTCACTCCAGGTGTGCCGTGAAGACAGGTACAAACACCATGCACAGGCTTCCTGGAAGGAGGACCAGCTGGGAGTCAAAGTTTAAAGGCTACTTACTTATGACACACTATACTGGAGAAAAACCTGGCATGAACAAAATGAGAAGAAAGTATATCCCTGCCCACCTCAGGACCCAAATGGGGATCTCCTTAAAGCTTGCCTTGACCCACATGAGTTCAGGAGTGAATTTATGCTTCATCAACTTATGCTCCATGTAGTCCATATTTATTGAAATTTATGCTTGATACAGCCAGCATTTTGGCTTGTGTATGTCTATCTTTGTCTTCCACTTAGAGTTTTAAGCATAAAGCAAGAGGCTTCTCAGGATTTAGGAAAAGATTCTGAACAGAACACACAGATTTCATACACTAATGAACATCAAAGTCTACTATGCCATGACTATAATGCTGTGTTTCCCCTCTGATAACACTCGTTTCTAAGTGAACAACTTCAGAAAACGAATCAGAACTAACTCATTTTTCACAGACAGGAATCTGAGGTTGTTAGAAAACAAGAACACTGTTGCTAAGAAGCAGACATGATTTATGAACACAACAAAACTTCTGTCACTCCCATCCCCTGCACTGATGAAGCAGGAAAGTCACATGTTTCTAAGATACTTTGGAGCCTCTGGACTCGAGAGCCACAGACCTGGTACACATTGTTCTTCCTTAGAATATACTGAACGCTTAAGCTAAATTTTTAGAGAAAATAAAAGTCTCAAATTGTATCTTCCAAGACGCATTGCTTTAGCACTACAGTAAATTTGAGTGCAGTACATGCTAGTTGGTAGGATAGAGTTTCTCCAATTAAAACAAAACAAAGGCCAAGTCAGATCACCCTCACTGGCCAATCGTCATCCTGTTCCCAAGAGGGTATATAAAATGTGGACAGCACAAGTGTCTGCTGTGGGGTCTGTTCAGAAAGAGTGATACTTACCTTTGGGTTGGGGCGCTATAGCTGTTATCATAGGAATCATAACTCTGTTCATCATAAGCAGTGCCATATCCATCATCATAGTCCTAAATACAACAGAAGGACAAAAAGTTCAGAGAAGTTTCTGGAAAGAAAGAAGCATTTTGCTTTCAGTGAATCTTTATTAATTCAGCTACCATTGAACTCTATATCTAATTATAATGTAAAGAAAAATATAAAATTTTCGTATCAGTGAAAATGATACAGTAAGAACTTTCAAAAATTCCCTCTAAAAAAGCAAAGAGAAACTGGTAAAAACTGTCAGAATGAACATTTTCAGAACTCTGGAAATTAACCACAGGCTTACAGAAATGTAGGGAACATTTATTTTTTAAAAATTGGCTGTATCTTGGAAAGAACGGTGAGCTCTGATGATTTAACCTGTTCTATTCCCATCCCTCACCCCAGCTCTGTAGGAGCCCAAATCAATCAATCAGGAAAGCAGCAGGCCTGAGGCCACTGGAGGGGGCAGGCAGGGTGGAGAACTTTCCAAACCCCATTCCCAGACTTTATCAGACTCGACTTGGAGATGATCCAGTTGTCATCCACAAAGCCTTCTCCCTGAGGGTCTCTGAGAAAATAACTAGGGGCAACTGTTTATGATCTCAGCTGCTTGAGGTGTGGAGGAAAACTGGTGCAAACAACAGGCTACAAGGAAAAGTAGAGGAATGAGAGATCCATTTGTACTGTGTCATATAGCTGCCCAGGACAGACCTGAGAAGGTCCTGAGTGCTTCCCTCTGGCTGACCTTGAGGTTCAGCATAAGAAGGAAAGTCAAGGCTAAGCCAGAGTTAGTTGTAAATTGACTGGCTGAGTGTTGAAGAGATACTCCAACATGTACTCACAGGCTCTTGGCAAAGATGAGGGACTTAGTTTCTAACCATTTGATAAAACCTCCGTCCAGTCATCAGCGTTAACGTCCTGAGCACCACGTTAACCGAGAAGACACTTCCCTGGCAATGCAGGATAAATACTGACTTCACAACATAAGTTTGGAAAAGTAACTAAAGTCCCAGCCCAAAATGTGGAGAATTTGATTCCCACATGGAAATATTATTTATTAAACATCCAGTTTAAACAAACAAAAATATGCAATGTACAGAGAAATGCAAAGTATAGTCTGTAAACAAGGAAAACAGTAGTCAATAGAAACTGTCCCTGCAGAAACCAAGACAGTGCACTTGCTGGACATAGATCAGTTACCGGAAGCGCATTCAAGGAGCTAAAGGACAGACTGCATGGGACAAACTAAAGAAGGGCATGAGAACAATGCCTCACCAAAACAGAGAATATTAACACAGAAACGAAGCCAAAGACATTCCTGAAGTGCAAAGTATAACTCAAATGCAAACTTCACTAGCGAGGTTCAAGAGCAGTCAGTCTTTGTCATCTTAGTTATTAGTTTCTTAGATAGGCTAACAAAAGCCAAATAACCAAAAAATGCAGACTCCATCAAAATTAAAAACTTCTCTGTCAAACGACATTAGGAAGAAAGTGAAAAGACAATCCACAGTGTGGGAGAAAATATTTGCAAATCATACATCTGATAATGGTCAAGCATCCAGAATAGATGAACTGATGAAGAACGGTCATAGCTCAACAACAGAAAGACAATGCAACAAGAGCTAAAGCCATCCTCCGTTTCTTCAGGGACATTCTGAGGACACTGTGCAGATGTGGTAACAAGTACATGATGGTTATTTCACAGCTATTTTGGAAGTGAAAAACATCCAGAGAAATGATCATTCTGTAAGATCAAATTACATATGCTGCTCAATAACATTTATATCCATGGAAGTGTGAATCCTGTTCTACAACTGACTTCTAAGTTTCTGGGGGTAATCAATTACAGTGACTTATTGATATTTAGTTAACATTTAAAAGAGTCAGGATATAATCTATCTATTTTTGGAACATCAGTATTATCAATGATAATCAATTTAATGATTACCACAGATCTCTTGGAGTGGAGAAATGTGGTCAAGGGGTAAGAGAAAAGATCTGGAGACAGATGGGCTTCTGTGTTTTATTGTCACTGATTTTAGACAAGATTTTCAAGTGATGACCATGGTTATTCTCTTTGAAGAAGCATCTAATACCATAACTCAATTTATTTAATTTAGAAAAGCAAAACTATCAAAATAGTTAAATTATAATACATTTAATTGTGTGAGACAAATATGAATTCAAAGGGATGACACTGTCTTTGTAGGAGTAGGCTTATACAATTTGTATACGATCACCTAAAGAGTTTTTAATGTTTTTTCACAAAGGAGAAATTGAGTATTTATTGAAGAGGTATGTGTTCAAAATTCTGAAAACAGATAAATATAACAGGAATACTCATTAAATAATGGCAGAGGAAGAATAAAAGTCAAAAATATCCTTGGAACATACTGGAAAGCCACAATGTCTCTTGCAGTAGCTGAAAGTGAGTTGCTAATATAGCTATGCTCTACCAATGAATAATGCAAGGAGGAGAAACATATCAGATAAGATTCAAACAAACAACAATACAAAACAAAAATTGAGATGATTTTAGTTATAAGTAGCAAAATGAGATATTACAATTCTGGTGAATTAATAAATTCAGAAATTAAGAAAGCAACTATCATTCTTAACAACAAAAAAGTAATTTTTACCACATTAAAAAAAAAAAAAAACCTAGAAACAACCTAGTAACACTACCTCCTTCCCTTTAGACCCTACCCTGTGGCTGGCACTCCTGCTGGACACCAGAGAGGAAAAGGGGTGTCCTGGTCTAGTGAGGACTCTGGCAGAGATGACAGGGGACTAAAGAGAGAACCATCAGGCAACATGGAGCATCAGGATAGCACAGAACCACGCAAAAGGCAAAGGGGAATAAAGTGTCCCAGAAGTGATGAAAGCAGAGAAAAGCAAAAGCAGCTGGGAAGATTCACTAAAAATCAGGCAGGATGAACGGCAGGTGCAAAACAATGGAGGGACAGACATAAGACCCCTCTCACCCAGGGTCAGGCAGGCATGCTGTGGTGCAAATTCAGGCCGGGGGCAATGAGCCTGAGACGCCACATACAGACCACGTGTGGCCAAGGCACGGGTGTGGGTTCAGATTCTGCACCCCAGGAATCTCTCTGCAATGCTGTGGGCATGGAGGGGAAATCAACCTGGAGGGCTGGACGTGCTACTAGGTCACTGCCTTCAGCATGTGGTTTGGCAAAATGTAGAGCTTACTGATGCTTCAGTAATCCGTCAGCAGCTTTAAAAGAATATGGCTTCAACCATGCAGAATTCTATGCTTATTTAAAGAATCAAGATTCTTTAAACTCCTGTAAATGACTGGAATTTTCTTAACTGAAATGTAAAATAACAGACTATTTTAAACTTAGTTATGTCATTCATTCCTTGCTCAATTATGCTGAGATAGTATTAATAAAAGGCTGTGTGTGTGTTAGTCGCTCAGTCATGTCTGATTATTTCCAACCCCATGGACTATAGCCCGCCAGGCTCCTCCATCCATGGGATTCTCCAGGCAAGAATACTAGAGTGGGTTGCCATTCCCTTCATCAGGGGACCTACTCAACTGAACCTGGGTCTTCCACATTGTAGGCTGATTCTTTACTATCTGAGCCACCAGGGAAGCCCTAATACAACGTTAGTTTATTTGAATTTTCAAATTGTTTAGGTCATTGAATAATTGACTTCCGTATTTAACACTGACGATTTAAAAAGATTAAAAATGCAACTCTCACAAGATTTCTTTCATGATGATTTCACAGCTGGATTTGTTCATGGCAGTGTAGCGCCTCTTCCATTACAAGCATTATTTGTTCAATGGACAGGACTTGAAAAATACAGGGAAAGCATGAAGCAGATTTTAACTGACAAAAGGAGGAAAAATGAGTGTGAACATGGATAAATGTGGCTTCTGGGAGGGAGTGAAGTGGATTCTTGTTGATACCTACTATTTTATTGCAAGACAGAGGTGAGATCATTGGCTGAGAACAGCGGAGCAGTCAGCCAGCAAAGGATCAACAAATGGTTAAAACAAGGAAGGAGCTCAAAGCTGTAACTACTGTGCCCATGGGCCCTGGAGCCTGTGTTCCACACGAGAGAGGCAACTGCAAGGAGAAGCCAGCATGCCACAACCAGAGAGGAGTCTGACTAGCCGCAACTAGAGAAAGCCCAAGCACAGCAACACAGACCCAGAAAATTGAGAGTAAATAATTTTTTTTAAAAAGAGTGAACAAAGATGGACAAGAAATAAAAGTATGTTGATAAACACTCTTGCAGCATTCAAGAGACTTATTTGTCAAGATCCACTTCTGCACTTTCATCTTTGATAAGGAAGACGTCTAAATGGAGCTGACAGGGTGACCTGGACACTTGGTAGGCACCAGGGGGCCCCCAGAAGGCAAAATATGTTCTAACACAGGTAAAAATCTTTCATCTGCCACTCCCAACCTGAAAACCACAGACATATGACCCGATACCAAGAAATCTTGCTTTGAAGAGAAAAGATGTTCTAGGATAAAGGAAACAGCATGATCTATTTAATTCTATTTCTGTCACAAGTAAAATCAAGCATAAAATTTAAGATGGGAAAAACCATTTTAAACAGAGAATTTACAAAAATGATTTAAAAATAATGTTTAGGTTTTGGGTCCTTTTAAAAGGAGACAATTATGCTAACTATACACCACCTCACTATAATTAGGGTAAAACCTGGTCATTTAAAAATGTACAAAGTTTTCATATAAAACACAGTGTTAAAAGATTATTTAGGCTTATGATTATTTTGAGTTTATCAAACACACACATTCTTTTGAAAAATTCATTTTTGCTGAGGTTCTGAATAATAGTAATATCCTTGTTGAGTATCAACAATGACCGTAAACACATCACATAGCCAAGTTATTTTATAATTAAGGACAAAAATCACAATTTTAATAACAACTGTAAATAAGAATCTGTCCCCTATAATCATTTAAATAAGACATCATTAATTCAACAATCAAGCTGCATCCCCACGTGTTGATCTATGGCTGTGAGGAATACATTACGCAGCTTCTAGACTCGCACAATCCCCTAACCACAGTCTCTGGAGTCTGACGCCTGTGTTTTGGTCCCAGCTCTGCCTCTGATCTGGCTGTGTGGCTTTGGGCCATCACCTGCCTTCTTTCACCTCAATTCTGCAATCTTAATTCATCCCCTGGCTGTTTCCAGTGGTTGTGGGAGAAACTAACCCAAGAAATATACATAAAGGCTGTCTGGCACAGCTCTTGCCTAATAAACCTGGTTCCAGTTTACTGAAGACTAATTCCTGTTAACACTCTCAAGCTATTAGGCCAGAGAAACATCAGAGCTACCAACCAGGTAGCTTTCTTTTGGTGAATGTAATAAATTCTTAAAATATTGTCTAAACTGTGATGTCTACATCTTCATTCTGCAAATATGAGTATTAACTACTACTGTGATTTTTAGGTAAAAGAGTGGCTGACCAAGAGTAGTTGTAATTCTATCCACATCTGGCCACAGCTTTTAAAAACAGGTCTCCATCAATTATTCATAGAATATCTTCTCTCCTCTGTTTGTCTCTCACTGAGATAGAGCTAGATTTATTTAGATTTGACAAGGAATACAATGTAATATAATACAGAAAATAACAAAGAGGTTAACTCAGAAATTCCACAAAGGAAAGAGAAAACTGTAAATAGAAAATTAAACCAAAAATCCCACAAAGATGAGAAAAGTGGGTAATTCAATTTTATTAAGCCTACATTATGTACCTCTGGTAAGGATTTTTATGTTGGTTTTTCCATTTTCCCCAGGAGGCTGACATTTGTCGAATGCCTACTGCTCTGAGCCCTTGGGGAGACTGTACTGAACAAACAGAATCAAACAAGCACCTCTGTCCTCAAGCAGCTTCCATTCCAGAGGGGAACATAACACACCTCAGTCCTCAGGGACACAGGGAAAGAGCAGGGATGCTGGACATCTTGGAGAGGTGCCAGGAGTCCTCACAGAAAAGACTACAAATGCAAAAAAAGTGAGAAGCCGCTTATGTGGATTTTTGATTTTGCTGGTGGTGCTACTGGTACTTCCAGCAGAAGGAACGGCAGATGGAAAGGTCAGTGTGGAGTGAGCCAGGGAGGGAAGCGCAGGAGCCATGTCTCGGGCGGCCTCTGGGGCTTCAAGTGAGGCGCACTGGAGGCTCTGGTGCCTCATGCGCTCTTCAGGGCTGTCCAGGTTTTTACCTATTCATTGACTTAACTTCCAATACACTACTTCTTCCCTTAGCTGTGTCTAACCTGGAACTAAAACCATTTCATTATTCTTTATATTTTTCAATTCTAGAGTATTTGTTTTCTATATTTTCCAATTCTCTGCTTAAATCATCAATTTTATCTTTTCAATTCCATGATTATAAATAACATAAAGTTTGTGTCTGCTTTATGAATCTATTATGGTCTGTTTTTACTGGTTCCTCATCTTGCGTGCCTATAATTTTTGATTAATTGCAATTATATATGAAGAATGAGAGAAATAACTGAAGGCCCACACTGTTGTGTTTTTCTAGAGAGAATTACACCTGCTCTCGGTGCAGGACAGGAGGAGTCGCAGTCCCAGCTTCACTGCACCCCACACAGGGCCATGACGACAAGCAGCCTTCCTCTGAGAGGACAGCTTTTCTGGGTTCCCATTCAAAGTAGAGGGGATTTATCAGCCTCCTACACCCAAACTTGGGGGGCCATGGACTCCAACTACTTAAACCTCTCAAACTCTGGATTTCTTCTGAGGCTCAATTCAGATTCTCAGCTACCTCTTCAGGAACTGGGAGATGCCCTCACAGCCTTTCTCAACCAGGGTTCCACCAGAGAGTGAAGCCCGGTCCCACGGTGTCCACTATGTATGAAGTGGCTCACTTCTCTCCTGAGCATGCAGTGCAGCGGTTGTTGGCATCACCCCCACAAAGCTAAGGAAATAACCATGCGCGTCATCTTCTATGTTCTGCTATTCAGATGAGGAACCCCAATTCCTATCAAATAGCCAATGTATTTGATTATTACCTATATCGTCCACTAGAAATGCAGTCTCCCTGAGAACAAGGGCTTCACCGACCTTGTCTACTAGTGACCCCAGGGCCTGGTACAAGACAGACTTCAGTAAACACTTCCTGAACGGTGATTGACTGGTAGGGAAGGGTTTACATGAGTTCTCTCATTCACCATGGGTCGTGGCATGACTGGCCAGGTGCCTCCAATCCCATGGTGGAAGGGGAAAGGGCTCCTGACCCACCATGACGTATGCCTGATTCACAGTGCAGAGGTTGCTCCACAATGAAAATATCCCTATCAGAATTTCATAAGGCTAGTATTACGATTACTCCTTGCTCAGCTTGTAGACTCACCCAGAAACCTTCAGATTCTCATCTGGTCTAATAGTGGAGGGACCAGATGTGCTCGAGGTTTGTTCAGCTTGAACAAATCTGCTTGATGAAAGACGTGCTGTTCTGTTACAAACAAGAGTGTCTAGTCTGTCTAGTACAATGTTTTTAATACACAAACTGATCATGTTTTCAACTTTTTATTCATGCATAATGTAAGGCGTAGGAAGGCACACACCCCAGGTGCACAGCTCAGTGAGCACAGCTGTGCAATCAGCACACAGATCAAGACAGGGGACATCTCGGCCCCTGGACGCTCCCCTTGGGCTCATCCTCAGTTACTATCTCCCCCCAGAAGGAAAGCCATCCCGACTTTCAACATTGCTGGTGAGGTTTACTTGCTCTTCAGCTTCATAAAGATGGAATCAGAGTGGCACCCCCTCTGTGCCTGTTTCTTTCAATCAGCTTCATGCTCATGAGATCCGTCCATCGTGCTGCAGGCAGCAACCACTGGTTCCTTCTCGTGGCCTGAAAGCTTGCCTATATGACTGTACTGTCACGTCCTTATCCACCCTAGTTGTAAATGTTTTTTAGTTTTGCCTACACACCTCTTACATAAGTCTTATGAGCCTCTGTTGTGGTTCCCAGAGCAGAAACGCTGTGCCTTGGGAAGAAGGCCTGTTTTTAGCTTTAACATGTAAGGAGATCCAACCAGTCCATTCTGAAGATCAGCCCTGGGATTTCTTTGGAAGGAATGATGCTAAAGCTGAAACTCCAGTACTCTGGCCACCTCATGCGAAGAGCTGACTCATTGGAAAAGACTCTGATGCTGGGAGGGATTGGGGGCATGGGGAGAAGGGGAGACAGAGGATGAGATGGCTGGGTGGAATCACTGACTCGATGGACATGAGTCTGAGTGAACTCCGGGAGTTGGTGATGGACAGGGAGGCCTGGCGTGCTGCGATTCATGGGGTCACAAAGAGCCAGACACGACTGAGCCACTGTAACTGAACTGAACCAAACCACCAACCCCTTTTCCAACATAGTTGTATGGACTGACATTCCCACAGCAGTGGGTAAGAATTCCTACAGCACCCCATTCCAGTTAACACTTGACTGTTTTAACTTTAATCTTCCTGGTGGGTGTGAATAACTCTGAATAGTTCCTAACAGTCCTATGTGATAAGCACTAATATTTCCATCTACAGATTAGGAACTGAAGTATAAAGTAGTTAAGGAACTTACTTAAGGTCACACAGCAATTAAAGGCACAGCAAGGAATTAAAACTAGTCAGTTTGGTTCCCAAGCTTGCTTTTAACCACTGTGATACATTGCCTGACTATACTAAGGGTCAGACGCTGTAGCCTGATGAACTCCCCAAGACAATGTCGCACTATGAGGTTATCTCTAGATGTCCCCCTAAATACTCATGTAAGTCAACTGCAGGTGTTCTTATCCTGAAGAGTCACTGTGCTTTGTTTCCATATCAAGAAATCAAACACTGATTACTCACTCAATGAGGGGCTCTGTGGATAAAAAGGCATGACCCTATCATCAGCTTAAAATAAAATGGGAAAACTGACAAGTGAAGGCGTGACCATATCACTCCAAGGTGAGTACCCTAACTAGGATGTACACACACGGATCCAAATAATAGAGAGGGAGCCCCTGGCGCATACAGGGGATTGTCGAAGGCTTCAACAGGTCCTCTGTAGACTAGGGTCTACTTGCAAGCAGAACTGAGCTCTACGCAAGCTGATTAAAGGCTCAAGAAAACAATAACAGTAAGACGGCAGGTTCCTGTAGGAAATCCATTGTAACAGAGGACTAATCTAGTGCCTCAGGACTAACCCACCTGAGGACTAGGACACATCCATCATGCTGCTCAGATAACCATCTTCATTAGGGAGGCAAGATCTGCTTTCCAGGCCTCAGAGACACTGTCATTTAGAGTCCTCTGCTCCATGAACAAAGCAATTTTCTGGGGTTGTTTTTGCTTAAAGTAAGAAGGAAAAACAAAATCCCTTCATATTCATAAGCTTAAAATCTGAAATTATTTCCTAAAGTATTGCATTTTTAAAATAGGTCAACTTTTCAAGCAGTTTAAGAAAGAGACAGACTTGTGAAGCACCTGATAGACATTTCAAGTAAATTGCACACTGCACTTACTCTTGCTTCTGGTAAAATGGAGATAAAAAAATGATAGAACCTTCATCTTTTTATCTAAAATAAAAAGGTGTCCCTAGGCTTTTCAATTCACATTTAAAATGCATTTTCATAAATAACCTTTTCACAATCTGTACTGTTTTAATTAAATTTTTTGCTATGGAAAACAAGATAATTTAAGCAGTTTAGCGATTAGTTAACTGTCAAAAAATTATACCAGCAGTCACCGCAATGGGAAGATTTGCGTCAGTACAACTCTCATTGTACTCAAACTCCCAGACTAGTCACATAATTCAAACTTCACGTGAGCTCTCAGAAGAATGAGGAATGTGCTTTCACTGAGTCTTTAAACAAAAGCTATATTAAAGAATGACATGTATATTTTAAAGATATATTTGGTTTTTCCCTAAAGGCTTTCACTGATGTTCCTAGTTGACTAAACTTCAGAAGGGTTTATTCTTCAGGCAGATGGAGAAACAGTGTTCCCTGTGGTGCCATTTTACAGACAAAGACACTGTCTATGTAGTGTTTTCTGGAGACAAGTTTCTTCTTCTACAGCTTTAATGAGCCTGATCTAGAGAACAGGCAGAAAAGGTGGCCTGCATGTACAACACAAAGTTCAGGTTTCTCCTATTCAAACTGTCTCTGTGACACGTCAAACCTGGATTAGGTTAACCAACGTAAGAAGTTCCATGAGGAAATACTAGTTGCAGAAGAACTAGTAACACCACTAACTTACCAGTCATAGACCGCTTGCTCTAATAAGTTTTCATATAACACCCTTTATATCTGAAGTGATGAAATAATTTTCCCATTCATTTGATAATTTCTCTGTTTGCAAATACAGAGTTTTAAATGAGATGAAACTGGCTTGTCTAGGAAGCAGTGGGTCTTGGCTAAGAGTGCGGCTCTCAAGCCAGACTGCCTGCTTTACATTCTAGCTCTGCCCTGACCAGTGGCATGCCACTAGGAAGTGTTAACTCATGGTAGTGTTTTCTGGATATGGTAGATCTATGCAAAGAGCTGAGAAACGTGCTTGTGAGGAAGTAAGGGCATGTGGGTTTTATTACTAACTAGAAGTGTGATTTGGGAAAAATTTTCTAAACTGCCTGGAGATCACTTCATGGGGATGAAGTGAGGACTAAATAAGATGATATAGGGTACAGTGCCCAGCACACTAACATGTTCTGTAAATACCCAACAAATGGCAGCTTCTTTTTCTTCCATCAACTTCTAGAAGCTGAAGAGTACTGTTTTCCTGTCATTACTGAATCAGAAAAATACTAGAGGACAGAAAAGTACTATTCTATACTTCCCTGATGGTTTCTAAGTGAGACCATCTGCTTCAGGTACTGTCCTTCTAAACATATAATAAGTTAAAGCAGTAACTTCTGACCTGAAGACTGAAGTTGATGAGCTCACAAAGAAGCATCTAGAAAGCTAGGGAACTTCTGCAGTCAGTAAGACTTGGAAGGTCCATGGCTAGGGAGGTGCTGACACACAGTTATGACTGGGTCGCCAGCTCTGGTGCTTCTACTCTTTCCTCATTTATTTTTCCTTCTTTCTAGGTCATAACATTGCACAAGTTAGAATTCTGGGAATAAAAGCTTCAGACTCAGGGTTAGGGAACCTGGGATTGAATCTCAGTTCACCCCTTTCCCAGCCCACAGGCCATGGGACAGGTGCCTGTCCCGGCACAGTGCAGGCCAGGATGCCTTTCCTTCCTACTGTCCGGGCGAGGACTCCACTTGGCAGTGCTGTGAGACTGGGGCAGAAGCGTGCCCCACCGCACATCGAATCGTCCATGGAGAGGGCCTGACCAGAGGGTCTGCAGGGAAGAGGGCCGGGTGCTCTGGTCAGACGGACCTGGCTCTGCTACTCCCTACACCCCTGCAGCTTTGAGGAGCCTGCATCTCCTCCTCTCATACCCACAAATCCCTTCATGTGCCAGCCACCCTGCACCGTGCTTAAGCTGGCACTGCCATACCAGATGGGGTGGTTTGAGGACAATTTCACATTCTGTTCAGTAAACATCATACAGCTGCGTAATCAGAGCACATCAAGTACCTGAAAGAGCTTTCATAGTCTGATGAACTCGTAAACCTTCATCGAGAATGCTCCACCGTATGTATGTTTAAAGGTGATTAACCCATCAGTTCAGGCTCAAAAGCTTAGACTGATCACACAACACTAAGATAGCAAGGGATGTTAGTGAACCGTAAATACCTATGAATAGATGGCTGACACAATCATAATGAAATGAGGGAAAAATTATATGATTAAAATTTCTAAGACAATTTTAGTTTATGCATCTTTAGAGGTGAGCTTGCATTTGAAAAAAGATCTTCATTTTTAAAATTATTTTTCAAAATTTGTTTCAGAATTCAAAAGATTCATAGTCACTCACCTTTAGTTTGTTTCTCATTAGAATTCTTGCTTTATTTATTCTGTGACCCTCTTTTCAGTATCAAGATTTACATTTGATGAAAATACAGTTTCTTATTAAAAGAACATGTTTAGGGTGACAGTGGAAAGCAAGTCAGTTTCAGAAAACAATCAATTAACAGAATTTTAAAGTTGGAAAAGAGGTTAGAACAGCATCTGGTCCATCCTGCTGATTTACAGGTAAAATACCATCACCTGCATTTTGCAGATGAAGAAACTAAAAAGGTTAATTTACACAAAAATAGTGATGTAGACAATAAGGAGAATTAGAAACTGAGTATTTTACATCTCAGAGTAATATTCTTTTAATTAAACTGCATTCTTTTGTATTTATTAGCCACTGAATATTTGTTACAATTGGCTTTATTTCGTGAAGCATGTCTAACAGTGTGTATGGCACATGGAATGACAGTAGGTCGGCCTCAGTAAAAGTCACCCTCACATGTTTATTTAGTAGCTCCAAAATGTCAGGCCTCATGATGGGCTCTGGGCAAACTAATGTTTTAAAAAATGATGTAGTTCCTACCCTAAAGAATTCCAGTCTATGGGGGACAAAGACAAGTAAGTTGACTCTGAGGCAGCTTTCAGGGCCCCCAGGATGCTGCTTCCTGTGCCTCATGAGGACCAGGAAGGCTTCAAGACTGAAGAATAAACAGTACCAAGAACTGGTAGGGACAGAACAAGAAAAGGCATTAAAAGAGAACCAAGAGCACGTACAAAGCCACACAGCTCAAGTCCTGCTATGTTTAAGGAACTGCAATGGAGGGATCAATTGGACATAAATATCAATGGACATAAAATGATAATGTGGGAAGGGCAGGGGGTTAAAAGATGATGCTGAGAAAGTCTTCAGATACCACTCAGAAGAATCTCAACTTTATCCTCCTAAATTTCTAAACTAGTTCTCACGCTCCAGGGATGGCCAAGCAGTAGTATCAGTCAGGCTTTAGATGCCAGAAAGTATAGACTAGAAGTAATATGAGAAACACATTATTTAAGGGAAGGACCCAGGGGGAGGGCAGGACCACAAGCAAAGCTGAGACTAAGGAGGCAATGATGATCATCTGTCCATCTGTCCATCCATCTCAACAACCAGCATTTACTGAGGGAGTACTATATGTGAGGTGGTAGGAACAAGAATAACACAGATTTAAGGTTTGTGAGAAGTCAGACATGAGAAAACATACAAACAGCTAACTGCTAGGTGTGGAAGGTGCGCTCTTGGAGGACATCATCACAGCACGAGCTGGACGCGGCAGGTGGACAAGAATGTTTCCTGAGATGCAGGAGGACCGGCGTCTTCCCTGAAGCAGCTGTGATAGAGGTGAACTGGAGCTCAGTTCCTCATGGGAAGTGAGCTTGTCTACTGTGTGAACGCAAGGAATGAAGACAGATGCACACAATCCTGGGCGTTGGGTTCCCTCAACCTGGGCCCGGGGACTGCACCTCAGCCTCCACCGAGCTGTGAGTGCCATGGGAAGGAACAGGAAGGGACTCTACAGAGAGTCAGAGGGGTGGCTGCTAACCCGCAATTGTCAGGTGACAGGATGGAAATGCACAAGACTTCAGAGACAGTAAATAAAGCGACCACACTGAGTGTCTGGGGAACAGTCAGCCCTCAGTAGCCATGAGGGGCTGGTTCCAGGACCCCCTCGGATCCAAAACCCACAGGCGCTCAAGCTCCTATGTAAGATGGTACAGTATCCGCATATCACCTACCCACCCCACCCTTGTACCTTAAATCATCTCTGGATTATTTACAATCCCTAATGCAATTTCGGAGAAGGCAATGGCACCCCACTCAGGTACTCTTGCCTGGAAAATCCATGGACGGAGGAGCCTGGTAGGCTGCAGTCTATGGGGTCGATAAGAGTCGGACACGACTGAGCAACTTCACTTTCACTTTTCACTTTCATGCATTGGAGAAGGAAATGGCAACCCACTTCCAGTGTTCTTGCCTGGAGAATCCCAGGGACAGGGGAGCCTGGTGGGCTGCCGTCTATGGGGTCGCACAGAGTCGGACATGACTGAAGCGACTTAGCAGCAGCAGTAGCAATGCAATGTATTGCCTGCTTGTGGCAAATTCAAGTTTTACTTCAATTTTTAAAATTTCTGGAACAAAAAAATTTTTTTTTCCACTAGTAGTTGGTTGAATGCACAGATGTCAAACCTGCAGATATGGAGAGCCCTCTGTAGTTTGTGCTTCCTTTGTATGTGGAGTCTAAAACAATTCATCAAAATGGATTTCACTTTTGAGATTCATATGTAAATTGGACTCTGCCAAGAAGCTTCAAACATGTCCTTTTGTAATGACACCAACATTTTGAATTGTTAAAGTGTTCTCATTGAATAGATTCTGGGTTATACTAGTTATTTGTCATTAATTATTTTGACATAAATAATGAATCAATGTCATTTTGGGAAAAAGATGCTTCTTGTCCTCAAAAAAGAGATGAGAAGTTACTGTAATTATGTCTGATTTTACTAAGTTAAAAGTGGAGCATAAAGCCCCAATTTATACTCAAATGGTTGAAAACACATCCATTAGCTATTTTTTTTCCATTTTGGAAAAAAACTAACTATGTTGAATTGCACTGCATTATTTTGAGTTATTCTTAGAAAACCAGTGTTCACAGAGATGGTTAACCTCTGCTATTCACATGGCCACTGTGAGTTCTACATGCTTTAGTGATAATACGGTTCTCACCACCAGATTTATTTGCTAACAGAGGTTCTTCTCAATGACACATGCTCAGGGAATATTTGTGACGGTGACTCTGATGAAGAACAGTTGGCTCAGATGACATTATAAATAATCAAATATCTTCACCAACTGACATTAAGAAAAATCAGTTGCATTTCAATAGGCACATTTCGACAAGAAAATACTTTTACATTATCAGGCTTTCTTGCTTGGGCTAAGAGGAAACACTTTTATAATACACATACTACTATGCCCACTTTTATAATGGGTAACTATTTAATAAAAAAACTTTTAACATATATCATAAATTGAGTTTTTCTAGGGCCTAAAACTGCACTGGAATACCTTCATTTTAGTACACATAATCTGAAGAACATTGAGTATTCTAAGGACTGAAATATATAGTTTCTCAAAAAAAGCACCAGTTGTGGCAGGATTAAAAGAACAGGTTTCATCTCTTTTTTGTTTAAATAGGCAACTGATAGGACATCTTTGCATCTTTTATTCTGGAAATAATGGCCTCAGATACTAAATGTTAAACGAAAATTAAAATAAATAAACCAAATGGGTCAGATATAACCAGCAAGTTCTATACAAAAAGAAGATTTGTTACCACAAATGTATTACAAGGAAATCATTAAAAATTACATTTTTGAGTTCTAAAGGAATGACAAGCCTTTTTTAGAGATACAGATGCTTGAAATTCCTAAAGTGAAAATGCTGGTTCAATTTTTTTGCCAATACATATAATAATGCCTTATTACTATTTTTTAAGTCCTAACCCCATCCCATTTGTCTTAATGGTCTTCAGTTTCTGTTTCCCTACTTAAGGCAGCTTATATCCAGAGAATGATTACACTGAGGGGACCACAGAAGTGACCTGATCTCCCTCATTGCCCCTCCAAGGGGAGCAGTGTGCGGGGCCTGCGGCACGTTCCTGAAAGATGAGCGGACCTGACCCTGTCAGCTCGTAGAGCCTGGTCTCAATCCAGCATCGGCTGCTAGAGACAGAACACAGGCCCTGAGTCGTGGATCCCTGTCTGCGCCCTCTCTCTACCCTGTGACTTGGGAGAAGACACAACTCCCCACACCTTAAGTTCTCACAATGGGACCACAATACCTCTGAGTGGCTGTGAGAATGAGACGGCACAGCATGTAAGATGGTGCCTCGTGGAGAGCAGTTTCTCATTAAATGTTACATCCTTCTTGAAAGTTCATTCTTACACTCAGATCAGGTTTATATATACGTGATTCTGTGATTTTCAGGAGTCAAACAGAATCAGCCTTCTACCTCCATAATCTGCAATTGCCCTCCTAACCCTAGAAGACGAGAATGATGAAGGGATGGTCTTTTTCCAAATGCCAGCTATCATCCTCTTCCCATGGGATGATTAGAGCAATTGGCTTGGAAAAGATCAAGGGCAACCTTCATTAGGAAAACTTACCAGGTCTCTGTGCAAGGGTGTCCAGTCCAGTAAACACTCACTAAGAGTTTACAATGTGCCAGTGAGACTACAGACTGGCGAAGATACATGGTGCTCTTCCTGAAAAGTCTACTATTGTCTGAGAAACAGACGTATACTAAGTGAAGACTGCACAACGCTGCTAACAAGTTAGATATAAACTGCTAAGTGATGAAAATCAACATAGCACACAGGAGGAGTTTGGGGTGGGTCCTCCACAGTTGGCAATTAAAAAAAACTCAGTCTTGAGAATATTGATTTAATTAAGGACTAACTATGTGCTGGTCATCATACTAGGTGCTGAGAATATAAATAATATTCTGATGCTGAAGCTGAAACTCCAATACTTTGGCCACTTAATGCAAAGAACAGACTCACTGGAAAAGACCTTGATGCAAGGAAAGATTGAAGGTGGGAGGAGAAGGGGACAACAGAGGATGAGATGGTTGGATGGCATCACTGACTCGATGGGCATGAGTCTGAGCAAGCTCTGGAAGACAGAGAAGGACAGGGAAGCCTGGTGTGCTACAGTCCGTGGGATCACAAAGAGTGACTCAGTCAAGACTGAGTGACTGAATTGAACTGAAAATACAAAGGTATGAATGGGGTGTGTTGGGGGCGGGGAGCTCTACTCTCATGGGATTTAGAGTCTAATTTATTATTACTCCATCAATGGAGTAATTATTTTAGTATATTCTAAGGAGACCACTTTCAACTTTCCCACTTGTCACAAGAATGAATAACCACTTGGGAGGTTACAGAATCCAGCTTTTCTAAGTTGGATATTCTGTAGTATACCTACTTGATCGAAAATCCTAGAAATAAGCAAACAAACAAACAAAAACAATACTTTTCCCCTTTCCATGCTGCAAAGCTAAGCAGCCAGTGTGAGTAACCTTTAGAATCTCAAAAGGTTAAGACCAATGGCCAATTATATTCAGGATCGCCAATGTGGCCGTCTGCTCTCTGAAGGCCACGCTGTGATCAGGCTGCATGAGGAAGGCCCTGGGTGGGAAATGCAGCCTCGGGAATTACACTGAGTATCTGGGGAGAGCCAGGCATGAGTATGGGCTCACCCAATGAAGGCTCTGTCCTTCTTCAGAGCTTTCACTCTCATCTGCTCCTGAAAGGACATGTGGGTTCCTCTGGGGAAGCCACTATCCTCTGGGCTAGATGGGAATAGGGGTTATTAAGAGGATATCTTGCAAATCAATTGTTTTAGTGCTTTTCTTATCATATATTAATAAATGTCAGAGTTAAGCTTTGAAAGCCAAGTGCCTTAATTTCTCTTCCTTTTGCTCCCCTAAACTTTAATCTTTCAAGAAATTTCTACTTGTATTCATCTAATTTCACTCAAGACCCACTAGAGTAAACACTGAGACACAGAACACGTAAGTCTGGTTCGCACTATAGGAATTCGATCTAGCTCGAGTAGAAAGATGAATTAATGTATGGAAAGAAGGCACTAGGTCTTTCTGAGACAGGCATATTGTGAAGTCAACAAAGCTAAGTCCTTTCCTGACTCATCCCATGTTTATGGCACAGGAGGGCCAGGATCCACACACCGGCCTAATGATGAAGACGACACCACCCAGCACGTCTACAGCAGCCAAGCCTATGAGAATTCCAGGGAAGCTAAGGTGGAAAAGAGAAGACACCAGGCTACCTCAAAGGAATTTCACAACATTTGCTTCCTTTCACAACAGTCTCTGCCACCCTCATAAGACTCAGCCCTTGTGGATGAGTCTGAGGCCCAACTGCCAATATGGTAAGAAGACTAGTAAACAGGACCACATCCAGCTGTAAGGAACACAGAGACAAGACAGAGACCTATCCTTCCCCAGCTGAACAGCCAAGTGGTGAAACTGTCCATATGGGATTTATGTTTAAAATATACTTCACTGAGCTCCCAGTGTGCCCTCTCTGCTGAGTGTGAGGGGGCACAGCTCTTGTCCCTGACCCCCAGCACCTAGTCCAGCCGGGAGGCTATGGGGACACCTAGCAGGTAGGCTCCAGTCACAGCTGACCCGAGTCTGCAAGGACAGACAGGACATGCTCAGAGGATGCAGAGGAGCTCTTGAGGTAGAGACCGCTGCACGCACAGAGCTCTGGAAGCCTAAGAGGACTCAGCACACTTAAGGAACTACCAGAAGTTTAGGATGACCAGGACAAGGGCTCAGGCCTTTCCAGTGGCTGCAGGTGACACGGAAGAAGTTGTCTAAGGCCCAGGGATTATGTCAGACTTCCAGAAACTGTGCAAAGAGGTGCTGAGCTCTAAGCAGGAGACCTCCATTAAGGGAAACTGAAAACTTAGTGCTTTGGGCACTGCAGGACTGGCACTGCTTTCCTTTGACAACAGTTGATATACTCTTCCTTTAATATTAATACTTAATGACTAATATGACACATCTATCCAGTACTTATTTTCCTCCTTTCTTGTTAAAATAGAAAGTCATAGAAAGAATCCCAGGGGTTCTGTATTCTTGTTAAAGAATCCACTGCTCCCACTCCCTGCTGCCCATTTTCCATGGATGTATTTTCTTTCTCTTATGTTAAGTAAGTCTGTGGACCATATCAAAGAATTACTGAATGATAAATGGAAAAATTGATTTGCATTAATTAAAAAAAACTAGGAACTTTTATTTTCTTCGCTGAAAAAGAATTTCCACCAGGAATCCATATTCAGTAGCAGAATCTACGTGGAAACACTTAAGGGTAAAAACAGCTTGTTATAGGCAGGCAATTCTTTTTTAAATGACTGACTCACTCAGAGGCAACCTGCAGTGGATGGCCGCTATGTCACACGCCTGTGTGACGGCCTGACAGCACGTCTCCTTGATCCTAATCTTGAGCCTCCCCACCACCAAAATTCACCTTCATAGTTATTTGACAAAGGAGATTATTTCTTTCACGTTTTCTGTGTCTCTGATACCAAGTACTTATTTAGCACTCAGTAAACGCTAAAGAGCTCAATTTAAGCAGGGTGAGGGATACTGGTCACCACGCCTGATACTGCATCATAGACCATCAGAGCACCTTCACTTACATAGTCTCCATAGGTCTCCTGCGTCGGGGGCGGCGGTGGAGGTCTGTACCCAGTTGGGGGCACTCCTCGTGCTCTGGGAGTGAGCAGTCCTCTTCCGCGACTCACTGGCCCTCGGGTGGAGAGGACGCCCCTGGAAGCTGGCGTCCCTCGTGGTACCCCGACTCCCACCGGCCGGGCTGAGACTCCTCCCCTGCCCCTGCAAGCAAGAGGGTCACATTATTCCAGTGTTCACATGTACTAATACCTCATGAAAATCAATGTTCCATAAATCAGTAAAAATAATAAGGATACTATATGCAAAGAAAAAACTAAAGCACGTCAGGAACAGATTATCTACCTAAAGAAAGGAACTTCAATCATTCAGGCACCTAGTCCAGTGAAAATAAACATGGTAACATCAAAGAAGCCCCAGCATCAGTTTCTGTATGGGACCCAGAACAGGAAGCTGACATCTGGGGAGGCTGCATACCCTGGGACCATCACACGCCACCAGAGTCTCAGCCAGTCCTCACTCCAACACTGCAACCCCGGCCTTACTGGCTCATCTGTGGACAAGAAAACAGAGTCCCAGAGGGATCTTAAGGCTGTCTGAGAACACACAGACGGCAAACCCAGGACCAAAATACACACCAGATTCCATGAGAGAGGGAATAAACTGGACTTTCTCAAATAACATATCTACTAGATAGGATGGAAAGCATAGTTCTTAAGTGAAATAACAGAAGCAGAAGATATTAAGAAGAGGTGGCAAGAATACACAGAAGAACTGTACAAAAAAGACCTTCATGACCCAGATAATCATGATGATGTGATGACTAATCTAGAGCCAGACATCTTGGAATGTGAAGTCAAGTGGGCCTTAGAAAGCATCACTACGAACAAAGCTAGTGGAGGTGATGGAATTCCAGTTGAGCTGTTTCAAATCCTGAAAGATGATGCTGTGAAAGTGCTGCACTCAATATGCCAACAAATCTGGAAAACTCAGCAGTGGCCACAGGACTAGAAAAGGTCAGTTTTCATTCCAATCCCAAAGAAAGGCAATGCCAAAGAATGCTCAAACTACCGCACAATTGCACTCATCTCACATGCTAGTAAAGTAATGCTCAAAATTCTCCAAGCCAGACTTCAGCAATACGTGAACCGTGAACTCCCTGATGTTCAAGCTGGTTTCAGAAAAGGCAGAGGAACCAGAGATCAAATTGCCAACATCCGCTGGATCATGGAAAAAGCAAGAGAGTTCCAGAAAAACATCTATTTCTGCTTTATTGATTATGCCAAAGCCTTTGACTGTGTGGATCACATTGGGCCTTAGAAAGCATCACTACGAACAAAGCTAGTGGAGGTGATGGAATTCCAGTTGAGCTGTTTCAAATCCTGAAAGGGAAGTTAGTAGAGGGTTAAGTGAAAGTTGCTTAGTTGTGTCAGACTCTTTGTGAAGCCATGGACTATACAATCCACTGAATTCTCCAGGCCAGAATACTGCAGTGGGTAGCCATTCCCTTCTTCAGATCTTCCCAACCCAGGGGTCAAACCCAGGTCTCTCACACTGCAGGCAGATTCTTTACCAGCTGACACATCAGGGAAGCCCAAGAATACTGGAGTGGGTAGCCTATCCCTTCTTCAAGGGATCTTCCCAACCCAGGAACTGAACCAGGGTCTCCTGCATTGCAGGCGGATTCTTTACCAGCTGAGCTACCAGGGAAGCTCTAAAAGAGTGTTAAGATGCCAAGAAAAGGTGCTACAATGTACAGCAGCCATGAGACGCTATCAGGCAATTATGGATGTATACCCTAGTAGCTCCCCATATACTGTACTCCATATACTGTACTCTTAGACAATTTCAATTCTCTGAGACTATTTCCTCATCTCTGAAATGAGAAGGACAAAAACTGCCTCACTCTGGTGGTGGTTGTGAAGACTGAATTCGTATATGTGAATGCTTAGTCATGGGTGTTCAAAATGTCAAGCATTTTCAAAAATGTCTGCACCTTTAATATTCTAGATCACAACATCATATTTCAACCACCATTAAGCGTCTTGAATACTACTTTTACTGCATTTCCCATAGTTCAGCAAAAGGTACAGAAACATCCCTGTAGCTGCATTTCACCATCAGAATAAATGGATTTTCCATCTTAAATGACCAAGGACAGTTCTAAGGAGTTCTGTCCATAACTGTCTCTAGATCTGCCTTAATTTCTGCCATTCTAAAAGTAGATTTCTAAAGAACTGATTTAATTCCTGTGAGATTTTGACCAGATCCTGGCAAGAAAAAACAAGATCTCTGACAAAAAAAAAAAAAAATTCAGATGGATTTGTAATGAACAAAAGAAAACCAATCCATTACTGTTATTTGATAGTAAATAACATTTTTCCCTTTATTATCTGCCAAATACAGTTAGATTTTACCTTTAAAATAGTTGACAATTTTTTTTTCCTTTTCTTTTTGCTTTTATTTCTCCAAGGAGGAGAAAAATCCCAAAGACATCCAAGTTTTCAGTTGCACTCTTTTTTTCCTGTCAACATGAAACTATTGGATTTGCTGGTGAAAGGAGAGTACTTACGAATTGCAAAAGTGTGCTTTCTGATAAATACTTTATCATATCTGAAAATAAAAATGATGAAGACATGCAATAACTTCTGGGTTTGGAGGAAGAAGCAGATTAACATCTTGCAATCTTAACCTCCGGAGAAGGCAATGGCACCCCACTCCAGTACTCTTGCCTGGAAACTCCCATGGATGGAGGAGCCTGCTGGGCTGCAGTCCATGGGGTCGCTAAGGGTCGGGCACGACTGAGCGACTTTCACTCTCACTTTTCACTCTCATGCATTGGAGAAGGAAATGGCAACCCTCTCCAGTGTTCTTGCCTGGAGAATCCCAGGGTCGGAGGAGCCTGATAGGCTGCCGTCTATGGGGTCACACAGAGTCGGACACGACTGAAGTGACTCAGTAGTAGTAGTATGAAGAGAGAAATATGCCAGAGAGCTGAAGTGGCCACTTCCTGCCTACTGCTCTGGCATCTTATGTGGGCAGGTACCTGATGTTCCTCAGAGCTTTAGGGGTTTTTATAAGAATCTCTACATTCAGCTTTCCCATGTACTCTCCCTTCCCCCACATCGAAGAAGGGATATACACTGAATCCTTAGTAGAGAGGCCACTTGGCATTAGTTGAGCAGACCGCTTTGTGCAGTGTTGAGTTGTGAGCCAGGCTTCCAAGTGTGTGAGCTGATTGCCTATGCAATATGAACAAGTCTCTGCTTTCTCATTTGTGAAAGAAAGATAACACGTGGACAACTTCCTACCAAGGAAGTTGTAAGAAATAAAAGAAATACTGTACTTGAGGAAAAAACAAAAGACATAGCATGTGTCCAATGTTAGCTACTACATTAATGTTAGTATGATTATTATTATTTTTACAGTTTTCAATGAACCGTTTGGGGACTTGGGTTCCGGTATGAGACAGATCTGATTTCAAATCTCATATCTAGCTCTTTATATGACCGTGAACAAATTCTGAAATCCCTTCATGTTTTAGTTTCCTCATCCATCAGTTCAATCAGTCAGTCATGTCCGACTCTTGGTGACCCCAAGGACTGCATGGAGCCCATGGACCCCATGGACAGGCTTCCCTGTCCATCACCAACTCCCGGAGCTTACTCAAACTCATGGGCATCGAGTCAGTGATACCATCCAACCATCTTATCCTCTGTTGTCCCTTTCTCCTCATGCCCTCAATCTTTCCCAACATCAGAGTCTTTTCTAGTGAGTCAGTTCTTCACACCAGGTTGCCAAAGTATTGGAGTTTCAGCTTCAGCATCAGTCCTTCCAGTGAATACGCAGGACTGATCTCCTTTAGGATGGACTAGTTGGATCTCCTTGCAGTCCAAGGGACTCTCAAGAGTCTTCTCCAACACCACAGCTCAAAAGCATCAATTCTTCGACCCTCAGCTTTCTTTATAGTCCAGTTCTCACATCCGTGCAAGACTACTGGAAAAATCATAGCTTTGACTAGACATATCTTTGTTGGTAAAATAATGTCTCTGCTTTTTAATATGCTGTCTAGGTTGATCATAGCTTTTATTCCAAGGAGCAAGTGTCTTTTAATTTCATGGCTGCAGTCACCATCTGCAGTTATTTTGGAGTCCATATGATTGGAATAACATCACTTCTCTCATAGTGTTGCTATGGAAATTAAGATGTCAATATACAGTTTAATTGGAGAAGGCAGTGGCAACTCACTCCAGTACTGTTGCCTGGAAAATCCCATGGACAGAGGAGCCTGGTAGGCTGCAGTCCATGGGGTCACTAAGAGTCGGACTCGACTGAATGACTTCACTTCCACTGGAGAAGGAAATGGCAACCCACTCCGTGTTCTTGCCTGGAGAATCCCAGGGACAGCGGAGCCTGGTGGGCTGCCATCTATGGGGTCACACAGAATTGGACACGACTGAAGTGACGCAGCAGCAGCATACAATTTAATACAGTTATTGTTATTATTTAATTTAAACCTTGAAGTTAGTGTGTCTTGTTAGTATAATTATTAGTGAGGTATGGGCTTCCCAAGTGGCACTAGTGGGAAAGAACCAGCCTGCCAATGTAGCAGCCATAAGAAATGCGGGTTCAATACCTGGGCCAGGAAAGTCCCCCTAGAGGAGAGTATGGCAACCCACTGCAGTATTCTTGCCTGGAGAATCCCCATGGACAGAGGAGCCTGGCGGGCTCAGTCCTTAGGGTCGCAAAGAGTCAGACCTCACTGAAGTGACTGAGCACATAGGCACACACCTTTGGAGAAACTGAAGCTCATATCATTTAAGAAAACCACTGACAGTGTGCAGAAGATTTGAATCCTGTTTTCTCTCACTTCTAAACCCGAGATGGTTCCATAGCAGAGCTCAAGATAGTGATCTGTAGAACAAAACTGAGAGTCTTCGTTTTCTTTTCTCATGCCACACTCAATCCATCATCTAATTTCTCCCCTCTGTCTTCAAAATGACTCCAGAATCTGCCTACTTGATACCACACTCGCCACATTTCCCTAAACCAACCCATCATCACTGCTCACCTGAACAATGCAGGAAGCCTCTGAATTGGCCTCTCTGTCCCAAAAACTGCTTGCAAAGCTATTCTCATCCCAGAAGCCAGACTGATCTTTTAAAAATAATAATGAGGTTATACCTATGGCTGATTCATATTGAGGTTTGACAGAAAACAACAAAACTCTATAAAGCAATTATCCTTCAATAAAAAACTAAATTAAAAAATAATAATGAGGTAATTCAACAGTCTCTTTCAGAATAAAAACAAAATCCTTATCATAACCTACAGAGACTTAATGACCTGTTGTTTGTTGAGCATCTGACCTTTCTTTCTATAGCCCTGGTCCTTCATCATCTATTCCAACCATACGAGCTTTCTCACTTTTCCCCAAACAGACCAAGAACTCTGCAGCCTGAGTGCCTTTGCACACTATGTCACCACTGCCTTGGAAACGTTTCCCCAGATTCCAGCTTGACTGATTTCTTTGTTTCTTTACATGCTGCTCAAATGTGACTATACCAGAGAGAATTTCCTGACTATCAGATACATAACAACACTTTCTCCCTCCCTCTGCCCATTACCCTCTGTGTTTATTCTACAGTAGTTAGTGCCATTTGACCTTTCTCTGTTAGTTCAATCCTAGAAGCAAAGTCTTTAGTTAATTTCTCATCCCTAAGGCCTGACAGTGCCTGACACATAGTCAGCATTCATGGATATTTGTTGGGGAAAAAAGTGAATGAATGAATGTGACATTTACCTGATACTCCAGTGCTTATTTAACCAGGAAGAAAAATTGACATACTGGATTTTTCCTGATTCCCCAAAGAACTACTTCAGGGAGACTGCAGCAGTAAAAATGTATATTTCTTAAGGAGATGACCAGACAGAATTCTATTCTCCTTCCAAGTAACTCAGATATTTAATGAATATAATTTTCCCTTCCTAGAAACTCCCCAGAGGCATAGAAAAAATATGTCAGCCTCTTCTAAATACCTAGCCAGTACTGACAGCATAGCCCCATGAGTCTAATTCCAAGTTTTAGTTAGAAGAACTGCAAAGAATGAGAAATGTGATGCATAGAATTAAGGAATTTGTAACCAGTTGATTAATTTAAAGTTATTCATTCTAAGCTGTAAAGAGATAAATAAAGAAGATTAAGACTGGTTGCAGAGCATTTGGTAAAGTAAAGCCAAAATAAATAACAAAGCAAATTCGTTATTAGAGTTTTTATCTACGAGAATTTTATAAGCAATGACATAGAAAAACAATCTATCCACCAGGTGTCAATTTGAGCACGTTATATAGCAATGTTTTATCCACCAATCACAGCTTCCCTACAATTTGCTAATCTCCTGAGATGGATGCTGAAGGCTGCTTAATCCAGACTGTCAACTCAAACTCTCATCATCAGAATATAAAATGGTATAAGCCCCAGGTTCTTTAGTAGGAGAAACTGAGAAGTCTCTTATATGTGGGTTGTATGGTCTTCACAGGCACAGTTCATAAACAACACAGTATAACCAAACTAATTTATTTTTAAAGATACAAGAGAGAATTGTGGTCATTTTCCAACAGGAAATAACTGTTCTGTCAAATAGTCATCTTTTATTCCCAAAGAAAATTTTCTATAAGAATACTCAGGAAAATGCTAAATGAGAGCCACATCTATCCTATTCCATTTGCCAAATAACTTTGTTTTCTTCTGTGACTGAATTCAGCTCTGAAACCTGAAGGAAACTCAGCACTGTGCTTTCATACTAGGGAAATATTGATTTAAAATTTTGCCTATATGTATACCTGAATCACTCTGCTGTATACCTGAAACTAACACAACCTTGTTAATCAACTATATTCCAATGTAAAATACAAAGTTTACAAATAAAAAAGCAAACATAAAATAAATTTTAAAAAGTGTTGCCTGGTTTTATACCAGAATATAGAGGTTTACATTGTCACACATCATGATAAGTTAGTCAAATAAGAAGGAAAAAGAAAATAAGTAGAGGGTGGAAAATAAGACCTGGTGGAAAGAAATAAAAGGAATGGAGGGCAAGTCCCCCACCTGCATTAAGTAGCAGGCAAAGGCTTTTAGGAATCATCCAGGGTAGTGGAATTAATCTGGGCTTCCACTAGAACACCCGGGAGACATTTTAAAAATATGAATATTCAGGTCTCCCCTACAGAGATACTCACCAAATTATCTGGAAATAAAGCAAGCATTAGTGTATTTCACAAATTCCTATGGTGATTAGGATGTATAGCAAGGATGGAGAGCACTGCAAAAACTCAGCTTAGGAAATCCAGAGAAACTGAGTGAGAGTCCAAAGGTGTAGAAAGTCAAGACTAAACCCAGTTTTCATCTCTTAATTTATGGTTCTTTCTCCCCATTCATGCAGGGTGGCTGCATGGCGCTATTGCACTCATCTCACATGCTATTAAAGTAATTCTTTAAATTCTCCAAGCCAGGCTTCAGCAATACGTGAACCCTGAACTTCCAGATATTCAGGCGAGTTTTAGAAAAGGTGAGGGAACAAGAGATCAAATTGCCAATATCTGCTGGATCATCAAAAAAGCAAGAGAGTTCCAGAAAAACATCTATTTCTGCTTTTTTTGATTATACCAAAGCCTTTGACTGGGTAGATCACAATAAACTGTGGAAAATTATGAAAGAGATGGGAATACCAGACCACCTGACCTGCCTCTTGAGAAACCTGTATGCAGGTCAGGAAGCAACAGTTAGGACTGGACATGGAACAACAGACTGGTTCCAAATAGGAAAAGAAGCACGTCAAGGCTGTATACTGTCAACCTGCTTATTTAACTTCAATGCAGAGTACATCAAGAGAAACGCTGGGCTGGAGGAAGCACAGCTGGAATCAAGATTGCGGGGAGAAATATCAATAGCCTCAGATATGCAGATGACACCACCCTTATGGCAGAAAGTGAAGAGGAACTAAAAAGCCTCTTGTTGAAAGTGAAAGAGGAGAGTGAAAAGTTTGGCTTAAAGCTCAACATTCAGAAAACGAAGATCATGGTATCCGGTCCCATCACTTCATGGGAAATAGATGGGGAAACAGTGGAAAAGGTGCCAGACTTTATTGTTTGGGGCTCCAAAATCACTGCAGATGGTGACTGCAGCCACGAAATTAAAAGACACTCACTCCTTGGAAGGGACGTTATGACCAACCTAGACAGCATACTAAAGAGCAGAGACATTATTTTGCCAACAAAGGTCCATCTAGTCAAGGCTATGGTTTTTCCAGTGGTCATGTCGGATGTGAGAGTTGGACTATAAACAAAGCTGAGTGCCAAAGAATTGATGCTTTTGAACTGTGGTGTTGGAAAAGACTCTTGAGAGTCCCTTGGACTGCAAGGAGATCCAACCAGTCTATCCTAAACAAGATCAGTTCTGGGTGTTCTTGGAAGGACTAATGTTGAAGCTGAGGCTCCAATATTTTGGCCACCTGATGCGAAGAGCTGACTCATTTGAAAAGATCCTGTTGCTGGGAAACATTGAGGGCAGGACGAGAAGTGGACGACAGAGGATGAGACAGTTGGATGATAACACCGACTCAATGGACATAAGTTTGGGTAAACTCCGGGTGTTGGTGATGGACAGGGAGCCTTGGTGTGCTGTGATTCATGGGGTCACTAAGAGTCAGACACGACTGAGCAACTGAACTGACCTGAACTCCCCCATTCAATGCTATTATCTCTGAATCTAGGCTTCCCTGAAGTCTCAGATGGTAAAGAATCAGCCAGCAATGCAGAAGACCCGAGTTTCATCCTTGCGTCAGGAAGATCCCCTAGAGAAGGAAATGGTATCCCACTCCAGTATTCTTGCTGGGAAATCCCATGGACAGAGGAGCCTGGCAGGCTACAGTCCTTGGGGATCACCATGAATCAAACATGACTGAGTGACTAACGCTCTCATTGAATCTAACCTAATCCTTAATTAAGATTATATGGTCAAAATAAGGCTGCCATGACATGGTCATCTTCTTCAAAATGTGGATGAAAGCCCCAGAGAACAAGTATTCCTGGGTATATCATTCAGTGATCTGTGTCCTCATTGTTAAGACAACAAACTACAGGGGTTCTAATAATATAAAGGTAAATGAGCCACAAATCCTTTTTTACTGGAACCAAAAATCTTATTCTCAATATTTTGAGGCTGAATTATAATCATCACAAAATTTTGCCAGGCACTTTTTCTAACTCCCTGCAACGCCAAGGCTGTATGTTGCATATAGTGGTAACTCAGTAAAGAAACACAAAATAATAGACAAACTGACAGAATAATCCTAACAGGTGGTAGTCACTTACTGTAATGACCCTGGACTTTTACTGCCGTGTCCCTGAGCTTTATTTGCAATGAATTGTAAATCCTCATTGGTATGCAGCTACACACCCCCAGATCTGTTTGGGAAGCCAGATGATTTAGCCACAGTCAATCTTAAAATGTTAACTCAAAAGCAGAAATGTGCTAGAAATGAATCTGATCTGCTTGCAAAGACACAAGCATAGATGTGGCTGGAACATTAGTCAAAGAAGCAGGCAGGCAGCTCTCCCAGGAACCCACCTATAACTTATCTTTCATTGCTAAACACATTTTTGTTTTTGTACCACAGTAACATAGGATTTCTTCCATACACAGTCATAGTAATAGAAAGTTATTGCTTTGTGATTTCTCCCCTTTATAAATGCAGTCAATTTCCAAGGGCTATCTATTTATAATAATATGTATTTATATTCATGACAATCTGGAGTATAGGGAAAAACTGCATTTTCATATTAACTAATATATAAGGTGCTCAGAGGAAATTTTAATGGGAAGGTTGATGTAAGTTTTGGTCTAGGGGAATAAATATTGAAGTCAGCTAAAGTGTTGTTCATTTATCTTCTTTAAATATTTCACAAGATTTGTTTTAACTTCTCTCTACAAATGCTGACTTCAACATTACCTTATAAAAGTATTTCTGAACCCCCTAAACAGCTGCACTGATTAGCTTGCTGTGTTTATACATGTTAAGTAAAATGTGTATTAAGCCCAAGCCCCACAAGAAAACAAAAATATCAGACCACTGAATTTAGATAGTAGTTGCTAGGAGCCTAATACCATGTGAGGTATATCATAGCAGCACTTTTTCATGCATGTTTTCTGTGTAGACACTGTGAGTTACTTTGCATGTGTTATTCCATATAATGACAAATTATCAATATGGAACATGTATCCTCATTTTGCAGGTAGGTGAGAAAGCTCAGACTACAATGCTAACAATTGATTGAGGCTGTGTTAATTTTATGAAGTCATAAATTAAACTTTTGGCCAGGTATTAATGAACTTCAATACTGCAATTGACTTGCCTTCAAGCAAACAAATGAATAAACAAAACTACTCCACATAGTTATCTACCTAAATGTTCATACTAGAAAAGAGATCAACTGCTTTATTTTACATTATAAACCAAAGAATATCTTAACTTACCTAGGACTGCACAGCTACTTACTGCTAAACTATTGGTGATGACTAGCCTATGTAGCATTTGCTGAGCTAATATTTTCTATATACTTTCTAAGGTGCCTCATGGTTTGCTTTAATAGAGCATTTGAAAGTTGACTTTGGGTATTTCATTAAGATGCAGAAAGAGGAATTGCAAATGGGTATCTGTTATTTTCACTAATATTTTAAAATAAATTATAACATGCATAATGAATAAATTGCTGTATTTCTTCCATATAGTCCTCTGCCTATTCTTAACTTTCTTCTCTCCTCTATAAGAAAGTAAAGAAATCTATTCCTAAAACCCATTGACAAGGTATTCTGCAGTTTCATTTTATGTTCAGGTAAATCATTCCCCAGCATTGGGTATGTATACTAAGAGCCTCAAAGAACAACAGTTAAGTTCAGTTCAGTCGCTCAGTCGTGTCCGACTCTTTGCGACCCCATTATCGCAGCATGCCAGGTCTCCCTGTCCATTACCAACTCCCAGAGTTCACTCAGACTCACGTCCATTGAGTCCGTGATGCCATCCAGCCATCTCATCCTCAGTCGTCCCCTTCTCCTCCTACCCCCAATCCCTCCCAGCATCAGGGTCTTTTCCAATGAGTCAACTCTTCGCATGAGGTGGCCAAAGTACTGGAGCTTCAGCTTTAGCATCATTCCTTCCAAAGAAATCCCAGGGCTGATCTCCTTCAGAATGGACTGGTTGGCTCTCCTTGCAGTCCAAGGGACTCTCAAGAGTCTTCTCCAACACCACTGTTCAGGTAAATCATTCCCCAGCATTGGGTATGTATACTAAGAGCCTCAAAGAACAACAGTTAAGTTCAGTTCAGTCGCTCAGTCGTGTCCGACTCTTTGCGACCCCATTATCGCAGCATGCCAGGTCTCCCTGTCCATTACCAACTCCCAGAGTTCACTCAGACTCACGTCCATTGAGTCCGTGATGCCATCCAGCCATCTCATCCTCAGTCGTCCCCTTCTCCTCCTACCCCCAATCCCTCCCAGCATCAGGGTCTTTTCCAATGAGTCAACTCTTCGCATGAGGTGGCCAAAGTACTGGAGCTTCAGCTTTAGCATCATTCCTTCCAAAGAAATCCCAGGGCTGATCTCCTTCAGAATGGACTGGTTGGCTCTCCTTGCAGTCCAAGGGACTCTCAAGAGTCTTCTCCAACACCACAGTTCAAAAGCATCAATTCTTCGGTGATCAGCTTTCTTTATAGTCCAACTCTTCCATCCATACATGACCACTGGAAAAATCATAGCTTTGACTAGATGGACCTTAGTCGGCAAAGTAATATCTCTGATTTTCAATATGCTGTTTAGGTTGATCATAACTTTCCTTCTAAAGAGCAAATGTCTTTTAATTTCATGGCTGCGGTCACCATCAGCAGTGATTTTGGAGCCCTCCCCCCAAATAAAGTATGTCACTGTTTCCCCATCTATTTCCCATGAAGTGATGAGACCAGATGTCATGACTTTAGTTTTCTGAATGTTGAGTTTTAAGTCAACTTTTTCACTGTCTTCTTTTACTTTCATCAAGGGGCTCTGTAGTTCTTTTCTTTCTCTCATAAGAGTGGTGTCATCTGCTTATCTGAGGTTATTGATATTTCTCCAAGCAATCTTGATTACAACTTGTGCCTCATCCAACCCAGCATTTCTCATAAGGTACTCTGCATATAATTTACATAAACACCAGAGACACTCAGGGGGCTCAGATGTACCTTGTGTGCACCAGGACTCAGAGACCCCACAGAAACTGAGACAGAACTGTGTTTGGGTGTCTCCTAAGGAGATATGGGTCAGCAGTGGACTGCTGGGGGTTCAGGAGGTCTGGGTGCAGTAGACCTGGGTATGGCATAAGCCCTCTTGGAGGAGGTCGCCATTAACCCACCATAGAGCTGCCAGAACTTATGCAGGACTTAGGAAACAGACTCTTGGAGGGCACAACAGAACCTTGTGCACACCAGGACCCAGGGGAAAGGAGCTTTATCCTTCAAGAGACTGACCCAGACTTGCCCATGAGTGTCCAGGGGTCTCTGGTGGAGGTGTGGTTTGGTGGCGGCCTGCTGCAGGATTGGGGCACTGAGTGCAGCAGTGCGTGCATGGGACTTTTGGAAGGTGGCCTCCATTACTTCCTAACCTCCACCATAGTTTGGCCTCAGGTCAAATAAGAGGGAGGAAACACAGGCCCATCCTTCAACAGAAAATTTGATTAAGATTTACTGTGGGGAGAAGGGAATGGCAAGCCACTTCAGTATTCTTGCCTTGAGAACCCCATGAATAGTATGAAAAGGCAAAATGATAGGATACCANCTTACTCCTTGGAAGAAAAGTTATGACCAACCTAGATAGTATATTCAAAAGAAGAGACATTACTTTGCCGACTAAGGTCCGTCTAGTCAAGGCTATGGTTTTTCCTGTGGTCATGTATGGATGTGAGAGTTGGACTGTGAAGAAGGCTGAGCGCAGAAGAATTGATGCTTTTGAACTGTGGGGTTGGAGAAGACTCTTGAGAGTCCCTTGGACTGCAAGGAGATCCAACCAGTCCATTCTGAAGGAGATCAACCCTGGGATTTCTTTGGAAGGAATGATGCTAAAACTGAAGCTCCAGTACTTTGGCCACCTCATGTGAAGAGTTGACTCATTGGAAAAGACCCTGATGCTGGGAGGGATTAGGGGCAGGAGGAGAAGGGGACGACCGAGGATGAGATGGCTGGATGGCATCACGGACTCAATGGACGTGAGTTTGAGTGAACTCCTGGAGTTGGTGATGGACAGGGAGGCCTGGCGTGCTGCGATTCATGGGGTCGCAAAGAGTTGGACACGACTGAGCAACTGAACTGAAACTAAGTGAAATAAACATATTTTCTAAAGTAGAATGCAACATATTCATGTATTTCTAACATAAAATATGAGACTTCAAGTCAAGAAAGGAAGGAAGGAGGCAGCTAAAATCTGAGCAAGTGTGTTAGTCCTATGAAGAAATGAAGACAGATATTTGACTCCACTGGAAAATACAGGCCCAGCCAGGCCTACCTCCTGTGGACAACGTCCTGCAAACAAGGAGAACCGAGCAGCTGATGTGGCTACCTGTACACCAGTTCTCTCCTTCTTCTTTAGTTTGATTGGGATAGTAAATACACAGCTGAAAATGCAAGTTCCACAAACAACAGAGAAAATTAATGAAATCAAAAGCCGGCTCTTGAAAGGATCAATAAAATGAATAAACCTCTAGACAGGCTAAACAAGGAAAAACAACAATATCAGAAATGAAAGAGGGGGTCACACTACTGACCTCAAGGACATTAAAGATAAAACCAGGAAGATTATGAACAACTCTAGGCCCACATATTTGTTAACTTAGATAAACTGGACTAATTCCTCGAAATACACAAATGACCAAATCTCACAAGAAGATAATTAAATAATCTTATGTTTATTAAAGAAATTTAATTGATAATAATCTTTCAAAAAAGAAAGCATCAGATCCAGAGGATTCACTGGCGAAACCTATCAAACATTGAGAAGAAATTATATCAGTCTTCCACATTTTCTACCAGGAAGTAAAATCAGAGGGAACTTCTCCCAACACGTTCCCTGTGGCTGGTCCTTGGAAATGCCTCCTGAAAATTACTTCTGCATTACAGGCTGGGCCTGGCCTGAGCCACCAGGGATGACAGAAGTGACCGGCCCCAACTTGGCCTTGAGCCCTCATGGGGACCTATCACAGGAGGTGTCTCCCAAGATTTTTTTTTCTAAGTCCACCTGTGGGAGTCATGACTGGCCAAGGTGTTGGAGACAGAGAGGCTGAGAAGGGTGACAGGGCTGGGCTAGGTGGTCTCTGACCTCCCTAGGAAGAGATATGTGGTCCAAGAAGAAACAAGACATTAAAGATATTATAAAATGGAAATGAAAGTGAAAGTGAAGTCGCTCAGTCGTGTCCGACTCTTTGTGACCTCATGGACTGTAGCCTACCAGGCTCCTCTGTCCATGGGATTTTCCAGGCAATAGTACTGGAGTGGATTGCCATTTCCTTCCCCAGGGGATCTTCCCAACCCAGGGATCAAACCTGGGTCTCCTGCATTGTAGACAGACGCTTTACCATCTGAGCCACCAGGGAAGTCCTAAAACTTATAAATCAGTATCTCTCATGAATAAAGATGCAAAAATCCTCGAAAATAAAGTAAGATTTATTCCAAGTATGCAAGCCTGCTTCAACTGGTAGCCAGCTGGTAAAGAAACTGCCTGCAAATGCAGGAGACCTGGGTTCAATCCCTGGGTTGCAAAGATCCCTTGGAGAACGGAATGGCTACCCACTTCAGTATTCTGGCCTGGAGAATTCCATGGACTGTATAGTCCATGGGGTCTCAAAAAGCTGGACACAACTGAGTTACTTTCATCGAAGGTTGCTTCAACATTAATGAGAATCAATGTGATCCAACCATCACACCAAGAAGGCTTAAGAAGAAAAATCTGAGGATCATATAAAGCAGAAGCAGCATTCAATGAAATACAAGGTCATTCATGATTTAAAAAATCTCACCAAATGGCGATACAGTCATTCAGGTTAAAAAAGAACATCTACAAAAAACCTAAAACTAATGACACATCAAATGGTGAGAGGGGGAATGCTTCCTCTTAAGATTAGGAAGAAGGCATGGATGTCCAGCCTTACCATTCCTATTGTACTAGAAGTCCTACCTAACTCAGTGAGGCACAAAAAGGAAATAAAACTTTCAAGATTGTGGAGGAAGAAACAAAACTTTGTTTGCAGGTGACATCATTTCTCTTTAAAGTTTCCAAAGAACCAACCAGATCAAGATAAAAAAAAAGCAACCATACAAGCAAACAGTAAACCAGAATTAACAAGTACATGAAACACAGTCTTGGATACAAAGTTCATAAGTCAACTGTATTCCTGTACCCTGCAATGGATAACTGAAATTTGCTAAGTGGCTAACAGTGATAAGCCACGCAAACAGTATGTTTCCATGATGTGATATAATAAAAATAGCTATTTACCCTGTGGCTTTTGTTCCCCAAACTAATAAGCCTGGGCTAATCTGAAAAATATTAGACAAATCCCAAACAAGGAATATTTTACAAAGAACCTGATTGGTATTCCTCAAAACTGTCAAAATCATAAAAAAAAAAAAGCAAAATATATGACTTTTATAGGGAATTTGTGTTATCCATTTTTCAAGCACTGTAAGTTTTATATATATATATATATATATATATATATATATATGAATAAAGGGGGTCAATTGTATGGTGACAGATGAAAACTAGAGTTTTGGTGTGGGGCATACTGTAGTGTATACAGATATAGAAATAATCTATGCATGAAATATACAATGCCATAAGGCAATGTTACCTCAGTTAATTTTTATATATATATATATATATATATATATATATATACATATATATATAAATACTAGGCATAAAAATTGGTGCAGTAAAATTGGTGGTCAAGAATGAGGATGCTGGATTCAGATCTGATTGTGATTCCTGACTGTGGTTATTTAACTCTGCCATCCAGTTAACATTCAAAGTCATCAAGGGTCTGAACTTCCCAGGAGAGTTTCCTCAACTGTGAGAACTCTTTTCTTGGTGTTATGGGGAAGGAAAAATGGCACAGGGCACACACAGTATTTAGCACATTTCCTATTCAAAACAACTTAAACAAATTTCAATATCTCTGAACTGTATTGACAGACATCATATCTTTAGTCTTACTCATCTTTTTATCTCCATTATATATCTAAAATAATCTTCAATGTAATTAGAGAACAGTTTCTACTTCTGGTACATCTGACTCATTGTGTTATGTCAGTCATTCCTTGTATAAGCAAACTAATTAAGGCTCCTGCTTCTTTATCTCATATCCCATCCCTGTCATCCAAGGCACTATATCAATCACAAAATATTCAATATTTTTGACTGTATAAGTTCAAGTCTTTTAAATTGAAAACATAAATTTATATTTAAGAACCTCATAGCTCTTTCCCATCAGCATCGATACTATCAGGTTATGTGCCCACTGCGTATAGGAATCACACTAAAGAACCCGTTACAGAGTTTCAGACGAGTCATTTGATGCATGTAGCTCGGGACCCTTATCTACAAAAGACACTTTGAAGATTCGTCTCTAAGAGTCTGAAACCCCACAGGAAGGGTGTGAAGCAGAACAGCCTTAGTGCTGTATGAGGCTCTTGGCGAGGGAAGTCATGACGGAGGCACAGCTAGCATGCACATCCCGCTGCACTGCCGTGCACGCTCACCCAACGCTGCAGATCAAGCTCAGGGCAGAGCTAATCGGCAGGATTGACGACATGGGGTGAGAGCAGAAAATGCGTCTGTGAGATGCGATTTAAAATGATAATCACGAATACAGTATTGTAAAGCAAAACAAACTAAAAAATAAAAATCAATTAAAAAAATGATACTCAATGGGAACTCATTTATTTTTTACTTGTAAAGTTGCTTCAAATAGATAGGACTGGGTGCTGCACTGCTCAGAACAGGAATAATGGAAAAGCAGAAACCTAACCCATCTGAGTACATGGTTTCATAAGCTGGCAAATGTGTGTGATTGTAATGGTTCTGTGTGTTTGCATTTTTCAGCAGTGATCTTGATTTCTGGGTTTGCAGGTCAGATATTAAAATAATCAAAACAAGTTTTTTTCCATGAGAACTGTGCTTTGAATGAATACAAAAAGTTATTGATCCATTAGGAACTAATTATTTAGTTTATATGTTAGTAAGAGGTTTTAGGATATGATGAAAAAGCCCATGCTTTGGGTTCCAACACATTCAGCCTTAATACTCAGATCTAGTCCTATACCACTGGGTTGCTGAGCCTGGGTTTCCCATCCACTGATCCAGTAAATAAGATCCAGCTCTCGTGGGATAGTTGTGAGGGTTACAACTGTATCAAGTGCCCAAGCAAAAACAGGCTCTCAGTAAGTGGCGATCACTATGTGGACTCTGTCCTTAATGCTGTCCTTATGGCTGCTGACCAAAGAGTGAGAAGAGAGAGACGGCAGCAGGTACAGCCTGCACTAGGTCTCATCTTACACGCTCGGCAGCAGCATATTTATGTACCTTCTATACATTTAGCAGCAGTAATGCAGTGTGGTAGAATAAGGGTATAAACGCATATCACGGTGTTTGGCTTTTGTCTATATATTTTATGACAAGCAAAAGTACAGAACAAAACAATGAATTTGGTGAATTAGCTCAAGCCAGCTCCAGCATTATTAGCTGGGTGAGGCCTGGGCCTCAGGAAGAGAAGGGCCTACACCTGATCATAGCAGGGACCTGTGGATCCAGTCAAGGTCTAGCCGGTGTCACAATAAGAAAAGCCCTCTCTGAGATCCATCCAGGGATCAGCCTTGACGCAGTAATGACCTGAGGGGTGCTTTACTTTCCCACAGGATCCCTGACACGTGTGACAGCTTTTCTTCATCTCTGATGGTGTGTGCTTCTAAGAGTCAAGTATAATCATGGAGATTTTTTTTTTCTTGCCAGAGGTTGAGAAAGGAATGAGAGGCCAGACAGAAGGGAAAGGTAAATGCAGCCTAAAGTCTCAATCCCTCAGACTAAACATAAGAAACCACCAGGGCGAGGGAGACTGACATTCTGAAGAGAGGACTGGGGCAGCTCTCACCCGGAGCACCTCTGCAGATCCTGACACATGGGGCTGGGCCCGCTTCTCCTCTCACACTTTACTTCAGCACCCACAGCGCCCAGGCCTGGTCTCAGGGCAGCATCGATCGACATCAGGAGGTCTAGGCCGGGACTGAGACTGTATGTCTAGCAAGCTCTCAAGTGCTGCTGTGTGTGGCTTGGATCCAGAGGTTACGACCTGTTATGAACCCTGCTGGCTATCTCTCTTCCTTCCCCTGTGATTCATCTGATAGGGACAGAGTGAAGGGACAAAACAAGGAATTAAACAGTTAATCCCACTAGGTGATTGTAAGTATCCATAGAAAAAATATGGGAGACTCTTGTAACTTAACGATTTCCCAAGAAAGCAGGTTTGCTTAACCACAAAACCAAGCAGGCTTGCTGAGCAACAAAACCATGCAACAAAAACATGAGACATGTCCCCACATTATGAAACAATGATAGCATGAGCCCCACATCCTGCCTGTGAGCTCAGTAAATTAGTGATCCTTAGCACATGCTCTCTGCACACATAAACAATAATCTGTGGACCCAGCTTGACCATATAGGGACAAGAAAACTCTCCTGCTCAACTGATGATAGAGGAGAAACTGTAAGAAGTATCTGTGCTACAGGACTTCAGTTTTTAGTGAGGGGTCATTCTGAGTAATCAGAAAAGGAATTATGCCATAGTCTCAGCTTCAATGGGACAGTTAAAAAAAATTAAGTAGGATTTGGATTACTGTGTGCTCAATGTTCTGTCTCCAATTCACTGATGAAGAAACTAGGCTTAGAGAGGGAAGTCCCCTGAGACCACCCACTAGGAGGGGCCTGGGTGACTCTGATTCTCCTGTAGCCACACTCCAATTCCAGGCATATGGTGCCACTCTCCCTGCGTTCAAGCCCTGGCCCCTCTGTGCGGGATGACTTCCCTCTCCTGAGTGTGTCGGTGCTCACGCCGCCCATTTTCATTTCAATTTCACTCCACTCTTCCTCATACCCCTCGTCCTCTTTTCAGCCAGTCTGCCATCATTACTCGCTTCTCCGATTTTCCTCTTATGCTCCCTGAATGGCCAGACAATGACTCGGTCACCATCTGTGTAACTTCACTTCCTGTCACAGAAAGAGCTCAGGAAACGTGTGACATTAAATGACCTAACACCAGAAACTGACTTCATGTTCAAAGAGGAAAAGAATTGATTAAGCTTTTGAAAAGCCGGGTGCTCTGGTGCTATGACCAGGAGAACCGTGCTCCATTCCAGGCTGGCATTTACAAGACAAGTTCTAGTTGCAAGTTTTCTCATTGTTTGGCATGTTATTTGCCTCAGTTAGTGTCTTCCCCAAACCTACTAAGGTGATTTTAAAAGAAACCACAGGCTTTTCTTCTGTCTCTTCTTAATCAACTCTAGTATGGCTGTACTAACTCAGAGAGCACGAGGGAGGAAAGGCAGTGCGTGTTGAGGACGGAGGGATAGTTCTGGGCTTACGGCAAGACAAGCAGAGAAGCTCATTTCCAGGGAAGGTCCTCCAGCCTCTGCCTGCAGTGAGGAGCACGTGTGTCTTGATCACTACCTGGGTTTCAAGGGCACGGACAGTAGACACAGTTGGAAGGAAGGGGTGAAACAGTTCTGACAGGTCAGGTGGTACAAGGTCCTCAGAAGGCAAATCCAGGAGGGAATCAAACAATTTATATACTATCCCAAATTAAAGGGTTTTTTTTTCCAATTGGAAACTAATAATTTAGTAGAAAAGGAAATAGATCATTTTTTCTTATTTCCAGCCTTTCCTTAATAATAAAAAAGGACTTTTTAATATAGATTGGTAGATTAATGTAAATCATATCATATGCTGGTAAAATATTTATGGCTCATATATTAACTATTCAGTTTTCCCGATAACATTTCTCATAACTTCACCTACTGTGGAGAAAAATATATCATTTTCTGTCATTAAAACAATCTTCAGCATCTGTGATATTATTCATAATCCATTTTTAAAAGAGAATAGGTACCACGTGAAGGTTAGTGTTGATCCAAAAATGAGGGTGACCACATCCCATCTGATCCCGTGTTTGAGAAGTTACGTGGTGCCCACTAGTCAACGCGACTGTGGCTAGAATTTATCAGCAGCTGCTGAGGTGCCAGCAGTATAAAAACACAGTATCATTAATATCAGTGGGGCATGATCTAATGTTAAGATGACAAATGATCACCACACGCTGACAGTGTGCACAGCGTCTGAAGCTGCAGATCTCTGCTGTGGCCCCATGACAGTTTAAACTCTTTACAGCAGCCTGCCAGTGTGCTGCAGGGTCCTGCACTAGGCACAAAGGCTGGCAAGTGCAGTCAGAAGATCTAACCTGAGACTGCCATCCAAGAAGAGAAGAGAAGGGGAAGGCAAAATATGTGAAGAAATCGTAGCTGAAATTTCCCCCATTTGATAAAAGGTCTTGAGTTGATAAGGTCAGCCTCATGTCCTAAGTTGAAACAAACCCACCACATGTAGCACCCAACACTGGAGAATGTGTATTTACTACCTAGAGAGATAGGCTGTATTCACTTTTTTCCCCTGCTGTCTCTGGTAACAAATGCAAGCAGAGAGCACTGCCTGCTGCTACTCGGGGGAAGAACCAGCGGGGTCAGAGACAAGGCCAGTGGAAAAGGTACACAGAACCAGCCGGCTGTTCTGCAGAGAGGAAGGAAGGGAGCACCCTTGAGGGCTCAGCTCTGTCTCACCCAGTCCATCTAGGCAGCAGCAAAACTAGGGTTAGAAACCCCGTGGAGAAAAACATAAAACTAAACAAAAGTTTGCCTGGAGTGGCGTCAATCCTAATTTCTCTGACACTTCTCTGCTGGGGTCCTTGCAAGGACTGAAGTGACGTGTCACAGTCAGCACAGGGTAGACTGGAAAAAAAGCAAACTTGCTTATCTCCTAGTAAGAAAGGAGTAAGTTCAGTCCTCTCATTTGAAACTGAATGAAAAGGTTTTATTAAAGTACGTATTACTCCCTATGGCAGGATTTAATTTTAGATCATTTACATCTTTTAGCAGAAATGTATCCTAAAGTAAGAACAGTGGGGAACATGCAAGAAGATTCCAGGAATGGCCTGCTCCACTGAGACATTCCCCAGTGGTGCCATCCGTGTGACCAGTCCCAACAGGCGACTCCCACAGTAAATCAGTCATGTGGCAGACAAGAACTACACTAACAATACTGTAAATGTCAACAGTTCATCAGAGGAGTCTAAGGAATTTGCAAATGTCTGAATTCACTCAACATTTATTTCCTGAATCCTATATGCCATGTATTAGAGACACAAGGTCCTTTAAGGTTTTACATTATACTAAGGACTTAGCAGTAGCAGCAGCAAGGAGTCACCAATGAAAATGTGAACAGTTTCACAATGAAAATGTGAAATCAGAAAGGTAAATTCAGTTTGATAAATGCTGTTACATAACCAAGAAGGGTGTGTGGACTGGCTTCTGTGCTACAGGGTGGCCCTTTCAAACAAGGAGACGACAAAGGCTTCTTGGAAAGGTGCCTGGGTGTGCTGAGAGCAAGGTGCTATGGGGCGGGCAGGCGACTGCAGACCGGCCTTCCGGGGAGGAGGAAGGAAGGCCAGGGACATGGAAAGAGGCTGGGCTGGCCTATTTGAGGAACAGAAAGGAGACCAGTCTGGCTGGAATGGAGAATGAGAAAGGGGATCAAAGCAAAGTAGATTTATGTATAATTTTAGAGCGAAAATCAAAATGACTTCCAAGGGGCTGGGTGTGCTGAAGATCCACCAAGGAGCTTCCAATAGTTTCAGGACTAAAGTACAAGGATGCAGTAAGTACATTTGTCTTTCATTTTATGACTGTTTTTAGACATTTAGACATCGTGAACTCTATAACTGTATTTTCCTCAGCTTTGGCCACTAGAAAGGACAAAGCATAATCTGAAGACCAATTTTGCCAAGCTTACAAAACAACATGCACCTTTTTGTGTATTAATCAATCTCACTCAGGATTTTTGTAATTTTCTACCCTAATACTTTCTGTACCAATTAACTTTTATTCTGTTAGATGAATATTAACTTACAGCAAGTTACCATATGATCTGATGAGGAAAAGAAGTAAAAATACAAATTTCTCATCGTAGTTTGCATTAATTGTGCTGTAATTAAAATATAACAAAAGTGACAGAATGAAATTTCTATGGAAAAATGGCAAGGGAAGAATGGGTGGAAGAAAAAAACAAGATTCTGAATGAAAACTGAAGGGGAAGCTCAAAGAGAGGGAGAGGAGGTTTCCGGAACCAGACTGCCCGCATTCCCCCTGGGTTCCCTGCCCGCTGTCCTCATTCGTGACATGGTGACAAGCAGAACAGCACCCGCCTCACAGGGCTGCTGGGGAGGCTTAACCTCATCAAGCTCTGTAATATGCTCAGGAAGTACTGTCAGCAGTGGGAGCACTGTGAGTGCTTGTTGAACTCAGTTGGGGTGCACAGACAAGTAGGATTTCAACAGGTGAGCAGCGGAGAGAAGACTGCAGATGCAGGAACAATGTAAACAAAGGTCTGGAAGCAGGGAGCACACAGCTCCACCCAGTGGTGGGGCTAGGTGCTGAACACAGGAAACACGGCAAAGGAATGAATGAAGACCAACCGGGAGCCAGGTCTTAAGAACAGTACAGAAGGGCACTGCATGCCTCTTAGAGGAACATGAATTTAATCCTGTTTAACAAGCATCTGGAAGATGTGGTGCCATGGAGTCACACGGAGGGAGGAAGCAGAGTCCAGAAGTACCCTCATGAAGGGGTTCAGTCAGCACAGCCAGCCATGACTCCACACACTAAACCACGGGCTCTGATCTGTGAACTGAACAGCAATTCTATCCAAGAATATCAGCCACCAAGGCAACGGAAAAGCTTACAACGGTAAGCAACGCATATGTTGTCATCAAGAATTTTTTTCTTTTTTTCATCCGGGTGGATGGAGGGGTTTCTCTAGACATTACACTCCCCAAACAGAAAGTTTCTACTTTCCTGCCTGTTCATAAGGTAACATTTTCTATGTAACTGAAAACATGACAGCTAGACAGTACAATGAGAGGTCTGATCCGGGGACAGAGCACTACCTAAGGCAAGGCCCTGCTCGCACTCTGTGCTCTCCATCCAAGGGGTAAAATGGGCCTTGGCGGGTGTGACACTCCAGGTGGGCTCTAAATACAGGCACACTCCCCAACGGGAGGCAGGCCAACGGCGCTGAGCAAGGCAAAGGGAAGGAGAGAGAGCAGATATGGCCTCAAGGTGAGGACTCCCCATAGGCCAGAAGCTGGGTCCAGAAAAGGATTCCTGCTACCACCTCCAGGGGGAGAGTTGTCAACACCCAGGCTGTGGCCTCCTTTAGCTGACTGCAGACATCTAGCCTCCAGAGCTGTGACCAATTTCTATTGCTTAAAGCCACCAAATTGGTAGTAATTGACTGCAACAGCCACAGGAAACTAACATAGCAAATATGTAATTTTTAATGGTTTCAAGTAAATTATTTAACATTAGAAGAAATGGAAATGAAAGAGATTTACCATTTACTGAATAGCTACATAAATTATTTCATTAAATCATCTGCAGCAATCCTATTATTATTAGCCTGTTTTATAGAGAAAAGCCACCTGGTGCCGTGCCCAGGTCTGTTTATTTTACACTGTAAGAACACCTGTCTGTAACTGCTCTGACAGTGTGCTGATCCACAACACCCCCCCAGGGAAACTGACTTGCTATTCCTCCAAATGCACTTGGTTATATGGAATAAGCCTATTTAAAATTATTTTATGCAAAACTACCTGAAAAAACACATGCAGTCACTAGCAAAAAAAAAAAAAAATCTGTGTGACTAATTTCCACTGGGTTCTTTCGAGGTCAAAAATTAAAAGTAATTCTCAAATAGGTTCGAGAGTCACATCTCTATCTATAGTTTGCTTCAACGGACTTATAATTCATTAAAACATTTTTCATGTTTAAAAGGGTCATGAGGACGAGATGGGGAGTATCAGATACCACAGAGCAGCTACATGAAATAAAAAGAGAACAGGCTTGGGGACATTTACCTGGTACCTGACACTGCTCACCACTGGAGACGTGGCACAGAACTAGCTTGATACCATCTGCACTCAAAAGGAAGCACAAGCTTCCAGACGTCCATTTGTGCATCAAAGCTATCGCTTACATTTTAAAGAATTAAGGGATTAATAAAATGAGAGTGATTAAATAAACTTATCATTCATTAGCTAGTAAGTGGCACAGGTCATATTTAAGCCCAGGAATGTGCACGCTCAATTGTGTCTGACTCTCATGACCCCACAGACTTTAGCCCACCAGGTTCCTATGTTCATGGGAATTTTCCAACGTTTCTATGTTTTCCAACTTTTCCTATGTTCATGGGATTTTTTCCACTGGAGTGGGTTGCCATTTCCTCCATCCGGGGATCTTCCTGATCCAGGGATTGAACCCATGTCTCCTGCCACCAAGGAAGCCCAAGCATACTGCAGTCCAAATGAATACTCTTAATATGATACCATATTGCCTGAAAGCACTCCCACAGGCTTTGTACCAACACACTGGTAGACCTGATTACCTGTTAATAAAGAAAACAGGAAAACTGTTGCCATGACACCCCATTCTAACAACAAGGCAAGTCAATTAATCACACCTACCTGGTTATTGCTGGGGTTGGTACACCTCTTGTTCGTAAGGTAGGTTTCCCTCGAACCACTGGGACATCGGCATTTTCGGAACCACCATTCAAATACGTTAATTCCTGGAGCTGTGCCTGCCTGATTTCATCATTATAGTCCTATACAAAAGACAGAAGAAAGCAAAGCATTTAGGACAAGAAGCAAACAATTTTTAATAGAAAAAGTGTATGAAAAATAGTTTAAAAAGATAAAATAAGATTTGAGTCTGTTGAAATGAAAATATATGAATGAATCATTGTAAAGAGAAAAACCCGAACAGTATTTTTCCCCTAAAATTTTCTACGGTCAGTCATAACTCCTTCTCTTGGGCACTTTCCAAGTGAAATATTTATAATAAAATTAAAATATCATGTAACTGATATATGGGCATTACTATTTACAACTCAGTCAACTTGTAGTTACTAACAAAAATGATGTGCCAACTAACAAAACCCAGGGGAGCACGCATGGTTCCTGCAGCCAAGGACTCAATCTGACAGGACAAAGGAGGAAGACAAAGAGGCAACATGGCAGCTTTACCGAAACTAAGAAGGGCATGCTGCTGCTGCTGCTGCTAAGTCACTTCAGTCGTGTCCGACTCTGTGTGATCCCATAGACAGCAGCCCACCAGGCTCCCCTAAATTATGGTATTAAAAATTATTTGAGAAAGGGAGCTGCATATTCAGGTTTATATTTTGAAAATGCTATGAACAACTGTCTGCCCACAAGTTAGATAACTTAGATGACACAGACAAGTTCCAAGAAAGACACAAGCCATCAAAACTGACGGAGAAGAAATAGAAAATACGAACAGTTAGTAACAAGTAAAAACACTAAATTAGTACTAAAAAAATATTTTTTAAAGTCTTGCAAAGAAAAGCCTAAGTCTGTGGGGCTTCACTGGAGAACTCTACAAACAATTAAAAAAGAATTAATGTGATCCTTCACAAACTTCCAAAAACTAAAAAGGAGGAGACATCTCACTGATTCTATGAAGTAAGTATTGTTGCCCTGATACCAAAACCAAAGACATTACAAGAAATCTGCAAAAGAGTGTTCTTAGGAATATGGATGCAACAGCTCTTGAAAAAGTGTTAAGTCAAATCCACTAGCATGAACAATAAAAAAAGGAAATATACACAAGAACTGAGCAGAACTTATACCAAGATTGCAAGCTTGGTTTAACCCATGTGAAAATCAATTAACATAATACCATAATAATAGAATAAAGGACAAAAATCACTTAGTAATTTTAATATACCAAGAAAAAATTTGACAGAAGCCAACATACTTTGATAGAAATACCCAATAAACTAAGAAAACCCATAGCTAATACCATATTTAATGGTAAAAGACTGAAAGTGTCAGCCTAAGTCCTTCTGCCACTTTGATTAATGGTATTTAGATTGGAAGAGAAGAAACAAAGTAATTTCTGTTTACAGATGGCATAATCCTATACATAGAAAAACACAAAAAATCCACAAAAACATTATTAGAGCCAATAAAAGAGTTTAGTATAGTTGCAGGGTACAAGATTAATAAACAAAAATCATTTGCATTTCTTTATACTAACAATGAGCATTATAAGAATAAAAAAAAAGATTCCATCTAGAGTAGCATAAAAAAGAATAGCATACTCAGAAGTAAATTAACAAAATAAAGTAAGATCTGTACATTGAAAAGTGCAAAGTAATATTGGAATACATTTTAGAAACTCTAAGTAAAAGGAAAGATACTCCATGTTCATGGATAGGAGGACTCAACATTGTTTTTATGACAATAACTGCCAACCCCCTGCAACATACACAAATGATTTACAGACTCAAGGAAATCCCTATTAAAATTCCTGCTGGCCTCTTGCAGCAACAAGCTGATCCTAAAATTTACATGGAAATCCAAAGAATCTAGGATAGCCAGAACTATCTAAGAGAAGAACAAAGTTGGAGGACTGTATGCTCCGATTTCAAAAATTACAGTAAAGCTACAGTAATCGAAGCAGTATGATACTGACTTAAATAATACATAAAGATCAATGAAATAAAACTGAGAGCAAAGATATCAAGTACAGTCAAATGATTCTCCAATAGTCTCCAACAAATGGTGCTGCAACAACTGAATATCCACATCAAAAAAATAAGGTGGACCCTCTACTTTTTGCCACAAAAACTACAAATGTTCTAACTTAGATTATGCTGATGGTTGCAGCACTATGGAATATACTAAAAACCACTGAATCATATATTTTATATGAATAGATTTCATGCTGTGTGATTTATATCTCAAAAAAGATAATAAAAGTGGGGGGGAGAAACCCACTGGAGGCAGAAACATGACGTGGAAGTAGTTAAGTAATCCCAGGATGTGGTAAAGAGGACCTGGAGTAGGGAGAGACGTGGCAGGAAGGGTGGGAAGAGGTAGACATGGAGTTATTTATAATGCTTAATTTTATTAGATATGGTAATATATTGATTATGGAGGTATAAGAGCAAAGCTAAGAATGCTGATTTGTTTCTGGAAGACAAGAAGAGTAACAATTTAATCAATTTTGTGCAGGTTGAGTCTGCAATGGTCTATAGTACATAAAAATTGAGATATTCTATAGAATTCAGATAGAAGAAATGAAAACTTAGAAGTCAAAGAGAGGGATACAGAAGTGGGCAAGGAAGTTACACAGGCCCCACACCCACAGAGCAGGTATGTTGTCAAGGCTGGCCCATGGTAGGCTCTTGGCAGAGAACCTCTGAATCTGTTGTGGGTTCTGCCTATTAAGACTGCTTCCATGTGCCTGAGCCCTGAGGTCAGGGTGTACCCACTTGGCCAGATAAATCTATCTCAGGAACATGACCAACGGGGAATGTTGGTTGTGGCTCAGAAAGCGGGGTTGTGGTGCTGGCCTCTGACCATCTGTCAGGGGCACTGCACACCTTTGTGACTGATCTGAAATAAAAACCCTGGACACAAGGTTCAGGGAACCTCCCTGGTTCGAACAAACAGTCCAGCGTGGTCACATGGTGTTGCTGGGAGAATCAACGAGTTCTGCGTAAGTCCACTAGGAAGGGACAGCAGGCAGCCTGGGCCTGGTTTCCCAACTGGCTCATTTTCTCTTTGCTGAGTGCTTCTAAAGAACAGCTGAGCTTGCACATGGCTATGGGGACCTCTCACAGGAATCCATCTGTAGACCGCATCAGCAGCAGGCAGGGCTGTGTGGGAACCATCACAGAGCGAGAGAAGGGCTGAAGACACTGCTCTGAACACCAACGTGCAGAAGGGGGAGAACCTCACAAAGACAACAGGAAGGTGCAGCGAGAGCCCGAGAGGGACAGGTAGGTGATCACGCTACAAAATCCACAGCCTTCACATCAATGAGAAGCCAGGCACTGACTCTGTGGGATTCACTAACTACAAAGGCAGTACTGACTTCATAATCGTTTTGGTGAACAGTAAGTGAGCTAGAATTCATTCAGGTAGAATGAAGAATGAATGGGAACAAGTCCCAGATACAGTAAAGGAGCCAGCTTTTCCCAGTTGTTTCCTACAAAGAGGAAGAGAAAAGGACTACAGTCTGAAGAAGGAAGGATTTGATGATAGAAGAAACAAAGCAAACCTGAGTATGAATAAAAGACTCAGATGAGACACTATCCTGAATTATTTCAAATTAAAATATAAAATGCTGAAGCTGAAGCTCCAATACTTTGGCCACCTGATCAAAGAGCTGACTCATTGGAAAAGACCCTGATGCTAGGAAAGAGGGGACGCCAGAGGACAAGATGGTTGGATGGTATCACCGACTCAATGGACATGACTTTGAGCAAGTTCTAGGAGATGATGAAGGACAGGGAACCCTGGCGTTTCCATGGGGTCACAAAGAGTTGGACACAACTGAGTGACTAAAAATCAAATGTGCTCTTCCTTACTTTTCAAAAGTAGAGTGCAAAAAACAACTTGTAGGAGAAAGCATTGTGAAGTAAGAAAAATAATATGGACATCAATCAAAAATGAAGCTGACATCATAACCAGCTAAAACCTGCAGAGTAAGAGGAAGAAAGGTAAATGAAGAAAAATTCAAGTCATTACCATTAGCAAGAAAGGCTAAGGTCTGAGTCTAGATTTTACTGCAAATATAGGTTCTCTAACTTATCTGGGGTATCATGACCTCAGAAGTCATGTGAATCTATAGTTATTTCAACTTCTTTAAAATAAGCCTATCAACATGTTCCTTGCCATTTGACTAAAAATGTGTGATTAATAAATTATTTGTAAAGCACATTCTAAATAAAATGTGCTATGTAAATGCTAAGTATTGGCCCTATTGAAAAGTGTTAGAAAGCAGGACACAAAATTTTGTGTGGTTAAAAACAGATTCAAGGAAAACGAACATAACTGAGGCCCCATTAGAAATGCATTAAAAATTAAAAAAAAATAAGCAAAAGCTTTGCTCTAAGTAAAGTTAGGTAATTTATAATCGTGTCACAAAAAGTAGAATTAAAAGCTTATTTTAAACATCATCTGTGTGAAAGTACATTTTAAAGTAGACAATGTAGTTAGGAGGGAAAACAAATAAAAAAATGGAATCTAAGTCAATCACATCTGAGGTTTAGCCTGAATTTAACCAACTACATGAGCAGCTATGTAATTTTAGACAACTTCTTTAGACATGAGGTAACTGTTTCTTCTGATGTCACATAAGACACTATTGATATACACACTGTAGTTACAATTTTACTGGTTTTGAAATAATGCTTTTAAATCAGTAGAGAAACCAAGTCATAGGTGGCAGCTTACAGACTAAATTATTTTTACAATTTTACATTTTAAACTAGTCATTACTAAATTATCACTTCAACTCCCCATCTGAAAAGTGAAACTATCATAACACTAACACCAACACCGTCATCAATTGTGAAGAGCAGAAAATGGATTACAATTCTAATTAAACATGTGTAAATGGGATTTCTCTAGCCAGTAAATTTAGAATCTATTTAAATGTGTTAGCCTGGAGAATCAGAAAAAGTTTTTCAATAAAATCATTAAAAGTAATTTATTAAAAATTCAGTGGGTTCTTTGGCAGAAATGTATTCTTCAGATATGTTTGCCAAAATATGCTAATATTTATGTTCAAGGGTGATCCTGGGATCAGTGTTTGAATTATAATCTATAAGAAATAAATGTTCATTATTTGAAGACTAATTAAATTCTGAAACATGAATATAAAATATCATGCAGACATTAAAAAGAATGAAGCAAAACTTGGCATATGCTTATATGGACAAAGGTACAAAACAACCTATTAAAACCAATTAAAGGTTACAAGAGAGCACAGGACTTGCAGGGTAACTGAGGAGTTTATCAAAGCCCTTCCATAAAAGACAACAATAAAAGCTGACTGAATAGTTACAAACAATTTTAGGACTCTGGAAACTTATTGAAGGGATATAATAAATGGAAAATACAATAAATCTGTTTGTGAGAAACTGCTAAGTCTCAGGTAAGAAGGGTGGGAGGCTGTGTGATTTTGTCTGGGAATGCTTCCATCCCTCCTCCCACCCCAGATGATGCTGGGTTCCACTAGGTTGGTAAACCACAAGAACCAGAAGAAGGAGGTTCACTCAGCTTCAAAGAATGAATTAAAAAGCTTCATGCCCAGCAGTACTGTCAACATCAGTAGCAACTGGTAGTGAACGACCAGAGAAGACCCGTCAGCAAGTCTAAACATCAGGTTTGGGTTGGCGCAAGCAACAAACAGAAAGATGGCAGATTAGCCAGAAGTTTACCAGCCATGGAGAGCTCTGATAGCTCTCTGCCTGACAGTGTGTGTCTATGCAAAGGGGATACAAGGACACCTCGCAGAAAGTAAAAGCCAGGGCAGACAGAAATCTGACTATACTCCCCAGTGACAGCCAGTTCCATCAGCAGAGGGTGAAAGCCCTACAGACACAGGTTTTGAGTACAACCTCTGACAACTCACTGGTCTCAGCAATGCTGCCTCAGAGAAAACTCCTAGAAGGCCAGGCTTAAGAATAATATTGAGGAAAAAAAAAATTAACAAAACTTTAGACCATGAAGGAGACAGCCTGCAGTTTCAGTCCAATTTAATTATTAAAGAAAAGAAAAAACCTGTAACAACAACCCTCTGGGAAAAAATGAATCGGAATCAGATTCATCACAAAACATTACCTAAAATGTGGTTTTCTCACCAATAACCAAGAGATGTGTAAAGAAAGGAAAATGTCACCCATACCCAGGGCAGGAAGAAACTTCCCAGAAGAGGACCCAAATCTGGACTAGCAAAAAAACATTTTTAAAAACCCAAAGTAACTACATGCAAAGTTACTCAGAGGAGTTCATCAAAAGATTTGAGATGGCACAAGAATGAATCAGTGAACTTGAAGGTAAGTCAACTAAAAGTGTTCACTCTGAAAAACAGAGAAAAGCAGACAAAGGAAAATGAGTCTGAGATCTCTCTGGGGCACCATCGAATGCACCAACATACACATGGGAATCCAGAGGCCGAGGGGGCAGGGGAGGAAGAGTAAGGTGGGAAAGAGCTAAAGAAACAATGGCTAAAAACTGCCCACATCTGAAGAAAGACATAAACCCACATATTCACAAAGCTTAATGAACAAGAGAGACAAACATGTACACCAAAGTCAAATTGTTGAAAATCAAAGAGAAAGTCTGAGTAGCAGCAAGAGAAAAACAAAAGATCATGTACAGAACAAAATAATTAACGATTCTTCCCATCAAAAATAGTGGAGGTTACAAAACAGATGATGGTCCTTTACTACCTAACTGCCAACCAAAAACTATATACAGGTATAATTCAGAGATATTGTGGGTTTGATTCCAGACCACTGCAATAAAGTAAATATTGCAATAAAGCAAGTCATACAAAATTCTTAGCTTCTCATTGCCTAGAAAAGTTATATCTAACACTATACTATAGTCTATTAGCATGAAATAGCATTGTGTCTAAAAAAAAAATGTACTAACAAAATAATTAACGATTCTTCCCATCAAAAATAGTGGAGGTTACAAAACAGATGAATGGTCCTTTACTACCTAACTGCCAACCAAAAACTATATACAGGTATAATTCAGAGATATTGTGGGTTTGATTCCAGACCACTGCAATAAAGTAAATATTGCAATAAAGCAAGTCATACAAAATTCTTAGCTTCTCATTGCCTAGAAAAGTTATATCTAACACTATACTATAGTCTATTAGCATGAAATAGCATTGTGTCTAAAAAAAAAATGTACCTACTTTAATTGAAAAATATGTTATTGCTAAAAACTGCTAACCATTATTTGAGCCTTCAATGAGTCCCAGTAATAATAGCAGTAATAAAGATCACTGATCACAGGTCACCATAACAAACACAAAATTAATTTTGTTTAAAGTTTGAGATACTGTAAGAATTACCAAAATGTGACACAGAGACAAGAAGTAAATAAACGTTATTGGATAAATGAAGCCAACAGACTTGCCTGACATAAGGTTGTCACAAACCTTCAATTTGTAAAAAACATAGTAACTCTGAAGCATAGTAAAATGAAGTGCAATTAAAAAAAGTATG
>SJXQ01003061.1:0-37619 GCA_006408695.1 Aepyceros melampus | reverse complement strand
TGGGGTATCTCTTCACGACTGCTCCAGCAGAGCCACTGCACCTTACCTTGGACGAGGGGTATCTCCTTACCGCCACCGTCCCTGACCTTCAACTTAGGATAGCTCCTCAGAAACTCATATCTGCATAAAGTAAAGAACATTGAAGAAGAAAAAGAGAAAGCCAAATTAAAAAATTAGCTTTTTTATTCTTAATTAATATAGCAGATAACAGTTTGTTCAAAATAACAATATGAGCAATATATTCAACTACCTATACTTGTATATATATCTAACAATTATACACACACACACACACACACACACACAGATGCCACTGTGCTTGGTCATGCCTGACTCTGCAATGTTATGGACTATAGCCCATCAGGCTCCTCTGTCCTTGGGATTTTTCAGGCAAGAATACTGGAGCAGATTGCCATTTCTTTCTCCAGGGAATCTTCCTGACCCAGGCATAGAACCTGTTTCTTGTCTCAGGCACTTGCAGGTGGATTCTTTACCACTACTGCCACCATATACAAATAAGTGAAATGCTTATATACAAGTGAAATAAATTACAGCAATGATACAAAGGACAGAAAAGATAATTATTTTACTACTATAAAATGCTCACAATGCCTATGAAGTAATATAGTGTTATATGAAAATTGGCTTGGTTTAGCTGTAAATATATATTGCCCTAAAAAATAAATAAAGAAGTATAACCAATATGCTAAGAATGACAGGAAAGTAGGATCATATAAATGCTCAACTAAAACCACAAAAGATGCAAAAATAATAGAAGACAGAAATAGAAAAAAATAGCAAGTTCAACAAAGAGAAAACAGTAGCAAATATGGTAGATATTAGTCTACCAATAATCACTTTGAATGTCAGAAGTAGAAATCTATTAAATAAAAGAGCTTGCCAGAGTGAGTTTTAAAAAAAGATCCAACTATACACAGCCTATAAGAATCTCTCTGTAGATTTAAAGGCATGCGTGTGTGCATGCTCAGTGATGTCTGACTCTTTTGCAGCTCCATGGACTGGGCCCACCAGGCTTCTCTGTCCACATGATTTTCTAGGCAAGAATACTGGAGTGGGTTGTCATATCCTCCTCAAGGGACTCTTCCTCACCTAAGGATCAAATTCACGTCTCCTACATTTCTTGCATTGGCAAACAGATTCTTTAGATTAAAATTAAATAGATGGAGAAAAAATGTACCATGCCAACATCAATTAAAAGAAATCAGGAATAACTATGTTAATTCCAGACAGAAGACATCAAAGCAAGGAAAGTTATCAGGAATAAAGAAGGGCATCACATAATTATAGAGAGGTTTAATTCTCCAAGAAAACATAACATTTTAAAATATGTAAGCACCTGACAATGGAGTATCAAATTATGTGGGTAAGTACTAAAAGACTTACAAGGATAAAATATTAAATTCACTACCATAGTTGAGACTTCATACCATCTGTCAGAAATAGATAGATTCAGCCAGCAAAAATAGGTAAACACAATTAATTGCACAGGGAGAAATGGCCATGTAAAAACCGAAGAGATAGACCTCAGAAGAAACCAATACTATGACAGCTTGATCTCAGACTTCTAGCCTCCAGAATTAGGAGAATTAATTCCTATTCTTTAAGTCACCCAATCAGCGGTACTTCGTGATGGTAATTATTGTACACTAGAACAGTTGCTTAGCTAGAGAACAGTGGGGAAAAAGCCGAGTAAAGGGGCCGCCTTGAGCATAAAACCAAACCATAAGCTGTTAGAGAAAAGTCCACATATTAGCCTTGTTCTTTGTATAATGACATTAATAGTAGTGCTTGGACAGAGAGAGAGGAGGAAATGAATGAGGAAAGCAAAAGACAGACTAGGAAAGCTGGGAAAATGAAAGAACTTACATCGTAAGGGAATTCATTCAGAATGAAGTGCTGGGTTGCAGACCAGATGACAAGATGAGGACTAACTCTCAGAAACTCTGGATTTGTGTACAAGAAACAATTGTTTCATATGAAATATAAAGTGAATGCTAACAACATACTAACAACAAAGCAACTGAAAGCAAGAGAGGCTGTTTTAAGACATTTATTTATTTATTTATTTTATCAAACATACCTTCCATCCTTGGATTGTAAATTTCCCAGAGTCTAAATCACAATAAATATAAAACATCAAACACTAGGGAATTTTGACTATCTCATTTAGCAATGTAAACGCAATACTTACAGAGCTTTGTGAAAGAGGGAAATGTTCTCTTTTTAAATCTGCAACCAGATGTTAGATGACTGGTCTTTGTTTCAACCACAATGATAATGGAGGGAGTGAGAGGAAGAAATTAACTGCAATTTTGATGAATGGAAAGCCTGGCAAAATAGTAGTTTTTAGCAGATCATTGTTTTCACTCTTTAATTTCTATCCAACAAAGTTTTATTTCAATGATACATCATAATAATTGCCATTTTTATAAACATCAAACTGTGCAGGTGCATTTGTAAACCCAGCCTCTGTGAGAAATACAATGTACTAAGAAATGGTATAATAGATTATGAAATTGCAGAATTTCTTTGAGCATATGGTGACAAGAAGAATGTTTGCCTTAAAGAAAACAGAAAACTTGCTGGCCTTTCCAATTGGGTAGCTAGCCATAAGCAAAAAATAAAAAACCTCCTACAGTTAAATATTTAGTGATTTAATAATTCACTTTCACTGCATTTCCAAGATTTTGGTTCTTTCTGCCGTTAACCTTTAACATTAGGTTTAATGTGTTTATATCCTTCAAATCAACACGTTGGATATAAGCACTGATAAAAAATAATTATAGGTTAAAGACAGGTTGGTCCATAAACAAACTATTTTGAGAGTAGCTTGGATGCCATGGGAACATTGGTACACTTAGTGGGATACGTTATTTTTCCAAAACTCATTAATTATAATTTGAGATTAAACATAAAAGCAATTTTTAAAAAACTTTTTATTTTATATTGATGTATAGCTGATTAATGATGTCATAGTTTCAGATAGGCAGGAAAGGCCTCTGCCATACGTATACACAGTATCCATTCTCCCCTAAACACTCCTTCGTCAAGGTTGCCACATAATGAGCAGAGTTCCTTATCCTTCAAGCATTTGCATTAATTTATTTATTTCAGGTACTACCCAATGAAAAATATAGAAATGTGTATTTAAGTCATTAGGATTCAATTTTTAGCCATTCTTCAAGAACTCGTATAAATTTTAAACCCCAGTTAAAGTCTAACATGCCTATAGTTGGTATGACTTACCTATCTGGAAAAAAAGGAGAAGACTAATAACAAATGCAAACAGCTTCATTTTTAACAGAGGTATCAGATCAGTGCATGATTCACACAACTTAGTATCACTAAAAACAATGAGCAGAGAAAAGATTACAAATATAGTATTATTTCCTGCTGACCAGAAATATTTACTACCCAAAATACTTTCCCATTTGGCTGTTTAATTGCTAAAAACATTCATCTAGGCTATGGGGTCGCACAAAGTCGAACACGACTGAAGAGACTTAGCAGCAGCAGGCTAATACTCAATTTCTTCTTTCTTTTAAAAGAATGTTTATATCAACATTTACCATTACAATTCTTTTTCATAGCTTTATATGATCTAAGCTTTAAAAATATACTTACTAGAATTTATTCCATAAAACTAAATTTATTTATTTACTTCTTCTCCAATCTCTTCATCAGTTTGAGATTCAATTCATTTTCTCTTTGAAAATACTCTTTAGTTAAAAAGACACTTCCATTGTTAGACAGTATTTTTTATTCTTCTAGCTTAAAAAAATAGAAAAAAAACAGTTTCTAATTTTGGGGAACAAAAACTGAATTTTGCTGTCCTGATTGGCCTCCAGAATAACATAAAATAAATCTAATTTTTTACATAGTCACATCTTAAATATTTGAAAGTCTATATCATGTTTCTATTTAACTTACTCTGCTCCAAACTAAATATTCTTACTTCTTCAATGTAGAAATTTCTTGATGGCCTAGTTAATGGACTCAATAGACAAATGATCAAAAGGGGATATGTGGCAGATAGTCCTCCAAGTGCTGACAGTATGGTGTAACTAACACAGTTCCCACGTGCATGGCTTTTATAGTTGAGTGAGGGGAGAGAAAAAAATGCAAAAAAAACCAAGTGGAGTTTGTTGGTAAATGCAGTGAAAGAAACTCTGAGAATGCTATGAAGAAAGAAATACAATAATTAGTTTCAAAACAGCAAGGCATATGCCAGTGAAGTGAAGTGAATGATAGATGCAATTCCCATTGAGAAGGAACAGGGACAAATGACAAGTCTGAAGCATACATTGCCAATTTATATCACAGAGAAAAAAAATCTCTTACATTTATGAACAGTTTTCAAACTGAAACAGATCTATACAGGATCTTAGCATAGGAAAAAGACATTAGTGGAAAAACATGAAATTTGAATATAGTGTGTAGCTGAAAAAAGTGTTAATTTGCTGATTTCATTAGGTGTACTATGAGTACATGTGAAATTAGCATTGAAGGAAATAGAGGGAGAACTACACTGAGATTCTACTCTGCATTTTCTTTGCAACTTCTCTGCAATGTCAAATTAGTTCAAAATAAAAGGTAAAAATATTAAAGGGTATAAAGCACCAAAAACATTCCTCAATGAAAGCATTTTGTAAATAAATGTAGACAAAAGGCCCTTCAACATGTGAATAGACACTCAAATTTACTTGCAGTAGAAGAAATAGAAAATAAAACCTCAATAAGATATTTTTCATCATGGCAACAGCTTGACAAAACAAAAATTAAATGACAACAGCCTTTTATAAGTCAGTCTCTGAAAAAACAGTCACTATCTGACTTTGCTTGTTCAAGAGATAAGTGATATAACCACTATGGAGAGGAATAAATTTCCATGAAAACCACATATGCATTTACCTTATGAGAACTGTTCTTATGAAAATTAATAATGTACTGCACTAATGAGAATTGATTGTGAAGTTATAGGTCCACCTCATGTTTCAGACCATATATGCTTATTCATCGTGAAGTCAGCTAGATAAGTAAAATATCAGAAACTGCCTATGTGTCATTCATAAGAGACAGGGCTGAATAACTATTGCACACTCTCATAGGGCAGTATAGTGAAGCTTGATCAAAATGTAGAAGGCCTCTACAAACTGATGTTAGTATTTTTTTGACATGAATTGCCTAACAAGAAATGAAAAGAATGAAAGAATATATATAGTTAGGCTACTTTTGCAGGAGATTAAAAGGGAAGTAAGAATACAAGTCTGGTGTGAAGTACGCTGATATTTGCAAAATATACATATATATATAGAAAAGGTAAATCAGAAACTAAGGGAAAATATAGCTTCTAGAGGGCAGATGACATATGATAAGGAATAAGGATAAGAGTGTGACTTTTCCGGGTATACATTTTTAAATGGCTTGAATTTTAAACCATGTTAATGTTTTGCATATTAAAAACACAAAATATATAAACAAAATAGAAAAATCAAACCCTATAATTGTATGAATAGAAATTATTACATTTAACTTTTTATCAAATTCAAATCATGAGAACACAGAACAAGTAATTATTTCATATAATTTTCAAATACTCTTCTCCTCAAAGTATATTTTCTAAAAGAATAAAAAATCTAAAATAAAGACAAACAAAAACATGCCTTTAAGGCTGATTTATAGGTTTGATTTTGGTAAAACCAAAATTATTGTTATTCAAATTAGTGTCTGTATATTGTATGGAGTCTCCCTAGTCAGTTCAGTTCAGTTGTTCAGTCGTGTCTGACTCTTTGAGACCCCATTGATTGTAGCAAGCCAGACTTTCCTATCCATCACCAACTCCCGGCGCTTACTCAGACTCATGTCCATTGAGTTGATGATGCCATCCACCGCCTAATCCTCTGTCGTCCCCTTCTCCTTCCACATTTAATCTTTCCCAATCACAGAGCCTTTTCCAATGAGTCAGTTCTTCGCATCAGGTGGCCAAATTATTGGAGTTTCAGCTTTAGCATCAGTCCTTCCAATGAATATTCAGGACTGATTTCCTTTAGGATGGACTGGTTGGGTCTCCTTGCAGTCCAAGGGACTCTTAAGGGTCTTCTCCAACATCACGTTCAAAAGCAGCAATTCTTCGACACTCAGTTTTCTTTATGGTCCAACTAACACATCCATACATGACTACTGGAAAAACCAAAGCTTTGACAAGATGGACCTTTTTTTGGTCAATTAAATGTCATTAAAATGACATTAATGACTAAAATGTCTCTGATTTTAATATGCTGTCTAGGTTGTTCATAACTTTTCTTCCATAACTTTTCTTATCTTTTGATTTCATGGCTGCAGTCACCATCTGCAGTGATTTTGGAGCCCCCGCAAATTAAAGTTTGTCACTGTTTCCCCATCTATTTGCCATGAAGTGGTAGATGGGACCAGATGCCATGATCTTGGTTTTCTAAATGTTGAGTTTCAAGCCAACATTTTCACTCTCCTCTTTCACTTTCATCAAGAGGCTCTTTAGTTCTCTTCCACTTTCTGCCATAGGGTGGTGTCATCTGCATATCTGAGGTTATTGATATTTCTCCTGGCAATTTTGATTCCAGCTTGTGCTTCATCCAGTCCAACATTTCTCATGATGTACTCTCCATACAAGTTAAATAACCAGGGTGACAATATACAGCCTTGACGTATTCCTTTCTCAATTTGGAACTAGTCTGTTTTTCCTTGTCCAGTTCTAACTGTCTCTTCCTGATCTACATACAGGTTTCTCAAGAGGCAGGTCAGGTGGTCTGGTATACCCATCTCTTTAAGAATTTTCCACAGTTTGTTGTGATCCTGACAGTCAAAGGCTTTGGTATAGTCAGTAAGGCAGAAGTAGATGTTTTTCTGAAACTCTCTTGCTTTTTCCATGATCCGGCAGATGTTGGCAATTTGAGCTCTGGTTCCTCTGCCTTTTCTAAGTCCAGCGTAAACATCTGGAAGTTCACAGTTCACATGCTGTTGAAGCCTGGCTTGGAGAATTTTGAGCATTACTTTTCTAGCATGTAAGGTGAGTGCAATTGTGTGGTAGTTTGAGCATTCTTTGACATTGCCTTTCTTTGGGATTGGAATGAAAACTGACCTTTTCCAGTCCTGTGCCACTGCTGAGTTTTCCAAATTTGCTGGCAAATTGAGTGCAGCACTTTCACAGCATCATCTTTCAGGATTTGAAACAGCTCAACTGGAATTCCATCACCTCCACTAGGCTTGTTCATAGTGATGCTTCCTAAGGCCCACCTGACTTCACATTTCAGGATGTCTAGTTCTAGGTGAGTGATCACACCATCATGATTATCTGGGTCATAAAGATCCTTTTTGTATAGTTCTGTGATTCTTGCCACCTCTTCTTAATATCTTCTGCTTCTGTTAGGTCCATACTATTTCTGTCCTTTATTGAGCCCATCTTTTCATGAAATATTCCCTTGGTATCTCTAATTTTCTTGAAGAGATCTCTAGTCTTTCCCATTCTATTGTTTTCTTCTATTTGTTTGCTTTGATCACTGAGGAAGGCTTTATTATCTCTCTTTGATATTCTTTAGAATTCTGCATTCAAATTGGTATATCTTTCCTTTTCCCCTTTGCCTTTCCCTTGTCTTCTTTTCTCAGCTCTTTATAAGGCCTCCTCAGACAACCATTTTGCTTTTTTGCATGTCTTTTTCTTGGGGTTGGTCTTGAACCCTGCCTCCTGTACAATGTCATGAACCTCCATCCATATAGTTCTTCAGGCATTCTGTCTATCAAATCTAGTCCCTTGAATCTATTTGTCACTTCCACTGTATAATCATAAGGTATTTGACTTAGGTCATATCTCAATGGTCTAGTGCTTTTCCCTACTTTTTTCAGTTTCTGTGTGAATATGGCAATAATGTATCCCTGGTAGCCCAGTGATTAAGAATCCACCTGCAGGAGAAATGGGTTGACCCCTGTTTTGGGAAAATTCCACAGCAACTAACCCTGTGCGTCACACCCACTGAGACTGTGCTGTAGAGTCTTGGAGCCTCAACTACGGTGCCTGGGTGCTGCAACAACTGAAGCCCTTGCTCCTAAAGCACAGGCTTTGCAACAAGAGAAGCCACCGCAGTGAGAAGTCCACACATCGCAACTAGAGAGTAGCCCCTGCCACTACAACTAGAGAGAAGCTCATGCAGTCATGATGACCAAGTATATCCAAAATTTAAAATTAAAAAAAGCCTAAATAAATAAAATTATTTTAAAAATTTAATATATTGTAAGTTATAGAAAGTGAGTGTATCTCCTAATATTTTTGGAGACCAGTTTTCACTGTTTAAGAAAAGTGGAATGTGAGCTTTGAAGGTGAGAAATAATGTGATGGGGTTGGATGATAATTGAAGATATTAACATAGATGGTATCTATAGACATATTTTTCTATCTCTGTTCACTAAGAAGGCTTATAAATAAAGAAAATTCAGTATCATCATTTCAGTTCAGTTGCTCAGTTGTGTCTGACTCTGTGGCCTCATGGACTGCACCAAGCCAGGCTTCCCTGTCCATCACCAACTCCTGGAGCTTATTCAAACTCATGTCCATTGAGTCAGTGATGCCATCCAACCATCTCACCCTCTGTCATCCCCTTCTCCTCCTACCTTCAGTCTTTGCCAGCATCAGGCCCTTTCTGGAGCCAGTTCTTTGCATCAGGTGGCCAAAATATTGGAGTTTCAGCTTCAGCATCAGCCCTCCCAATGAATATTCAGGACTGATTTCCTTTAGGATTAACTGGTTAGATCTCCTTACAGTCCAAGGGACTCTCAAGAATCCTGTCCAACACCACAGTTCAAAAGCAACAATTCCTTGGTGCTTAGCTTTTTTTATGGTCCAAATCTTACATGCATACATGACTACTGGAAAAACCATTGCTTTGTGTAGACAGACCATTGTTAGCAAAGGAATGTCTGACAAATATTGATTAAGTCCCAAATACTGATTCCAAAATACCATTCCCTAAAACACAAACCAGGTTCCTTATAGACTTTAGGTTACAACTTTAGGTTGATAGAGTGAGCTTAGAATACTTAATGCCTGAAAACAATAACACAGAGCTAGTGTTATGGTACGAAGAAGGTGATGGCACCCCACTCCAGTGCTCTTGCCTGGAAAAATCCCATGGATGGAGGAGCCTGGTAGCTGCAGTCCATGGGGTTGTGAAGAGTCAGACACGACTGAGCAACTTTGCGTTCACTTTTCACTTTCATACATTGGAGAAGGAAATGGCTACTGAGTCCAGTGTTCTTGCCTGGAGAATCCCAGGGACGGGGGAGCCTGGTGGGCTGCCGTCTAAAGTGTTGCACAGAGTTGGACACGATTGAAGTGACTTAGCAGCAGCAGCAGCAGTGTGATGGTATTCTCACAAACTAAATTGGGGCAATTTGAGTACTAAAATGAACAGCAAATAATAACATAAATAGATCATAATACACGGAAGTGAGAAATTCACAGACCTACAGTGGCACTAAAAACTAATGATTTTGGCAATGATGATAATAATAATAATAGAAAATAAGAGAGAGAGAAAAACAAGGAAATTTTTCCTTTACAGAAAAACATTAAGTTAATAATCACAGGAGAAGTGTTAGAATGAGAAAAATCACCATTTCATAACCTCCAATGTAACAATTAATTCCGGTAAAGATCACTGAAGGATGCTAAAATCATTTGATAAATGGTTTTAATGAACTTAATATTTACATACCTTCTCCCAAAAAGGGAAAAAAATACTACCTTTTACAATTTCTATTAGCCATCTCTGTAATCAAGTAATCAAATTCAGCATTACTAATATTGTAAAACTGAATTTACATGCTTACAGAATTGTTGCAATAAAATATTCAAACTTCAGCCTTGTAGTATTATTTCCAAAAGTGTTTAATCTAAGTCAGATAATACAAAACAATTGGGTAAATATAGAATGCAAGATGTTCTCCAGTATAAATGGCATAAACTCTGGGAAAAAATATACTGTGAAATCTAAAAAAAGAAAGTAAAGAGCTTAAATTTAAAATAACAAATGAAACACAGGAATCAAATGCATCAACTTTTATTGGTTCTTTAGTTTTAAACTAATGATAAATAAAATTTTGATGAAAGCTAAATATGAACTGTGAATTAAATTATTTTATTGAACCAGTGTTACTGTTCAGATGGTGCTTGGTAAATATCTTAATTTTTTAAAGATGTTTTCTAAAGTATTTTGGGATAAAGAATCATAATTCCTTCAATTTATTTTCAAAATATTGAGAGAGAGAGGATGTCAACAATTGGTGAATCTAGGTAAATATATTTGATTGCTCACTGTAGCTTTCTTTTACCTTTGGTATGGCTTTGGAAATTTCAAAAGAAAACAGTAATGTAAAATATGTAAACTGAATGTAGATTATGACTACTCTTAAGCATGTATCAGAAGCAATTAAGCACATGTCTGAATGAATAAATGAATAAACATATGAAGTACAAAATCACCTCCTCTGTACCTAAGCTGCCACCAAAGAATTGATTTTGCACACATTCAAATTGACAGCAATTTGACTTTCTTGATTCACTACAATTTTAAAGGTGACTTAATGTTTCCAAATTAGTAATGATATTCACTCATCTGACTAGCTGTCTGTAGAGAATGTGCTGTATTTGTGTACAGAGCGTCCTTTTCACCTACTCCTTCCCCTTTGGGATGCTTACTCAATCCTGGGCCTAAGATTTTCAAATTAATTGGAAATCACATGAAGAATGGACACATTATTGAGGAGAGTAAAATTATTATATTCACTATTCCTGGAGTCCGTAATGGTCAGCCAAGAGACAGACATATAAACTAAACAGATCCAAGTGCTTCTCTAGGAGTTTCTGTGCAAGCTCACATGAAGAGAATCCATGTTTCCTCCAACTTTTGCTAAATTGGAAGGATCCATGTTTCAGCAAGCAGGATATCCAGTACCTTTCAGGATATTGTGAAGGATCATGATGGGGCTTCCCTGGTGGCTCAGACAATAAAGAATCTGCCTGCAATACAGGAAACCTGGACTTGATCCCTGAGTAGGGAAGATTCCCTGGAGAAGGAAATAGCAATCCACTCAGGTATTTTGAATGAAGAATTCTATGTACAGAGGAGGCTAGAGGGCTACAGTTCATGGGGTTGCAAAGAGTTGGACACAACTGAACAACTCACACACACACCACATCATTATACCCACCACAACTCTAAGATTTCCAAGACATAAAAAGTAAACAATGAGAAAGAACCAAGAGGGAAGGGAGACCCAACAACTCAGATAGACAGAGAGAGAAAGAGGATATGGTTCTAATGATATTTTTATGTGTTTGTTTTTCAGATGTCCTTGAGGCTACTGCCACTCCTTGATTATAAAGTTTTTTGGAAAATTCTCTTCTTGGGTAAGGCTAGTTGAGTTGGCCTTTAGTTATGTACAACTGGAAATATCTTGATACACAGTTGAAGACAGGGAACATTGTCCATGTAGTTTCAACAGATCACTCTACATGCTAAATATTTATCTAGTAAACTAACATGTTGTTGTTTAGTCACTAGGTCGTGTCTGACTCTTTCGCAACCCCAGGGACTGTAGCCCACCAGGCTTCTCTCTCCATGAGAATACTGGAGTGGATTGCCATTTCCTTCCCCAGAGGATCTTCCCAACCCAGGAATTGAACCCTCATTTCCTATATCACAGGTGGATTCTTTACCACTGAGCCACCAGTAAAACCCCAGTAAACAAACATACTCTATTAAAATAGAAAAGTAGTGATACTGAATCATTGATTTAGATGTCATTAAACTTTTTTCCCTTAATTTTCAGTAGAACTAAGTGACATTATCATTTAATGAAAGCTTCAACTGTAGGCAATACAAATCCACATATGGATACAATTTTTATAGTCTTATATACTATATGACACATATTTAATTTAGAGACCAATGGAGTTGTATGGATTTATTTGTAGCTGGTTTATTTTTGCCCTTGTTCTTGTTATGATTTCCTGTGGACACCAGAAAAAGAAACAATTTGGTCTGTGTGGTTAGATGGTGGTTTAACTATATCATATTTATTTCTGCATTTCTTAAAAAGAACAGCAGTGGAGAAATGCCAACTAAGTTAAAAGTTCTATATTGAGTATATAATGGAGTAATATAGTTTCAAAGTCTTTTAAAGTACCATTTACATCTACAATAAGGAAATAGATATACACAGAGGTTGTCAGAGTTTAAACTGCTTCTTTTGTGTATTTATGACTAATCTATTTGAATCTGTCATTACCAATACATCCTCTGAAGTCGTGAAATTTGTGATACCCTCAAGTGAGTGAATTTAAAGCCCTTGAAAATCCCACATTATTAAGTCAATCAATGCTTCTTCAGTGCCTATTGTTGAATTTTGTGCTGCATTGGCAATTGAAAAATCAGAATAAATAAAAGCCTCATACCGTACTAGTGGTATAAACTGGTATGCATAAGTAAATATGGACTGGAGAAGTATAAACAAGCAATATTTCAGATGGTAAGTGAGATGAAAACCAAAACCATTTAAATTTGTCATGATTTTGCTCTTCTGTGACATTGAACCTTTTTTTTTTTTTCATCTTTTGTTTGAAGACAGAAAGTGATATGAGCACCTGGAAGCAATTTGCAGATAAATTCAATCATTTGGAGTTGTATTCTTACATCATTTGCCCTTTTATAAAGGACAATGAAAGACAAAAAAGGAAAAGGAAGGATGAAGGAAAGGAGCTTTTGAGATGCTGCTGCTGCTGCTTAGTCACTTCAATCATGTCTGACTCTGTGCGACCCCATGGACTGTATCCCACCAGGCTCCTCTGTCAATGGGATTCTCCAGGCAAGAACACTGGAGTGGGTTGCCATGCCCTCCTGCAGAGGATCTTCCCAACCAGGATCAAACCCAGGTCTACCGCATTGCAGGCAGATTCTCTACCACTGACCCAGCAGAGAAGCCCAGCTTTTGAGATACCTAGATACTAAAATCATTATCAGTTCAGTTCTGTCGCTAATCATTACAATTTTGGAAATGCTAAACCTTGTGAATATCCCTATCTATAATTCTGTCTAACTATGGCAGTTTAGGAAATTGGAAGGGAATATGATCTAAAACTGAATACTAAAAGTAAAATTAAGACATTTCTTAGGCAACTATTATGGGTTGAAATGTTCTCTGTAATGTTCTATTGAAGCCCTAATCCTCATTACTTTGAAGGACACATGGTTACAAGGGGATTTCTTAAGACACATCTGTTTGCTCAAAACTGTAGATGAAACTGACTTTTAATTGTGGCTTGTCCATAGGCCTCAAACAGTCCTTGGAGAGAATAAAAATCCCATAGAGAATTTCTTCTCCAGATGAAAATTAGGAATAATACAAAAACTAAATAATCAAAACAGTGAACATTTATTGGGCCTTTATTTCTTACTAGGCACCATGCCGAGTGCTTATCCTTCTTTATGATTTCACTACTTCTCAGAACTATTTTATGAAATTGATGTGATGGTTCCTGTTATAAATGAAACAGACAAAGATGTAACACAGGTAAAAACAAAGTCAGTAAGTTTGAGCAATTTGCTCCAAGGCACAGAGCTGAATTTGCCACAGCAGATATCCTTACCCATATTCTTCTGACATCTATGAATTTGAGCTCCAGGGATATGGTTTCAGTAAGAACTGGTCAATTCTCCTGCCCTAAAGTAGTATCAGGCTCCCTTGGTGGCTCAGTGGTAAAGAATCCGCCTGTCAGTACAGGAGATGCGGGTTCAGTCCTTGGGTATTTTGGGAAGATCCCCTGGAGAAAGAAATGGCAACCCAGTCTAATATTGTTGCCTGGGAAATCCCATGGACAGAGGAACCAGTCCATGGTTGCAAAAGAGTTGGACATGACTTACCAACTAAACAACAACAAAGTAGGTATCAGGTGTCTTTACTACTACAGGTTATGAGTAATTCTATGACTGAGACAGGTACACTAAGATTAAAAAGGAAGATGGTAGTTTACATACTTGGCAAATTTTACCATACAATCTCTATAGAGCTTCATTCTGCTTTAAAGATAAGAATTCTAAGCACCAAAAACCTGTTTATTTTGTTTGTTTGTTTGTTTTTCTGTTACAGTCCACAGGGCTCATTGTGAGTTTTGGTCCCATTCTCTCTGGAGTGTTTGGGTTGCTGTCACTGATACTATTGATATTGTCTCCCAAAAAGTAATTCAGGACACTGTCTATTTATAATAAAAGTAGAACTTCAGCCATTTGTATATAGTCCATTCTTTCATTTATATAAGCTGAGGAAAGCAAAACAAAAAAGTGTAAGTGGGGGAGCAAAAACAGCCAAGAGTTTTGATGTGGTAAATATAAAATAATATGTGAGAACTATCATATTATTTATATGCCACAGTATTCAATATTGTTAATAGGAAGGAAGTGGGAGTAACTGAATGTCCAAAATCAAATTAGTGATTTAAGAGAATGTCTTCATTCAAGGATGTAAGCAATTGAAATGGTTTACCAAGAGAGTTCATAGAATCTTACATTTTCAGTATGGTAACAAACAAAAACAAAAAACAAACAAAAGCTAAAAACCCCAACAAACACAGACCTTCCATGTGTCCTTTTTTTTGCATTACTTTCTATTTTCTTATAGTTTAATAGAGAAACTCCATTGTAAAACCCCCAGCTTGAGTAACAGAAGAAATGGAGAAAATTGAAATGAGCCAACCAACACTCAGCCTTTCAGCAGGAAAGCTGGGGCGCTAACAGTGCAAACACAGGTGAGATGGGAGAAGAGGACAACCAACAGCCACAGCCATGGAGATAAAAGAGAAGGCTTATCATGCATACAGACTGAGACAAGGGGTAATAATGTGAGAGCCAGAAAATCACAATTTCCATGGTTGTGATTCTTCCTGCCTGGAATAGTCCTTATACTCATACTGAGCTTCAGTCTGACATGATGCTTTGCTCATTCCATCCCTGTGCAACCAGGATGAACTGTCCTTAATTAGAAAAGAAACTGCAGTCAGCACAGGCTTTTTTTTTTTTTTTTCTTAAATGGGAAAGGGAATGCCATAGATAATTGTTTTGTCATCAAGGCAAGATCAAATTGCTGACCCTCTAATTATATTGAGCAAAATAACAACGGATCTTACTGATGGCCTTCCTAATTCTGGAGCTCAGAAATCAAATTAAAATGAGAGATATTATGCTTACAGTCTAATTTACCCAGAGTTCATTATATTGGAGGCTTACAAAGGGCTTTGTGACTAATTACTTTGCATTGTCTACTTCCTCAACATTAGGGCTGATATCATCTATCTAAGTATAATCGAATCAGATCAATGTCAAATCAATGATCTGACAGAACCAAGAGTGAATTTAATGCACAGTTAAGCCTGAACAAGTTTAAACATGGATTCACTTCAAAGTATATCTGTGATCTGTAACTAAACAGGATTTTGAATTTTTCTGGAATTACAGTGGTATATAGTATACTCAAGTTTGCAGGAAAATTTAGTTCTTTATTCTTTGAAAATGACATATTATCTTCATGGGTACCTCTAGCCATTTCTGGGTAAGAAGAGTAAAAAGGAAAATTAATTTTTTTGAGAAGAGAGAGTCAAGCCTGGTTTAATTTTATAACTTGAGATATACTTTGAGGAGATTAGTGTCTTTGAGTGAAAGGAGTCTTTCAGAGATGATATTCCCTGGGATAAGTCCCTCTGTTTTAGATCTCCTTTGTTCTTATTTCAATTCACTGTAGTGTCTACTGGTATGAGGAGGTTGACTATACAAATGCCATCCAATGAAGAGTCTCACAGTTGACCTGTATTGTGCTGTTCTCTGAAAGGAAGACTTCTAAAAGTGTGACTGGCCCATCCCTCAGGACTCTGCTGGTGTCAGAGAAACTGACAGAATATATGGTTTCTTTATCAGCTTGATCAGAGTGGGCCTTTGACTCTTTGGGCTTTACCTCAACTCGTATTGCTGCTGTCCCTTGACTCAAGGTCTGGCAGTAATGTCCATAGCCCCCGTCCAGTGGTCTACTTTTCAGCCCTTTCCTATAGGTCCCCATTTTCCTTCCTGGGAGCCCCTTCTTCTGCTAATCTCCTCTGCCAGAGGTTGAGCTAACTACCATGCCACTATCGCTCCTAAAAGAAAATGGATACATTCCCACTATGTGGAAATAAAAGGAAGCTACACTCAGGCTCTTTTCCATGGAAAAATGCTGTGCCACTGAGTTTACATTCATGAAAAACCATATTTCTAGCCACCTGATGTATCAATACTACCACCCAGGGTTCCTTATGGGTTAAAGGGAAAACTCCATGCTTTCCATAGTCCTTCATTTAACAAGTACACATCACCTTCTCTGGGATGGCACTCTTATTCCTTGCTCTTTCATCCTACTATTCTACAATACTAACCTCATGAGCTAGTTATAAGCAGAATAGAATTTTCATCTATATAAGATATTATGGTCTAGTTTCTGAATTGGTTCTTTATATGCTGAGAGCTTTTGACTGTGTGGATCATAATAAACTGTGGAAAGCTCTTATAGAGATGGGAATACCAGGTCATCTTACCCTGAGAAACCTGCATGTGGGTCAAAAAGCAACAGCTAGAACCCTGTATGGAGCAACTGGTTCAAGACTGAGAAAGGAGTATGATAAGCTTATTTGCTGTCACTATGTCTGTTTAACATGCTGAGCACATCATGAGAATTGCCAGACTGGATGAGTTACATGATGGAATCAAGATAGGCAGGAGAAACATCAATAACCTCAGCTATGTAGATGATACCACTTTAATGGCAGAAAGTAAAGACGAACTAAAGAGCCTCTTGATGAGGGTGAAGGAGGGAGTGAAAGAGCTGGCTTAAAACTAAATATTAAAAGAGTCATGGCATTGGACCCCATTGCTTCAGGGCAAATAGAAGGGGAAAAGATGGAAGTAGTGACAGATATCCCCTTCTTGGTCTCTAAAATCACTGCAGATGGTGACTGCAGTCATGAAATCAAAAGATGATTGCTTCTTGGCAGGAAAGTTATGACAAACCCAGAAAATGTTTCAAAAGCAGAGACATTGCTCTGCTGACAAAGGTCCATATAGTCAAGGCTATGGTCTTCCCTGTGATCATGTATGGTTGTGGGAGCTGGACCATACAGAAGGCAGAGCACCAAAGAATTGATGCCTTTGAACTGTGATGCTGGAGATGACTCCTGAAAGTCCCTTGGACAGCAAGGAGGTCAAACCAGTGAAACCCAATATTGAGAGCAGAAGAGGGCATCAGAGGAGAGATGGCTGGATGGCATCACCAATGCAGTGGGCATGAACTTGGGCAAACATCAGGGGATTTAGAGGGACAGGGAGGCTTGGTGTGCTGCAGGCCATGGGGTCTCAAAGAGCTGGACACAACTGGGTGACTGAATTTCAACAATAAATGCTGAGAGAACTTAGAAAATCTTCCTTTTTTTTTTTTTTTTTTCCAAATCCTGTGTTATAAGCTCTTCTGTCTTGTTGCGAGATAATTCTTGTGAATTCTAGTAGCTGAAGAGTAATTCTTTATTACTCTGCATGTTACCCTAAGCAATTCTGTACATTTTTCACCCATTCTCTAAAGGAGTTTCCGCTGATAGAAGAAGAATACCTCAAGTTTACTAGGGATAAGGTCATGTTGTTGTTGTTCATTTGATAAGTCTTGCCAAGTCTGTGACTCCATGAACTGCAGCACACCAGGCTTCCCTTAACTATTTCCTAGAGTATGATCAAACTCTCATCCACTGAGTCAGTGATGCCAACTAACCATCTTATCCTCTGTCACCCAATTCTCCTCTTGCCTTCAATCTTCTTTCACAGAATCAGGATCTTTTCTAATGAGTCAACTATTCACATCAGATGACCAAAGTATTGGAGTCTCAGCTTCAGCACCAGTCCTTCCAATGAATATTCAGGGTTGATCTCCTTGATGTCCAAGGAACTCTGAAGAATCTTCTCCAGCACCACAGTTAGAAAGCATCAGTTCTTCGGCACTCAGTCTTCATTATGGTCCCACTCCCACATCTTTACATGACTACTGGAAAAACCATAGCTCTGACTATACGGACCTTTGCTGGCAAAGTGATGTCTCTGCTTTTTAATACACTGTCTAGGTTTGTCATAGCTATTCTTCCAGAAGATCAGGTAGACAAAATGAAAAATGTAAAGATATATTGATAACTTTAAAAATCTTAACCCTTTGTGCAAATTTCCATTTTCCCTCATGCCTTCTATAAGCAGATCTTTTTTTTCTTTTTTTTCTTAATTTCATTGTCCTGATGGTCTCTCTTAAGAGGCTAACCTATTCACACTGCATCTATGCTCTCTTGCTTTCCAGTGTCCAATTCCTCTAGGCCAATGGATGGTACCAAAGGGAGATTAGAGAGGAAAAGAAGAGAGTGATTCTATTTGTTTCCCCTTCACCCTCACTACAGCTGGCAAGGCTGACATTCCTTACAGTCAGAGATCCATTAGGCTAGCTCTCTTCCTTAATTTGTAACTATCCCTTTCTCTCTGATTCTTCTAGTCTAAAGAAGGAGATATTTTCTTGCTCTGACTAGGTCCTTGGTGCCTCACCATCATCTATTAGTTCCTTTAACTCTGCCAGTATATCTCATTCTAAATAATCCCTCCAGTAGTCACACCTCACCTTTATAAATATCCTCATCTACTTCTAACAGAAACCCTTCCTGGTATGTATCTTTATATTATCATTTAATATAGTTCGTTTATTGTTTTGACAACCATGTACTGATAAACTGCTATATGCTGAGCATCAATCCCTGTGCTGAGAATAAAACCACCAGTGGGAGGGTGGGGGAAGAAAAGCCTTTGATCTCATGGAGCCTATAAGCTAATGAAGGACACAAGTGATAAGCAGTAAATTTGTTGTAGTGAAATAATAATAATTGCTATAAGTAGAATGAAGAGGTAGTAGGTGAGCTAAGATGGCAATGATGAGGGGAGTGAGATTTTCAAAGAGAAAAGAAGCAGTCAGAGAGGCCCTCACTGCTCGCTGAGAGAGTGAGGGTCAGGAAGGTCCCCTGGAGAAGGAAATGGCTATCCACTCCAGTGTTCTTGTCTGAAGATCACAGACGAAGGAGCCTGGTTGGCTACCATCCATGGGGTCACAAAGAGTCAGACAGGAATGAGTGATGCACACTTTCACTTACAAGTAAGAGAAGTAACAGAGGTCCAGATTATTAATAGTGAGATAAGCTTTATCTTGTGCACAAGGAAGCTGTGAGAGCTGTTGGGAATAGAGGAGGAAGAGTGGAAGGAAGGTAATCCATGAGGAAGCAATGCAATAGTTCAAGAGAAACAAGAAGTTTGGATAAGGACGTTAAGGGTGGAGATGGTAAGAAGTGGCTCAATTTTAGGTTATTTTGAAAATAAAGTTAATAAAGATATTTGTTTGTTTAACTGATTAGATATGTATTGTAATAAAAAGAAAGTTGTGGTGGTTGAGTACCCAAGTCTTTGTTTTGAGCAACCAACACTGGACATGTACATATTTACTAAAATGACAAAGCGATGGGAAGAACCTAGAGTTTGGATATGGGCATGGTTAGCTTGAAATGTCTGTAGGCAACCAAATGCAGATTCTAAGTAGACAGCTGGAAATATGAAGCTGAAATTCAGGGGTGTGTGGAGTGAGGTAAAGCAGAAAGCGTTTATGTGTGAAGCACTGTGCTGATATACAGTGAATGAAGCAAAGATAAATCAGACCTTGCACCTGCTTCCAATAAAGCATATGATTTTAGTAAAGAATACACATTTAGTAAAACATTGATGATTCTATCAAAAATATTGCCATGAGGGGGAAGAGTATGTTATGACCACAGGAATTTTCTTGGAATTGTTTGCATGTCTCCCTGGTGGCTCAGAGGTTAAAGCATCTGCCTCCAATGCGGGAGACCGGGGTTCGATCCCTGGGTCGGGAAGATCCCCTCGAGAAGGAAATGGCAACCCACTCCAGTATTCGTGCCTGGAGAATCCCATGGACGGAGAAGCCTAGTGGGTTACAGTCCACGGGGTCGCAAAGAGTCGGACATGACTGAGCAACTTCACCTTCACCTCATATATTCAGAATCTGAATGTTTTAACAGAATATAGTGAATAAAAATGTGGATTATCTGTACTTTAATGCTTATTCATTTTTTAATATTATATACCTTGTTTGCTTATCCATTCAGAGTTACAAAAGAACATTTAAAATATAACATCAACTAAACTGTTCTATACAGAAATATTATCTTTTGCTTTTAAGACATACTACACACACGCACGCACACACACACACACATAAACATATAGTAATTACATTACTGCATGACAATAGCCAATTAAACTAACCCAAGATGATATAATATTCCCTACAGAAATTTGTCTATAAAGTATGGGAGGGAGTCATAAAATGGGAAGGTTGCTGGTAGAAATGAAAGGAGTAGAATGTAACAGATGATTTCAAACTCTTAAATGTTGGCTAAACAAAAGCTATATTTACCTTTGAGGTGCATAAAAGAACCCTAACTAGTTTTGCAATTAATTACATTTAAGAAGACTCAGATATCTGAGATCTAAGTTTACATCTAATTTTATTATACTAGTCATTTTAAACTAAGCGTAAACATTTTTATACTGGTTTCTACCCTACTCAGATATGTAGATGACACCACCCTTATGGCAGAAAGTGAAGAGGAGCTAAAAACCCTCTTGTTGAAAGTGAAAGAGGAAAGTGAAAAAGTTGGCTTAAAGCTCAGCATTCAGAAAACGAAGATCATGGCATCTGGCCCCATCACTTCATGGGAAATAGATGGGGAAACAGAAACAGTGTCAGACTTTGTTTTTTGGGGCTCCAAAATCACTGCAGATGGTGACTGCAGCCATGAAATTAAAAGGCGCTTACTCCTTGGAAGAAAAGTTATGACCAACCTAGATAGTATATTCAAAAGCAGAGACATACTTTGCCGACTAAGGTCCGTCTAGTCAAGGCTATGGTTTTTCCTGTGGTCATGTATGGATGTGAGAGTTGGACTGTGAAGAAGGCTGAGTGCTGAAGAATTGATGCTTTTGAACTGTGGTGTTGGAGAAGACTCTTGAGAGTCCCTTGGACTGCAAGGAGATCCAGCCAGTCCATTCTGAAGGAGATCAGCCCTGGGATTTCTTTGGGAAGGAATGATGCTAAAACTGAAGCTCCAGTACTTTGGCCACCTTATGCGAAGAGTTGACTCATTGGAAAAGACCCTAATGCTGGGAGGGATTGGGGGCAGGAGGAGAAGGGGACGGCCAAGGATGAGATGGCTGGATGGCATCACGGACTCAATGGACATGAGTATGAGTGAACCCGGGAGTTGGTGATGGACAGGGAGGCCTGGCGTGCTGCGATTCATGGGGTCGCAAAGAGTCAGACACGACAGAGCGACTGAACTGAACTGAACCCTACTCACGACTGTCTCCCATTACCAAAGAGGTCTGAAATTTGCAGACTTTAACAAAAGTTATTTTCAGTTCAATTCAGTCCCTTATTCATGTCCGACTCTTTGCGACTCCATGAATCACAGCACTCCAGGCCTCACTATCCATCACCAACTTCCGGAGTTCACCCAGACCCACGCCATCTAGTCTGTGATGCCATCCAGTCATCTCATCCTCTGTTGTCCCCTTCTCCTCCTGCCGCCAATCCCTCCCAGCATCAGAGTCTTTTCCAATGAGTCAACTCTTCACATCAGGTGGCCAAAGTACTGGAGCTTCAGCTTTAGCATCATTCTTTCCAAAGAACACCCAGGACTGATCTCATTTAGAATGGACTGGTTGGATCTCCTTGCAGTCCAAGGGATTTGCAAGTCTTCTCCAACACCACAGTTCAAAAGCATCAATTCTTTGGTGCTCACTTTTCTTCACAGTCCAACTCTCACATCCATCCATGACCACTGGAAAAACCATAGCCTTGACTAGATGGACCTTTGTTGGCAAAGTAATGTCTCTGCTTTTTAATATGCTATCTAGGTTGATTATAACTTCCTTTCCAAGGAGTGTCTTTTAATTTCATGGCTGCAGTCACCATCTCCAGTGATTTTGGAGCCCAAAAAATAATGTCTGACACTGTTTCCACTGTTTTCCTGTCCATTTCCCATGAAGTGATGAGACCAGATGCCATGATCTTCGTTTTCTGAATGTTGAGCTTTAACCCAACTTTTTCACTTTCCTCTTTCACTTTCATCAAGAGGCTTTTGAGTTCCTCTTCACTTTCTGCCATAAGGGTGGTGTCATCTGCATATCTGAGGTTATTGTTATTTCTCCCAGCAATCTTGATTCCAGCTTGTGTTTCATCCAGCCCGGCGTTTCTCATGATGTACTCTGCATATAGTTAAATAAGCAGGGTAACAGTATACAGGCTTGATGTACTCCTTTTCTTATTTGGAACCAGTCTGTTGTTCCATGTCTGGTTCTAACTGTTGCTTTCTGACCTGCATACAGGTTTCTCAAGAAACAGGTCAGGTGGTCTGGTATTCCCATCTCTTTCAGAATTTTCCACAGTTTATTGTGATCCACACAGTCAAAGGCTTTGGCATAGTCAATAAAGCAGAAATAGATGTTTACTGGAACTCTCTTGCTTTTACCATGATCCAGCAGATGTTGGCAATTTGATCTCTGGTTCCTCTGTTTTCTAAAACCAGCTGGAACATCTGGAAGTTCACGGTTCATGTATTAGTGAAGCTTAGCTTGGAGAATTTTGAGCATCACTTTACTAGTGTGTGAGATGAGTGCAATTGTGTGGTAGTTTGAACATTCTTTGGCATTGCATTTCTTTGGGATTGGAATGAAAACTGACTTTTTCCAGTCCTGTGGCCACTGCTGAGTTTTCCAAATTTGCTGGCATATTGAGTGCAGCACTTTCACAGCATCATCTTTCAGGATTTGAAATAGCTCAGCTGGAATTCCATCACCTCCACTAGCTTTGTTCATAATGATGCTTTCTAAGGCCCACTTGACTTCACATTCCAAGATGTCTGGCTCTAGGTGAGTGATCACAACATTGTGATTATCTTGGTCATGAAGATCTTTTTTGTGCACTTCTTCTTACAACTGGTTAAATTAACCAGGGCTTCCCAGGTGTCTCAGTGATAAAAATTTGTCTGATGAAAAAGAAGATGGAAGTTTGATATCTGGATTGAGAAAATCCCTAGTATAAGGAAATGGCAATCCACACCAGTATTCTTGCCTGAGAAATTCCATGGATGGAGGAGCCTGGTGGGCTACCACCCATAAAGTTGCAAAGAGTCAGACACAATGAGTAACAACAAGCAACAAGTAGTTTAACAAAGTGAATTAAAATATTTTTCTAGTTTGAATATATCTTATCATTTTGAAGATCATACATTTCCTAAGTTATGGTGCTACAGAGTACGTGAAGTGAGAACTTCCAGATGTTCAAGCTGGATTTAGAAAAGGCAGAGGAATCAGAGATCAAATTGCCAACATCCATTGGATCACTGAAAAAGCAAGAGAGTTCCAGAAAAACATCTATTGATTATACCAAACATTTATTGACTATACCAAAACCTTTGACTGTGTGGATCACAACAAACTGTGGAAAATTCTTAGAGATGGGAATACCAGACTGCCTCCTGAGAAATCTATATGCATGTCAAGAATCAACAGTTAGAATTGGACATGAAACAATGGACTGGTTCCAAATTGGGAAAGGAGTACATCAATGCTGTATATTGTCACCTTACTTATTTAACTGATATACCGAGTACATCATGCCAGGCTGGATGAAGCACAAGCTGGAATCAAGTTTGCTGAGAGAAATATCAATAACCTCAGATATGCAGATGGCACCACCTTTATGGCAGAAAGTAAAGAAAACTAAAGGGCCTCTTGATGAAAGTGAAAGAGGAGAGTGAAAAAGCTGGCTTAAAACTCAACACTCAAAAAACAAAGATCATGGAATCTAGTCCCATCACTTCATGGCAAATAGATGGGGAAACAATCGAAACAGTGACAGATTTTATTTTCTTAGGCTCCAAAATCACTGCTAATGGTACTGCAGCCATGAAATGAAAAGATGCTTGCTCTTTGGGAGAAAAGCTATGACCAACCAAGACAGCATATTAAAAAGCAGAGACATTACTTTGCTGACAAAGGTCCATCTAGTCAAAGCTATGGTTTTCCCAGTAGTCATGTATGGATGTGAGAGTTGGACCACAAAGAAAGCTGAGATTCGAAGAGTTGATGCTTTTGAACTGTGGTGGTGAAGAAGACTCTTGAGAATCCCTTAGACAGCAAGGAGATCAAACCAGTCAATCCTAAAGGAAATCAGTCCTAACTATTCATTGGAAGGACTGATGCTAAAGCTGACACTCCAATACTTTGGCCACCTGATGCGAAGAACTAACTCATTGGAAAGTCTCTGTTACTGGGAAAGATTGAAGGCAGGAGGAGAAGAGGAGGACAGAGGATAAGATGGTTGGGTGACATCACCAACTTGATGGACATGAGTTTGAGCAAGCTCCAGGATTTTGTGACGGGCAGGGAAGTCTGGTCTGGTACAATCCATGGGGTCGCAACTGAGCAACAGGACTGAGCAACTGAACTGAGCCTGATGTATATGACAGGAGGTACATTAGTTGAGGCCTTCCTAAGAGCAAAGCATGATACAAGGACATCAAGATACAGTTGTGTTATTTGGAAAGCTCGAAATCAGGAGTAAAGGGTCAGAAAAAGGAAGCCAGGGAAGAAGAGTTTAGGATGTGTTTAGGGAACCAATGTGGAGGGCTTCTCAGGTGGCACTAGTGGTAGAGAACCTGCCTGCCAATGCAGGAGATGTCAGAGTTGCAGATTCAATCCCTGGGTTGGAAAGATCGTCTGGAGGAGAACACAGCAACCCATTCCAGTAGTTTTGCCTCGATAATCCCATGAACAGAGGAGTCTGTTGGGCCACTATCCTTTGGAGGATAGTCATCAATGACAGGTTTAGGTGGTGTGTTCAAAGACAAAAAGCTCAAGGGCCATTGATGATCTTACAGGTTAACTTTAGAATTGTTCAAACTCCAAATTTTTGTTGGGCAAGACCAGAGGCTTGAAGACACATGTTAAAGAGGATTTTTTTTTTTCAAGCTCACTATGAATCCATTGTATTCCTGTGGTTCCAGAGGATAGTTTTATTTTTACCAAAGAATCATGAAACAAATTGTTGAATTCTGACAGCTAGTGTAGGCTTTTGATGACACATGTCACATCCCCTTGCAATGATGTCTTAGCATTTTGCTGTTCTGTGGATAATTTTAGAACAATCCTAACTCGTTTGAGATACTTGGAAGAATCAAGGCATTTCAAGTCACCATCTTTTTCCTGTGCCATTTTCATGGATATTTTGATAGCTGTAAATCCAAATACAGATAATCCTATCTGTCAGACCCCAGATGAATGTAAAAGACACAATACTTAAAGTTTCTTTTACCATTATAAATGGATATATTGTCTATTTACTATCTCTTTCCAAGTCCCATATTAGCTTCCACCAGACATGTATATTTCAAATAAAGCCATACCAAAATGCTAGACAGTCATCTGCAGAAAGTATGAGCTAGCTTATTTATGATTCATTTGCCTTTTTAATCTAGGTTCTCCACTGGAAGCCTTTGATACTGACAGTTTGAAGAGATAAATTGGCCAACTGTGGTCATTACACAGAGATATACTCAAACACATAAGAACATTCTTGTCTCCTCTTTGAATTTGCATAATTTCTAAATGTGCTAAGAATGGAAAGCATTGTTCATTGATGGCAATTTTTACTACAGAACAATCAGCAACATAAAACGTATATGGCCTTAACCAGAGTTGAGAAAGTGATTGCTAAAAATTATTGTCGTTGTTGCTTTCATATCTCCCTTGTCAGAAAGTTTTCTTATGGATCCTGATATTTCCATCAAATGTTCTACCACAGGCACATTTAAAAGTGGGCCAAGCAAGCCATTCTCTGAGAATCAGAATTTATGTTTAAGATTCAGGGGATTCATGTACCATTTTAAGTTAATATTTTTGCTTTGATAAATACCCAGGGGTGGAACTGCTCGGTCACATGGTAGTTCTATTTTCAGTTTTTTGGGGGACTTTCCATTCTGTTTTCCATAGTTGTTGGCATCAATTTCCATTCCCACCAACAGTATTCAAGAGTTCCCTTTTCTCCACAGCCTTGCCAACTTTTGTTTTCTATGTCGTTTTTATGATCAGTCTGAAAGATGTGATATGATATCTCATTGTGACTTTTGATTTGCATCTCCCTGATGATTAGTGATGTTGAATGTCTTTTTATGCGACTGTTAAGCATCTGCTTGCCTTCTTTGGAAAAGTATCTATCCACTTCTCCTATCCATTTTTAACTGGGTCGCTTGCTTTTTAGTTGTTGAGTTGCATAAGCTATTTATACATGTTGGATATTAATCCTTCTGTGTCATATCATTTGCAAATATTTTTTCCTACTCAGTAAGTGGTGTTTTCTTTTTGTCCATTGTTTCCTTGGCCGTGCAAAAGTCTTTACGTTTGATTAGATCCCATTTGTTTATTTTTGTTTTTATTTCCTTTGTGTTGGGAAGCATAACCACACAAATAGATACATGCACCTTAATTGTTCATAGTAGCATTATTTACAAAATATGGAATATGTCCATCAACAGATAAATGGATAAATAATATGTGGTAATATATACATACAGCAGAATACTACTCAGGCATAAAGAGAATAAAATTTTATCATTTGCCATAACATAGATGAACTTGGAGGGCATTATGCTAAGTGAAGAGATTTCCCTGTGGCTTAGTGATTCTGCCTACAATGCAGGAACCACAGGAGACATGGGTTTAATCCCTGAGTCGAGAAGATTCCCTGGAGGAGGGCATGGCAATCCACTCCAGTATTATTGCCTAGAAAATCTCCATGGACACAGGGGCCTAGCAGGCTACAGTCCATGGGGTTGCAAAGAGTCAGACATAACTAAGTGACTAAACAACAAGAGCAAATGGATCACTTTAAAAATGGTCCACATCCATAATAATAATAATAAAATAATAATAATAACCTTTAAAGAAAAGGAGAAAGAAAATGCTAGGCTAACACAGATTACTTTCCTTTGAAAAAGTTTTATGCAAAGTGGCTTAGACAAAAAATTTGTTTCAAATAGGGGAAGCCCTCTAGGTTTTTTAGCTCTTCTCTCACTTTTTAAAAATCAGAACGGTAATAATAAACCCTCTCTCTTTAAGGGGTTCCTGTGGAGAACTATGTGGATAGGCCTTAAAGAGATGTGTCTGCCAAATCGCTTTAGTCATTTCTGATTCTGTGATCCTATGGACTGTAGCCCACCAGGCTCCTCTATCCATGGGAATCTCCAGGCAAAAACACTGGATTAAGTTGCCATGTCCTCCTCCAGGGGATCGTCCCCACCCAGGGATCCAACCTGTGTCTCTTACGCTCCTGCATTAGCAGTCAGGTTCTTTACCATTAGCATCATCTGGGAAGTCCAAAGTGACATTAAGTATGGGTATTATCAGACCTTCTAAAAAGATAAGGGAATGACTCTTGCACATTTACATAAGAATGTATGGTAACTGCTGGGGTCCAGCCCCGGTGGATCCAGGGATATTCAAAGCGGGGACGGAGCGGGCGGATAGGACAGGATAGGATAGAACAGGATAGCTCAGGATAGAATAGTATAGTAGGAAATTAGTGGAGAAAAGAAGGCTGAATAACTTGGTTTATGGGTAATACCAATAAAACCTTGAGACAAGAGGTTTGCACCATCTACGTAGGGCCACAGGCGTCCGTTTGAATATGGGAGAGTGTCCCACCCTGGGCTCTCTCTCTTATGGATCCTAGCAGCCGGAACAGGTAAGTAGATATGGTGAGCCTCCACGCCCCAGATGGGAATTCAGCCGAAAAAGGGGAGAAAAGAAAAGAACGACATGGGGAAGCCCAGCATCGGTGCAAGACTCCAAGAAAAAAAAGGAAGTTTTCAAAATCAGCTTATATACCCCAAGTTGTACAAAATGGAATATGCAGAATTATGCAGGGGCAGCAGTCCTGACCTTCATTGAGACAAGGCTTTCTTTTTTGCATATCCTCCCATTTACAAAAGGTCTCAGGTGGTTTACATTATCTTCTGGCCAAGAGGCCAGTTAACATTTTTATGGCTCTCTTCTGATGAGGTTTTGTTAACCAGAAGACTCATTTGTGTTAATCTTTCCAAAGTCTGAATGCCACTCTCAGAAAACACTAAATAAAAATATAGCAATTTTTAATAAAAGGAAGTACAGTGATTTATAGCAAAAGAAAAAGTAATTTACTCAAAAGTTTAGTATTGCTAACATCAAAACTACTATATATCCTTTTCCATATCCCATTTACATTGATTACATCTTCCTGGGTGCCTGATAGATAAAAAATAAGGAGGTCTGTCAGCAATCATTGAGTTATCCATGAAATCCTTTCACCAAATGAATTTGAAAAGGCTCTGAAACTTTAAGATACTTTAAGGCTTTGTGTCCCTCACAGTTGGGAGGTTGTGAGTAATTTACAAGCTTGTAGAAAGTCAGGGGAACTTGTTAGGCAGGCTAAAATGTTATCAAAGGGGGGTTGGGCTGAAACACTCCTTTCAAATGCAGAAGACTAAAGCCCTGAATTAACTTTTCCCAGAGAAAGTCAGAAAATAATGAGAAAACAGACAAATTCTTATTTTTGGGGGTACATGCTCAGGAAAAACCAGGGAGAAATCCGAAGACTCAAATTGATCTGCCATCTGAGTCTGCCACGTGACTCTGTCACAGGTGGGATTCCTTGTTCTGGCTCCTGACAGGTAACAACATTGATGAATGGTTTGGTGAAATAAGCATTAACATTCAAGTCTAAATTTCCTGGGTTCTTGTTTTGGCTTGCTGTCTGGGAGAACTTGAAGAAACAACAAGGCTTTTGCACCTCTAATTACTGCATCAGTGAAATAGAGTTAATACCACTAATTTCAGAGATGTGATGTAAGCCTAGCACATGGGGGCAGCCTCCAACGTTCACCCTTCAGGAGCAGTTTAGCTCCCAAGTGTGCAGGTTAAATATTGCTCTGTATTTATCTGTTTCAGTTACTAGCTGTTTCAGTTCAGTTGCTCAGTTGTGTTCAACTCTTTGCGACCCCATGAACCACAGCATGCCAGGCCTCCCTGTCCATCACCAACTCCGAGAGTCCACCCAAACCCATGTCCATTGTGTTGGTGATGCCATCCAACCATTTCATTCTCTGCAGTCCCCTTCTCCTCCTTCCCTCAGTCTTTCCCACCATCAGGGTCATATCCATTGAGTCACCTCTTCCCATCAGGTGGCCAAAGTATTGGAGCTTCAGCTTCAACATCAGTCCTTCCAGTGAACACCCAGGACTGATCTCCTTTAGGATGGACCAGCTGGATCTCCTTGCTGGCCAAAGGACTCTCGAGAATCTTCTCCAACACCACAGTTCAAAAGCATCAATTCTCTGTGCTCAGCTTTCCTTATAGTCCAACTCTCACATCCATAGATGACTAGTGGAAAAACCGTAGCCTTGACTAGACGGACCTTTGTTGACAAAGTAATGTCACTGCTTTTTAATAAGCTATCTAGGTCGGTCATAGCTTTCCTTCCAAGGAGTAACTATCTTTTAATTTCATGGCTGCAATCACAATCTGCAGTGATTTTGGAGCCCTGAAAAATAAAATCAGCCACTGTTTCCACTACTACTTTGTCTCTCCATCTACTTTCCATGAAGTGATGGGACCAGATGCCATGATCTTCGTTTTCTGAATGTTGAGCTTTAAGCCAACTTTTTCACTCTCCTCTTTCACTTGCATCAAGAGGCTTTTGAGTTCCTCTTCACTTTGTGCCATAAGGGTGGTGTCATTTGCATATCTGAGGTTATTGATATTTTTCCCAGCAGTCTTGATTCCAGCTTGTGCTTCATCTGGCCCAGCGTTTCTCATTATGTACTCTGCATATAAGTTAAATAAGCAGGTTGACAATATACAACCTTAACGTACTCCTTTTCCTATTTGGAACCAGTTTGTTGTTCCATGTCCAGTTCTAACTTTTGCTTCCTGACCTGCATATAGGTTTCTCAAGAGGCAAGTCAGGTAGTCTGGTATCCCCATCTCTTTTACAATTTTCCACAGTTGATTGTGACACACAGTCAAAGGCTTTGGCATAGTCAATAAAGCAGAAATAGATGTTATTCTGGAACTCTCTTGCTTTTTCCATGATCCAGCGGATGTTGACAATTTGATCTCTGGTTCCTCTGCCTTTTCTAAAACCAGCTTGAACATCTGGAAATTCACAGTTCACATATTGCTGAAGCCTGGCTTGGAGAATTTTGAGCATCACTTTACTAGCATGTGAGATGAGTGCAATTGTGTGGTAGTTTGAGCATTCTTTGGCATTACCCTTCTTTGGAATTGGAATGAAAACTGACCTTTTCCAGTCCTGTGGCCACTGCTGAGTTTTCTAAATTTGCTGGCATTTTGAGTGAGCACTTTCACAGCATCTTCTTTCAGGATTTGAAGTAGCTCAACGGGAATGCCATCACCTCCACTGGCTTTGTTCGCAGTGATGCTTCCTAAGGCCCACTTGCCTTCACATTCCAGGACGTCTGACTCTAGGTGAGTGATCACACCATCGTAATTATTTGGGCCATGTAGATCCTTTCTGTATAGTTCTATGTATTCCTAACACTACTTCTTAATATCTTCTGCTTCTGTTAGGTCCCTACCATTTCTGTCCTTTATTGAACACATCTTTGCATGAAATATTCCCTTAGTATCTCTGATTTTCTTGACGAGATCTCTAGTCTTTCCCATTCTCTTGTTTTCCTCTATTTCTTTGCATTGATCACTGAGGAAGGCTTTCTAATCTCCCCTTGCTATTCTTTGGAACTCTGCATTCAAATGGGTATATCTTTCCATTTCTCCTTTGCTTTTCACTTCCCTTTTTTTCTCAGCTATTTGTAAGGCCTCCTCAGACAGCTATTTTGCTTTTTTGCATTTCTTTTTCTTGGGGATGATCTTGATCCCTGCCTCCTATACAATGTCCCAAACCTCCGTCCATAGTTCATCAGGTACTACCTGTTTGAGTGATTGAGTGAAAGTTGTTCAGTCGTATCCAACTCTTTGCAACTCTGTAGACTGTAGAGTCCATGGAATTCTCCAGGCCAAAATACGGAGTGGGTAGCCTTTCCCTTATCCAGGGGATCTTCCCAACCCAGGAGTCGAACTCAGGTCTCCCGCATTGCAGGCGGATTCTTTACCAGCTAAGCTATCAGGGATAGTTCATCAGGCACTGCCTGTTTATCACCTTCTAAGTTCATATCACAATGCTAGATGCTAGGAAGTGGCTTTTCAGACTTCACTTGGATAAATTAAATAAAAAATATTTTATTTTATGTTTTGGTGTAGGGGATAGGATTCAATAAAAGATGACTTATTCCTTAGACATTTCTCTGCTCATAGATTTTGTTATCTCTTTTCTTCACTAGGCAAATTATCATGACCTGATTGTGAAGAGCTATAGTTCAATTCACGCTGCTGTGTGTATACTTAAATACCAGTCTTCTCCCATGAAGTATAAATTTTTGGCTGGGCTTCTATATTACAGTTCATTAGGTTTCCTGCAATACCTCGAATATTATGTTATGTGTAGAGGAACTGTTGATGAAGTGATAAGGAGTTCTCTTACTAATTCCACCTGGAATTAGAAAATCAAATAATTTATTATTATGTATTTTCCTGGACAGTTATGTCTGAGTTTGGAAATAATCATAAACTAACTCAAAAAAGTCTTATTTATGGCTTTGTTCCAATTTATTACTCAAGTGCAATTCACTCTGCCTCCTTGTAATATACCAAATCATAAAGAAAGCATGTATTCCAACTTCATCAAGTTCAATTGCATTTGACAAATGATTCTTCAGACCATTAAAGAGTTCCACATAAAGAAATGAAAATTTCTGGAAATACTGAAATGTAGATATTTTCTAGAGGATATTACTCTGTCTTACAGAGGAATAAATGTTGGAAACATTAGAAAGCTCGAACATATGTCAATCAAAACAAGGCTACAGATACTGTATTAAATACACAAATTACAAATATGTAATATATGCTTCAAATTGTTCACGAAAGTTTTATAATGATATTTAAACAGTATTTAATAAAAATTCTTAATTAAAATTATTTTCTTTTTCATTAAGATATATAAAGTTTAGTGGAATATTTCATATCAATTTTTACTATTTGAAAAAAATTTTTTTTAAGAAAAATATTAAATTTGTGTTGTTTAGTATTTTTAACTGATATGCACTTTAATGATTATTTTCATGTAAAATAGTTAAAAGTAAACAGAAAATCCTGATTTATGCATTTTGTAATACTTTAATTCATATTTTAATCACTTGTTTCTTAATTTGTATTCTAGACATTTTCTTCCTGTTTCCTGTGATAATTTGCCTGGCATTGTGATTTTAAGTGCAATTGTGACATAAATAAACAATATAATGAAAACACTAGAAATGGAGTTTGGAACTTCTGTTTTGAAATCAACTCTTTAGTGACAGACCAAATAATGTGACCCTGGGAAACCTCTATCTACACTAGCACAGTTTCCTCACCTGCTAGACTTATTTTGCACTGAAAACTTTGCAGAAATCTAGACAGTTCATTTATAAAGGCACACTTACACACCAATATTACAACAAATATATATTCTTGCTACAGTTTAGTTATCTCAAATATTTTAAAATTTAAATAGGAAAATGGTAATATATTCATAAACCAGTGGTTATAACTTAACAAGAAGAAACCCTCAAGCAAACACAACCATGCACTTTTTTCTTCCTCTTGCAAAATTGATACCTCCTGGAAGCATAAAATCTTGGTGAATTTTCTATTCTATTGTGGTTTGTCTTCAGTAACCTAAAAATATTTCCATTGAAAGTGCTGCATAGTTTCAAGTTCAGAACTTCCAATCATGTAGTTAAAAAAAAAAAAAGCAAGGCTTTGTCTTAGACTGTCCCAGATGCTATAATAATAATACCAAAGACTAGGTAACTCAAATAATATTTACTTGTTACATTTCTGGAGATGGAGAAGTCTAAGATCAGAGTCCCAACAGATTCATTGTCTCATGAGGCTGGCTTCCTGTTATATAGACAGTATTTTTCTCCTTATGTCCTCACATGAGAGAGTTCTGTGGGGTCACTTTTATAAAGGCACTAATCCCACTCATGAGGGCTAATTCCTCATGATTTAATCACTTCTCAAAGGCCCCTACCTCCTAATACAATCACATTAGGCTTTAAATTTTAAGATACATTTGGAGTAGAGGAGGAAAAACACTCAGTCCATAACACGACTGAAACTGCTCTACCAAGTAACAACCATGTATATTAATTTTTCAGCAAACATATTAGTTGCTGGGCTTCTCCAGTCTGCTGTGTCTTCAGAACTTAAGATTTTAATTATTACCACTCAAACTCTAATCCCATATATTATGGGGAGTGTGGTTGGTTCCAATATTTCTAGAGATTATTTGGGTCTTAGAATTCTTCTAGCTTCTCTTTCTTGCTTCTACTGAATTATTAACAAACATTCTACCTTCGCATCCTTTGAGTCTTGAGCCATTTCTGCACTTGCCCATCTCTAGGAGTGATCTAAATTCTATTTTCCCCAAAGCTCCAATACCTCTGAGGTATATTTTGACAGGCTTTACCAAAGTTGTGTTTACTAATAGAGTTAGAAGTAATGAGTTTAGAGAAGAGGAAGACGATGTATATTAAAATGGGGCACCCCTTGTAAATTACTTAAAATCACATTGTAAAAAAAGCACACATGAAGACTTTCCATGTTCCAGTCACTGCCAGAGAGTTTTACAGAAAATACTATACAATAGCCATAAGAGTTGATAAAAGACTATTTAAAAAATATTGAATATAGTTGATTTAAAGTGTTGTATTAATTTCTGCTGTAAGGCAAGCTCAGTTATACATATACATATACATATATACATGTATATGTATATATATGAATATATATATATATATATATTCATATTCTTTTCCATTATGGTTTATCATAGAAGCAGACTATTTTTAAGCCTAGTCTTTACCAGAAAAAAATCATGTTCAAGTTTTCATAGCCAAAATCAAAACCTTAAAAGAAGTCTCTTGGCCTTCCTCATTGTTTAATTATGGCATTAGGATTCTAATGTGAAATATTGGAATTGGGGTACGGTGGGTGTCAGGTGACACATCCTGAACCCAGTTCAAATTCAGTACCACAGATGGAGACAGTGGGATGAAATGTTCATCATGAAGTGATACAAGGCAGTACACATAGCCTTGCGTGAATTACCCTAGCTTAAACATCAGAACCTGAATCCAGGCAAGTTAAATCCTCTGGGTCTAACTGCAGACTGATAAAATAAAAACTCATGCTTAAAGTCAGGGCAAAAGAATCTCAACATAAAATTGCTTTTATGCCCATTTTGACCTACTCCTTTCCCTCTAGTATGTATTGTGCATTGCATTATGTGTTGACCGGACCTCCCCAATAACTGCTGAACCAAAAGGTCAAATTTTCTCCTTCTAGTATCAGCCATGAAACTCCTTCCCTGGTGGCCCAGGCAATAAAGAATCAAAAAATTTGCCTGCAATGCAGAAGACTCGGGTTCAATCCCTGGGTCAGGACGATCGCCTGGAGAAGGAAATGGCAAACCACTCCAATATTCTTGTCTGGGAAATCCCATGGACAGAGGAGCCTGGTGAGCTACAGTTCATGAAGTCAAAAGAGTCACACTTAGTGACTAAATCACTACCACTAAGTGACTCCTTAGAAAATAACATTTCTTTCTCAAATGTGTAAGCAGCCACACTTACCCAACACTTGCATGTGTGTAGACATTCTCAGAGCTCTCTGAAAGACTGTTTCCTGGGTTATAATCCTCAGTTTAGCTTACATAAAATTTTCTATTTCTTTCTTTGATTGAGTACTGATTAGTTTCTCTCCTTTGATAAAAATCTACCTTAACTTGAAGGGACAGAGAAACAGTTAAAAAATGCAATATAGAAACAATCCAATAAACACACAATATGGAAGATTCTATAGGATAAATTTATTTATCCAAAAATTAAAAATTGAATTTGAGAAGAGTGCTATTATAGCTAGAATAAAAGAGACTTAAACAACTTAAATAGCCAAATATAGTGCTTACACTTCGTTTGAAAATTGGTTTGAATCAAGCAAGTGAAAAATAAACTCCATGAGTCAATTGGGACAATTTAAATATGTGCTTGATGTTACAGGGTAGTATGTTAATTATTTAAAAGATTTTTGTTATCATGTTGGTTAATGAGTAAAAGAGAAGTCTATATCAGTGTATAAGGCTTTATGAGAAATGGAAATATATGAAAATATGAAAAAAATGTCAGAAGGAGGGATATATGAAATACAGTGGCAAAATGTTTAATACTTATTTTACCAGAATGAAGTATAGATTATTTCATAATAGTATTGATTCTGCTTTTATATTTGGTAATTTCATTTATAAAATGTTATTTTTTAACCAAGTGGCCCTGGGGCAATCTCACTACAGTTTGCTAATAATACAAATTTAATATAACCTATAGTGAAAATTATCATTCTGCCAATACTTTACATGAGTTGGATGTCTCAAGCTAATATTAAACTAAATTATATAATTTACATATCAACAACCCATTGGACTAAGCCATAATATTTCTAGAAATTGTCAAAATAGGTAAATGTCAAATCATATTCATGATTGCATTCGGAAAAATCTCATATGTTTAACCTTGGGTTGCCTTATAATGTGTACCCCAATTATACATAATCTCTAGTTTTATAGATGGAAAAATTACAGATATTGATAAATATATGGATATGACTAAAACTAATAGAACTAATCATTGATAATACATATGCAAATCTATCTAAAAGCTCCTTTTTAGAGACTCATGCTTTGTACTAACTACTGTGACAAATTCTTCAACAAAGATAATGATTTAACATGATGTCGCCTCCCAAATTTTTTAATTTATTGGGCCATGAAATTCATTATTTTCATGGCATACACAGGACATATATGTGACTATGTACATGTAGTTGGTATCTGTTCTTCAGAATGTTTACTCAATCAATAAACATGATTTAAACTAATATGACCCAGAAGAATGAATGGTATGGGGAGGGAGGAGGTAGGGGGGTTCAGGATGGGAAACACGTGTATACCTGTGGTGGAGTCATGTTGATGTATGGCAAAACCAATACAATATTGTAAAGTAATTAGCCTCCAATTAAAATAAATAAATTTATATTTTAAAAAATAATAAAATAAAATTGAAATGTCTATCTTAAAAAAAAGAAATTATTATATCAATTGTCTAATTAGTTAGACTTGCTTGAATGACTTTACTTATAAAAACTAAAATAGAAGTCACTGTCTTTTTAAGATTTAGTATTCTATCACATCAAATATTTATTACATTACTACTATATAAATTAAAATAAAATTAGAAATATAAAACATAAAGACAAATATATATAATCTCAATTTAGAGTCATGTTTTATATTTTTAACATTATATGAATGTTTGATATTTACATTCAGTTTTATTTGATGGAGGAATAATTTAAGGAAATCTGAGATGTCAGCATATTACACAAGAAAATGAGAGAAATCATAAAGATGCATAATTTCAATATAGGTAGAGTAATGAATGAAAATCTTTTAAATCATTAAAGGGGTAGGAGTCAAGCAAGCAACAATTAAATAGATAAAAGAAAGGAGAGATAACTGGAAGTCTATAGAAAGGCATATAGAGTAATATCATGGGTCCTAGTAATAGGATTAACCTAAGAAAAAGTAATAAAAATTAAAAAATGATTAGTGATATTGAATTAATGGAATATATATATATATATATATATATATATATATCAGATAAACAGATCCACATATCCCAATAATGTTTCAGTCACAATGGAGTTCAATAGAAGAATCCTACAGATATTAGATCAATATTCAGACATTCACCAAATTTATTAAGTATCTGGGCTCCGAAATACGCTCACTTTCTTATCTTAGGTAAGACATTTATCTTCTGCAAAATGTAGTATCTGAGTTCAAGACTAGCATCTATGACAGAGTTGTAGTCAAGATTAAAGGGAATAAAGTATGTTCTGCTGCTGCTACTGCTAAGTCACTTCAGTATCCGACTCTGTGCGATCCCATAGATGGCAGCCCACCAGGCTCCCCTGTCCCTGGGATTCTCCAGGCAAGAACACTGGAGTGGGTTGCCATTGCCTTCTCCAAAACTATGTTCTATGCATGTCAATAACATACTAACAATGAAAAATACCATTGGTTAATATGATCATAAGCATTATTATTTATCATGTGTGCTTTATGTTGAAGAC
>SJXQ01003060.1:58075-142198 GCA_006408695.1 Aepyceros melampus | reverse complement strand
TGTGATCCACACAGTCAAAGGCTTTGGCATAGTCAATAAAGCAGAAATAGATGTTTTTCTGGAACTCTCTTGCTTTTTCCATGATCCAGCGGATGTTGGCAATTTGATCTCTGGTTCCTCTGCCTTTTCTAAAACCAGCTTGAACATCAGGGAGTTCACGGTTCACATATTGCTGAAGCCTGGCTTGGAGAATTTTGAGCATTACTTTACTAGCATGTGAGATGAGTGCAATTGTGCGGTAGTTTGAGCATTCTTTGGCATTGCCTTTCTTTGGAATTGGGATGAAAACTGACCTTTTCCAGTCCTGTGGCCACTGCCGAGTTTTCCAAATATGCTGGCATATTGAGTGCAGCACTTTCACAGCATCATCTTTCAGGATTTGAAATAGCTCCACTGGAATTCCATCACCTCCACTAGCTTTGTTCGTAGTGATGCTTTCTAAGGCCCACTTGACTTCACATTCCAGGATGTCTGGCTCTAGATGAGTGATCACACCATCATGATTATCCGGGTGATGAAGATCCTTTTTGTACAGTTCCTCTGTGTATTCTGGCCACCTCTTCTTAATATCTTCTGCTTCTGTTAGGTCCAGACCATTTCTGTCCTTTATTGAGCCCATCTTTGCATGAAATGTTCCCTTGGTATCTCTAATTTTCTTGAAGAGATCTCTAGTCTTTCCCCTTCTGTTCTTTTCCTCTATTTCTTTGCATTGATCGCTGAAGAAGGCTTTCTTATGAGGGGCAAAAATATTTCTTATATATAATCTCTCATGAAACCTCAGTTTCAATCTTGTGAGACCTTGAGCACCGAACCTAGTCAAGCATGCTCAGACTACTGAACTGCAGCTCTGAGAGAAAATGAAAGGGTGTTTCTTTTAAACCACAAAATTTGTGGTCATTTGTTATACAGCACTTTGTCTGGACATGTTTTTCTTCATATATCAGTCAAAAAGGTTAAAGTTAAGTCATGTTTAGAGTACATTAACATGAAAGTAATGACTATAATCCATCAGCTTCTGGAAGCTGACCATGGCCAATCAGCAAATTCTAGAAACCAATAGCTGAGTGTACATGGCTTAATGGTGGCAATCCAGAGTTCTCCAGAAACATCCCCCCACCAATGATATAAACATTCATCCAATAACTGCCTTACAATTAAGTTGACAAGCCATGCAAAAAGCAAAAAAAAAAAAAAAGCAAGCCTATAGACTGTCTTAATTGTCTGACACAAACCCTTAAAACACATTCCCAGGAACTTCCCTGGTGGTCCAGTGGCTAAGACTCTGTGCTGCCAAGGCAGGGGGCCTGGGTTTGATCCCTGGTCAGGGAACTAGGTCTCACATGCTGCAAACTAAGACTCAGCACAGCTAAATAATTACCACTAAAAAAAAAAAAAAATCCCAGAATAATTTCGGACAGCAGGCAAAGCAGCTCAACAGAGTGCCTGCTTTGAATTAACCTAGGAAGGGTCTTGATTGTCATACGTCATGAGAAATGGTACCTGTATGCAACACACACATATACACACACACCTCCCACCCAAGGTGACCATTTCAAGGGCAGAAACTTTGCTTTAACATCTTATAATTTTATAATAACAGCTTCCATTGAGATGAACAAATCTTAATGACATTTATTGATATCACATTTACAGCCCCTTGGGATGATAAGGTTAATTATTTCAATAAGCATCCTTAATCCACTTAAGTACTTCTACCTAATGTTAACAATGTAGACACTCAGATATTTCTTCATATGATTAAACTGTTGAAAAGAAAAGCTAAATCAGAGAGGTTTTTTTGAAAGCGGGAGAAGAGCATTGCCAAAAGAAAAGTCACACAGCATGGAGTGCTTGAAGGCATAAAGGCTCCAGTGGACTCTGATGAAGGAAGGATGGTACAGTGAAAACATGTTCTATGATGTTCTGGGGCCAGAGAGACCTGGGTTCAAATTTGTCTTAACAACACATGAACAATGTGCAACCCGAAGGCAAGTCCTTACTTTCCTAAAACTATGTAAATGACAATAAAAGAAAGTACATGTGGGGACTTGCCTAGCAGTCCAGTGGTTAAGACTTACCTTCTAATTCAGGGTTTGCAGGTTCGACCCTGGTTGAGGAACTAAGATCCCACATGCCTCATAACCAAAAAACCAGAACATAAACAACAGAAGAAGCAATATTGCTAAAAAAAAAAAAATTCAATAAAGACATTAAAAATGGTCAAAACTAGGAGAAGGAAATGGCAACCCATTCCACTATTCTTGCCTGGAAAAGTCCATGGACAGAGGAGCCTGGTGGGCTGTAGTCCGTGGGGTTTCATGACTGAGCACGCAGGCATGAGGTGGGTAGAGGGAGATGGGTTGGTAGCAATAAACTGGTAGAACCAAAAACAAAAAGGTCCAAATTAAAAAAAAAAAAAAAAGCTTCCAAAAAGAAAGAAAGTAGAGTGTGGCTGTGAGATTTCCCTAAGAGAATGCTGTAGAATGCCTCACACAAAGGCTGCACACACTTTGTTCTTACTATTCTCCAGATATTTCCTTAGGCTCATCATCTGTAAATGATCATATTTATCTCAAAGAGCTGATATGAGAATTAAATGAGTGAATAGACATTAAGTACAAATAACAGTACTGGCATAAGGAGAGCTTTCAGTAAGTGTAAGTTATTATTAATTGTTGCTGTTACTCACAGCAGCCTAAACTGTGCAATGCCTTCAGGAGAATGAAGGAAGAAGGCTGGTGTCTTGCATGAGGCAATACGGTGCAGACAAAGGCATGGCCGCAGTAGCAGGTTAGACAGTAGCGGGTAGGAGCCAGTGAGTAATGGAAAAATGAGCCATGAAAGGAGGATAAACAACTAAATAATGTTCACTATAGCCAGGCACTGTGCCAAGCATTATATATATATTAATTTATTCAATCTTACTAATAACCCTGCAAGTTATTGACTCACTTAACCCTCAAAACAAGCCACGGGGCAGACACAACAGCTATTTTATTTTTAAGATGAGGAAACTGAGGAACAGAGAAGTAACTTGACCAAGGTCACAAAAGCAGCAGCAGAATCAGGATTTAATCCCAGACAATCTGGATCCAAATTAGGGAGTGCTCTCTATCACCTTGTTTATTAGACTATCAGCTATAAGACAGACTCACTACTTCTATCCCCTCAGAGAAGTGGAACAATTCTGGAGCTCATTCAGTGGATGAGATGAAATCGCAAGCCATTTTTAAAATTATTTTTATTTATTTATTTGGCTGTGCCAAGTCTTAGTTGCAGCATTCGGGATCTAGTTTCCTGGCCAGAGATTTAAACTGGGCCCCCGGCTTTGGGAGCATGGAGTCTTAGCCACTGGACCGCTGGGGAAGTCCTTCAAGCCATTTTTTAAAATTAGTCAAACAAAGTTTGAGGACATTGTGTGGAAAGAAAGACAGATATAGATACGTTAATGGGAAGATTTTCTGAGGTATGTATCTATGTTAAAATCAAAGGAGAAATCAAATAAATGAAGTCAGCTACAAGAATTTGTATAAAAAATTATGTACTATAAAATACTATTGAATTTTTATTTAAATTAGTAAAGGAGTACATTTAAAATTTAGCTCTCTAGACTCCCAGCCCAATTTTTTTTCTACTTGAAACACCAGTTTGGGAGGAAATCTGGCGTGAAATATCATATCCTGCCTCATACTTACACTGACATAAGACTCCATTCTAGAATAGGAAGACAAATCTCCAGTGATACAGACATGCTTAAGAAATGCATAAACCCAGGCTTTCTTGGTGGCTCAGTGGTAAAGAATCCTCCTTCCAATGCAGGAGACACAGGTTCGATCCCTGATCCAGGAGAATCGCACATGTCACGGAGCAAGTAAGGCCGTGCACAACTATTGAGCCTGTGCTCTACAGCCCACGAGCCACAAATACTGAAGCCCGTGCGCCCTAGAGCCCGTGCTCTGCAAATACTGAAGCCCGTGCGCCCTAGAGCCCGTGCTCTGCAATGAGAGAAGCCACCGCAATGAGAAGCCCACGCACGCACCCCAGCTACAGAGTAGCCCTCACTTGCCACAGTTAGAGATACAGCCTGAGCAGCAATGAAGACCCAGCACAGCCAAAATTAAATAAATAGAATTTAAAAAAAAAAGAAAGAAGAAATGCATTAACCAAGAGTTTCATTTCTTTTCCACTCCAAGAAAAGAACCAGCTCACCCCCAGGGAAGACTCAACACCCTAGGTGTCAGGCCATGCCCCTCAAGAGCCCCTCCCCCAGGAAGCTCTGATGGCACCAAGAGCTGGTGCCAGGCAGGAGTTGGGGGCAGAAGGCTGAAGTGTACCTGTTGGAGGATCAAAGCTCTTAGATCATGCAAGTTCTTGGAAAACACAGCCTTTCAGTTGAGTAGCTCAGTCATGTCCCACTCTTTGCAACCCCATGAACCGCAGCACGCCAGCCCTCCCTGTCCATCACCAATTCGCGGAGTCCACCTAAACACAAGTCCATTGAGTCAATGATGCCATCCAACCATCTCATCCTCTGTCATCCCTTTGTCCTTCTGCCATCAATCTTTCCCAGGATCAGAGTCTGTTCAAATGAGTCAGCTCTTCGCATCAGGTAGCCAAAGCATTGGAGTTTCAGCTTCAACATCAGTCCTTCCAATGAACACCCAGGACTGATCTCCTTTAGTATGGACTGGTTGGACCTCCTTGCAGTCCAAGGGACTCTCAAGAGTCTTCGCCAACACCGCAGTTCAAAAGCATCAATTCTTCGGCGCTCAGCCTTCTTCACAGTCCAACTCTCACATCCATACATAACCACAGGAAAACCATAACCTTGACTAGACGGACCTTTGTTGGCAAAGTAATGTCTCTGCTTTTGAATATGCTATCTAGGTTGGTCATAACTTTCCTTCCAAGGAGTAAGCATGTTTTAATTTCATGGCTGCAATCACTATCTGCAGTGATTTTGGAGCCCCAAAATCTGACACTGTTTCCACTGTTTCCCCATCTATTTCATGAAGTGATGGGACCAGATGTCTTCGTTTTCTGAATGTTGAGCTTTAAGGCAGCTTTTTCACTCTCCTCTTTCACCTTCATCTCCTTCTTCACAGTCCAACTCTCACATCCATACATAACCACAGGAAAACCATAACCTTGACTAGACGGACCTTTGTTGGCAAAGTAATGTCTCTGCTTTTGAATATGCTATCTAGGTTGGTCATAACTTTCCTTCCAAGGAGTAAGCATGTTTTAATTTCATGGCTGCAATCACTATCTGCAGTGATTTTGGAGCCCCAAAATCTGACACTGTTTCCACTGTTTCCCCATCTATTTCATGAAGTGATGGGACCAGATGTCTTCGTTTTCTGAATGTTGAGCTTTAAGGCAGCTTTTTCACTCTCCTCTTTCACTTTCATCAAGAGGCTCTTTAGTTCTTCTTCACTTTCTGCCATAAGGGTGGTGTCATCTGCATATCTGAGGTTATTGATATTTCTCCTGGCAATCTTGATTCCAGCTTGTGCTTCTTGTAGCCCAGCATTTCTCATGATGCACTCTGCATATAAGTTAAATAAGCAGGGTGACAATATACAACTTTGACATACTCTTTTTCCTATTTGCAACCAGTCTGTTGTTCCATGTCCAGTTCTAACTGTTGCTTCCTGACCTGCATAGAGATTTCTCAAGAGGCAGGTCAGGTGGTCTGGTATTCCCATCTCTCTCAGAATTTTCCGCAGTTTATTGTGATCCACACAGTCAAAGGCTTTGGCATAGTCAAGAAAGCAGAAATACATGTTTTTCTGGAACTCTTTTGCTTTTTCGATGCTCCAGTGGATGTTGGCAGTTTGATCTCTGGTTCCTCTGCCTTTTCTAAAACCAGCTTGAACATCTGGAAGTTCACAGTTCACATATTGCTGAAGCCTGGCTTGGTGAATTTTGAGCATTACTTTATTAGTATGTGAGATCAGTGCAATTGTGTGGTAGTTTGAGCATTCTTTGGCATTGCCTTTCTTTGGAATTGGAATGAAAACTGACCTTTTCCTGTCCTGTGGCCACTGCTGAGTTTTCCACATTTGCTGGCATATGGAGTGCAGCACTTTCACAGCATCATCTTTCAGAATAGCTCAACTGGAATTCCATCACCTCCACTAGCCCATTTTTGCATGAAATGTTCCCTTGGTATCCTACACAGCCTTTAGTACAAGTCAGACTCAAAAGGAAGCTTCATAGAAGAGTTTATTCAGGTTTATTTATTTATTTTTGTGAGGAAATCATCATTTAATTCTTACAGTGGTCCAAGAGAGATGTAACAGAAATGTTCTGGTAGCTCAGTATCGACAATTATTCATAAAAAGAGAGGATTCATTTATTAGTCTCCACAACCACCTGTACACAACATTATATGTAAAGTATATCTCAATAAAGCTGAAAAAGTTTTCCCTTTTATATTTAGGCTTGACAGTAAGTTTTTTGTGGGTGTTTTGTTTTTTATTTTGCCTGAGAATATTTTCTATTGGAGGATAATTGCTTTACTATGTTGTGTTAGTTTCTGCTCTACAACACCGTCAATCAGTTGTGTGTGTACATATATTCTCTTCCTCTGGAGCTTCCCTCCCTCCCACTCCCCATCTCAACTCCTCTAGGTCACCACAGGGCACCAAGCTGAGCTCCCTGTTTTACAGCAGCTTCCCACTAGCTCTCTATTTTACACATGCTGCTGCTAAGTCGCTTCAGTTGTGTCCGACTCTGTGCGACCCCATAGACGACAGCCCACCAGGCTCCGCCATCCCTGGGATTGTCCAGGCAAGAACACTGGAGTGGGTTGCCATTTCCTTCTCCAATTTTACACATGGTAGTGTCTTTATGTCAATGCAACTCTCCTAGTTGGTCCCCTCTTTCTCCCCTGTGTCCACATGTCTGTTCCCTACTTCATGTTTATTTTAACAAGTAAATCAAGTTTGCTAGGAGGAACAGGTTATAAAGAAGGACCAGGACATCTCCCAAGGTGAGATTTCCCAATTCTGCTGATTTTTTTAAGGCACTAAACTTTGTCATGGTAGAAGATAATTGATCTTGGAAAGAAAGGCAACACCAGTGAAGGTTGTCCTTCTACAAACCAGGAAGGGAAATGGGATCAGGGCTGCAGGCTTCCCTCTTGGGAAGATGAATAAGCTTTGTTTGCATCAACAGCTCCAACTTCTTTACATACAAACTATTTGCTAGAAGCAGAGACTGAAGCCTACATACAGAGAACACTCAACACAAAGCTAGGGTGGGAATGGAAAATGACCATCTCCTGCCGTGGCTTCCTAAAGGGTGGGTCTCCAGCTCCCAGATTCATGCTATACCACCAATATCCCACCACCCAGCCGCCACCAGTCACATTCTAAGAGATAAACATGATTCTCTTCTTCCCTAAAATCCTCCAACTATTTGCCATCACCTACAGTAAGTGAATCAAAATCTTTAGCATGGACTCCACGCCCTTCATAACCTACCCGCCTTTGAAAGCTCATATTTTCCCATCGGCTGTGTGGTGTACTGGAAAGGTAAGGATGCTCACTGCACCAGCAGAGTCCTCTTTGCAGACTCTGATATCTCTGAACCAGTTTTCTAACCTTATTCTGGAGAGGACTTGGTTCAGCGAGTCCAAGGATTCAAATGGGAATACATTGGACAGGAAGAAGAAAATCAGAGAGCATACATTAAATCACAAAACACACATTTGGAAAAGTCCTTTCCAAGCTCTCCCAAATCAGCATCTATCAATTCTCTGGCAAGCACGTACTATGGATTAAAGAACACATCCCTTAATGCATAAACATTTTAACTAACTCCTTTTCAAGTTCAGGCCTTTTGAAACATAATTTTAAGTATTTGTCTTTCCTAATTCTGATGAGACTGGCGTATTTCATTTAGAGAGGTTATCTTTTCCCTGATTAAGGCAATCAAAAAGGGAAATCGAGGTTGAAAATAAACTTTCTAAGAAATATCCGCCTTGTTGATGAGGCAAAAGATGAATACACTACTACTGAGATTCCTCTTTGTTATCAATGAAACACGGGGTCCAAAAAAAAAAAAAAGCTCCACACACATTAGGGCTTAGTATAGAAAACTGAATAATCTGTTCTGAGAATTAACTTGGATATTTCCGTTCCGTTCAGTCACTCAGTCATGTCCGACTCTTTGCGACCCCATGAATCGCAGCACGCCAGGCCTCCCTGTCCANGATCATGGAAAAAGCAAGAGAGTTCCAGAAAAACATCTATTTCTGCTTTCTTGACTATGCCAAAGCCTTTGACTGTGTGGTTCACAATAAACTGTGGAAACTTGGATATTTAATATATAAGAATCCAAATACATAAGGATGAGTCACTGAAACAAATTTTTTGTATTACTTAATGGAAACCTCATTGGGGGAAAAAAATAACTGCAGCTTTTATAAGTTACAAATTCCCTGAAAGCTCAGAAGATGTTAATTCCATTTACAAAATATAAACACCAAACTTCTTGCAACTCTATTTAGCACAGTGGTGTGACCACAGGCATTCCCCACTAAAGCACACATTTTCCCTTCAGCTTCTCAGCCTTGGCAACACAGTATCTCAGCAGTGAGAAAGGTGACTCATGCTACCTGAAGAATCTATCAAGAAATTTTATCACAAACCTTGAAAGTGACATTTTGCTTCTTCATGTGTCACAGAGCCATTTCACACCTGTGAGCAAAAATAGTGTGCCTGTAAATAACATTTTTCAAGGGAAAATTAGAAATCGACTCTGAAGCAATGGTAAATAACACCCATCTACCACAATCACTGTAGCACCAGCTGATACAAAGGTCTCAGGCATATAAAGATAAAGAAAACCAAGTTGAGAAGAGAAAGAGAAAGCAAAATGGGTTATTAGCATAAAGTCTCTCTACACATGACTCTTGTCATCAATCCTGCTGGAGAGTTCTATTTTAATAGTATTTTCAAAGATTTTTTTAAGACATAGAGAAAAAATTAAGAGACACTTTAATACCTGGATATACATTTCATTGATTCACTCATGTATTCATTCATGTACACAGACATGCATTTAATCATTTTAAGTTCTAGGGAGGCCACAGGGATTTTTGCTCACTGCTGTATTCTCAGCTCCTAGAACAGAACCTAGCACAGGGTAAGAGCTCTGTGTATATTTTTAAAATAAATTTACACACTGAATATGTATTGAGTGCCCACCACATACCGTGCCATGTGATAGGGCCCAGAGATATAAAAATTTGCTCAAAGTTTATAAAGAACACTCCTCTCAGCTCCAGATTCATGTATCTGAATGCCTCCTTGAAATATCTACTTGGCCTCTCAAACTTGACATGGCCAATACAAAACTTTTCTTTTTTTGGTACGGCTTCCTTCCCTTCCTCTCTTGTCCCAAATGATTCCAAAGCTTTGCTCTCCATGTCTCAGTTCATATACTGTCATCCATTCAATGTTCAAGCCACAAAAACAGAGTCAACTTCTCTTCTGGCTTCAGTCCTTGCAGCTCTAACCCATCCCTTCACCACCACTCTCTAGTCCAAGCCACCTTCGTCTCCCCCTGAGGCACAGCTTTCCATGGGTCTCCCAGCTGCCACTCCTGCCAACACTGCAATCCGGCCAGAGTAATCTCTTTCAAACATGAACCAGATAGGTTCACCGTCCAAGACTCCTTTCCTTACACTGAGGTCCACTAACTCCCTGCTTCCGTGCCCCTCTTCCCTCCTGCTCACTATGCTCCAGCCTCACCGACCATCTGTTTCCTTAACATCTCCAAATATGTCCTCCCTCCAGGGCCTTGTACATGCTCTTCCCTCACTAGAATGTTCTCCCCCTCAAATGATCCAGATTTCTCTTCATATGTCACCTGAGAAAAGTTTTCCATGACCACCTGCCCAAATTTCTAATTCTAGTGTATCACTGGTGCTCACTTAGTCCTGAGCGAACAGCTAAGAGGTCTCAAATACAGCCAATCCTGAGCCTCTCTTTCCATCCCCAGCAACACCAAGAGGGAGAAGGATTCCTTTCCCCAGTGTTTAACTGACTTCCCTCCCTTGCCTTCTCAGCAGCTGCTTTTCTCAACAACCAAAACAGCCAGACAACTGCAACCCCACCCAGTAGGAGTCGGCCTTGCTTTACTCTCTTGCTCTGAGATGTAATCTGTCTGAGAGGTGACTCTGTGGGTCATGCTGAATGAACATTAGCCAGTTCTGTCACATCACTGAAGAGAACTTCCCTGTCCAAAAAAAAAAAAAAACAACACAACAATGCAACTCCTACCTGCAACTCCTACCTGCACATCTAAAGAAACGCACCTTGGGAGACAAACAAGAATGTTCATATCAGCTCCATTCATAATGCTCAACAATTAGAAACAACCCAGATATCCAACAAAAGCACACTAGATTAATCAATTTTGGCATACTTATGGAATAGAATTCATTTATCAACAAATAACACACAAAACAATATGAATGAATTACAAGTGAATGTTGAACAAATGAAACCAAACTCACAAAACACATTTTATATGGTTTTTATATAAAAGAGCCAGCAATGGGAAAAACTCAACTATAGTTCATATTCTCAGGAATAAAACAGAGGTGGTAAAACTGTAAGAAAATGTAAGGAAGCAACTAGTTAGGAGACAGATGATCTTTGGGGTGGAGAAAGGCAGCAGGAATTGGAATGGAATACATAGGGTATATAGGGATACTGACAGTGTTTTATTTCTTGACTTGGGTGATGGTAACGCAGATGTTTACTGTAGACTTTGATAACTGGAATATTTATATTTTATGCACTTTTCCCTATATATGTTATATTTGGAAGAGCTTTTAAAAAATTAAAGCGTATCCTTGCTAGGTGGAAAAGAACTGCCCCAGGATGTATTAATAGCAAATAAATTCTCACTTATTGTCACTTGTTAACAAATTCCAATCTATTAATATTTAGTTCAGTTCAGTTCAGTTCAGTCGCTCAGCGTGTCTGACTCTTTGCGACCCCATGAATCGCAGCACGCCAGGCCTCCCTGGCCATCACTAACTCCCGGAGTTCACTCAGACTCACGTCCATTGAGTCCGTGATGCCATCCAGCCATCTCATCCTCGGTCGTCCCCTTCTCCTCCTGCCCCCAATCCTTCCCAGCATCAGGGTCTTTTCCAATGAGTCAACTCTTTGCATGAGGTGGCCAAAGTACTGGAGCTTCAGCTTTAGCATCATTCCCTCCAAAGAAATCCCAGGGTTGATCTCCTTGTAGTCCAAGGGACTCTCAAGAGTCTTCTCCAACGCCACAGTTCAAAAGCATCAATTCTTCAGCGCTCAGTCTTCTTCACAGTCCAACTCTCACATCCATACATGACCACTGGAAAAACCATAGCCTTGACTAGACGGACCTTAGTTGGCAAACTGCTATAAGATTTTTCAATACATACAAACAAACACAATCCTAGCTGAGACAGCATTCAAAAGGCAAATGGAAGAAGAGGGACAATGAAGGAAACAAACAGCTGTTGTTAGGGAACCAGAAAAGCAGATTAGATAGGAAAGCCAACTTGAGACCAAAAGACCACCACAAGGTAGTCAAATAGGATGAAACCTTAAAAACGATCATTTTACTTGTGTATTAGAAGGTTTTCTTCAGCAGGAGTAAACAGAATAAAATTAGATTAATTGCATTCATATTATATTTAGAGTGATAGTATATTTATACTTCATTGACTTATGAAATCTCCCATATACTCAAAACACTTGTTTGTACAATGTTTCTTAATTGGCCAAGAGAATCATGTGTTAACATATTTCAGAGAGGATGGCAAAGAATTTCAGTAGAGCCTGAGTTAACCTCTAGAAGGAGTAGGAAAAATTAACTGGCATGACTGCTCACAGCAGTATCGCCCTAACCAGAACCAATCTAATAGATTCTTCTCAACAGGGTGGAAGATTCTATAAAAGAAGGAGGTAGAAAAGGAAAAGGAAGGAAAGAAGGGAAGGAGGAAGGAAAGGGACAGGAGGAGAAAGGGAGGCAAAAGAAGGAATGCATTTAGAATTATAATAAATGTGAGCATAACTAGCAGTCAACCTATACCCAAGAGAGTCAGGGAAGACTTAGGAGAAGTTGTTTATAAACTGAGACCTAAGGATGGTGGAATTAGCCAGAACAAAATGAGAGAGAGTTCCAGGACTAGATCAGAAAGGATCATGGGAAGTATATTAAGCATGTCTTAATCAACATAAACATCTCTCTCAAGGTTTTTGTCCCTCAGTGTGCTTGTATTTAACAGACAATCTACTATTTTGAATTATGCCAACTTGATTTGTCTGATAATTTGAAACACTGACCACCATCCAGTAGTCACTAAGTGGATTTTGCAGTGGCTTCCCAGGTCCCAGATTATACCACAGTTCTAGAACAAAGTCCATCACTATTATAACTTTTAGTATCATTTATTGAGGTTTATCAGTGGACACAAGGAAGGGCAAACTCCAATACCATCCCAGTCATTGATTTGAGAAGGGATGTTCGGCATCACACGTAACACCAAATCAGACCATGGTGGGGTTTTGTAGCAGACCCAAGTACTCGCTGTATATCATTTAGTGCTATGGGCAGCCTCTGAAATAGCTGAGAATTAAGAGTAAAAATCTTTGCTTCTCTCTATCTAATACAGAAATGGAAAATGACAAGAAAAAAGCTCCTTTTTTCACGTTGCCTTTATTCTTCCTGTTTGGAAATTGCTACGGATTAGTGCAATGCAAAATCCATCTTTTTGTACTTTGATTTCTCAGCCATTTACTCCCTGGTAATAGCTGAAGAAGATGAGAATTTGGCCAAGATGAAAAAAAGTTACCCTGTGACCTTGTGTAGAAAACTTCAAAGGGCCTGACTCAGATTACCATTATTAATATCGTCATGGCAGCCAGGACTTTCCATCTAAATTCTTGTATCCTGCTAAGAAAACCCAAATGGGTGAAAACAATTGCTTGGGCTTAAATTGCAAAGAGAAAAAAATTAAAGCACGTAAACTGGACTACTGTGTTTCACAAGATATATCCAGTTACTAAAGTTTTTATGAGCTTAGTATAAAGTAGAGTTTCAAACATTCGTTAAATGAGTTAACCAGTGAATGACAGTTATAGGATGAAAGGAAGAGGGGAAATGAAATTCAATAGCAAGGATTAAAAACATTTAAATACGCTTTGAGTATAGACATTAAATATAATTTAAATCAAGATAACTGATGACTGGGAGATGACTGATATACAATGAGCTATCATCTCAATGAAATTGTTAAGAAGGTAACTGACTAGAAATAAGGCTATAACGCAATATTCTTTCTCCTTCCTTACCCCCACACTCTTTATCTGCTAATCACCTCTCTTCCCTCTTCTCCCATCCCATTTCCCTAACCACTAGTCCTTTGAAGAATTTTTTCTCAGAGCTTCCAAAGAAGGAATGGCACTTCATTCTTTTTATACTAGTAACACTGACACCTTCAGTGGACTATGTCTGTTCAATTCTTTGTTCGTCACTGAATTATTATTTTTTTTACCAGCAGAGTATGTTTTATTCAACTTCTTTAAAACAGAACAAAATATAAGAATGCAAGTATTAAAATAAATATATCTAAATTTTAATTTTAAATAAACATCTAATTGATGCATTTCTCTTGTACAGTCTGACTCATGTATAAGTCTGACTTCTGTATAATTTTAATCCAATGTGGCATGTTTTATCATAAATTATGTTTCTGTTCTGCATATAAAATATTTATTGATATATTATTTTTACATTCATCAAGGCAAGCATATTTCATATCCATTAGTTTTTGGATTACAATTAAAATAGTCAAGAAAATTATTCAAATTTAAACAACCACCTAGAGTTGTAGAGGAAACTGAAAATAAGGATTAATAAGTGGAATTTCATTTAGAAGAGGTGTTTAAAAATCTTTAAAGAAAGTTTATAAAGAAACAAAAGATAATACTTTAACATATTTCTCTTCGTAGAGAGGAAAAAGAAAAAAATATATTCAGATTTATACATTTTAGATAGATTTTGTAAATGGAATACTTTATTTTCTTTTTTAAAAACTATTTTATATTGGAGTATAGCCAATTAACAATGTTGTGATAGTTTCTGGTACACAGCAGAGTGTCTCAACCATACAAATACATGTATCATTTCTCCCCAAATTCCTTTCCCATCCAGACTACCGCATAATATTGATCAGAGTTCTCTGGCCTACATGGTAGGTCCTTGTTTGTTATTTATTTTAAATATAGTAATGTGTACTTGACAGCAAGTTATGTGCCCCTAGTAGGTGTGAGACACTTTGCTTAGTCTAGGGCGATTAACAGTCAGGAAGACACATTTGGTCTTACCCTCAGTCTGTTTAGAGTCTTTGTGGGGATATGAATGAATAAACAGTCAATTATAATGCAAAGAGACATATTTGGAGCTCAGGGGGATACATGGCCTAACACTGGAACTTAAACCTAGTTGAGGAGAAAAGACACTTGAAATTTAAAGGAAGGCAGTACTGGCTTGGGCTCCCCAGGTGGTGCTAGGGGTAAAGAACCCACCTGCCAGTGCAGGAGACAAAACAGACACAGGTTCAGTCCCTGGGTAGGGAAGATCCCCTGGAGGAGGGCACGGCAACCACTCCTGTATTCTTGCCTGAAGAATCCATGGACCAAGGAGCCTGGCAGGCTACAGTCCATAGGATCACAAAGAGTCAGACACGACTGAAGCAACTTAGCACGCAAGTAGTATTGGTTTGCAGTTCAAGAAGACCACTTCCCTGGTGGTTGGGTGGTTAGGCCTCTGCACTCCCACTGCAGGGGCACGGGTCCCAGCTCTGGCTGGGGAACCAAGGTCCCACAAGCGTGCAGGGCAGCCAAACAACAGAGAGAGAGCCACTTAACGGATGTGGCCAGAGGATTGCTGGTGGGAGAAAGTGAGGTCTAAGACGAAATCTAAAGGTGAGAAAACCTAGCCAGATGGAAAGGTGGAAAAAGTAAGGGAATGACTCTAAAGCAGAAGTAACTGCACAGATGAGGTCCCTGAGCGTTGGATCAATATTCCAAGAACATGTTTCTATCCAAGCCCTTCACTTGATGTGAAATAGGAAAACTGACCCCTTTCCTAAGTGCTGTCATACCGGGCTTTTCTGTCTCCTCACCAAAGGCCACTGGAAATATCCTTCCTACCCTGTCCTTTGCCCTCTTCTTCCTTCAAAATACAACTTGGCAATGCATCATGTTTTGCCTTAAAATCTTACATTTAGATAGCTCTTTTCAAACATCCTATATGTGTCTTGTTGATGCTTATAATATATGTACTGTTTCAAACACCCCCTTCTCTTCAACTAGATTGCAAGTAGTTCCTTAAGAGTAGTCTCAGATTTTCTGTGTCTTTCTTCCTGGCACAGTACTTGACAAGAGTCAATGCTTACTATTCACTAATTGTTCAGTAACATGGTTTAAGTGAATAAAGAACAAAATTACCACCCAAAGCTACCTAGTCATCAAAATTCTTAACTATTCTCAAAGGAGAAGTGGAAAAGACTAAATTTTTTTGGTGTCACTTCCAATGGATCTATGTAGGAAGCCACTGTGATAAGAAATTATCTAAGTGTTTTTCATTCTATAAACACAATAAATTTGGGCTACAAGTTCAAATAGTTGGGTCGGCATGACATTAAAACCATTTTTACTTCAAAAATAATTCTGACCAGGGGTCAAATATTTATTGCTCTTTCCTAGGATGCTGCTGACACCTATATCTCCAATATCCCTAAATTTCCACAGAGGAAAGGAAAATTCTCTTCAAGGACCAGTTGAAAAGAAAGACATACTTGGGGTAAGCAGCAGTAAGTTTCCAAAAGACTGATGCCCAGAAGTTAAAAGCAAAATTTCTAGTCAAAATAAAAGAATACATGTAGCACATTCCCTCAGATAAGATTTCCCAGACAAAAACAGAAACAACTTGAACTTTGAGAAAAATTATTTTCCTCAGGCAGCATCAGAGGACTTTGTGCATTTATTCGGTCCAGTGGTTTACAAAGCTGTGGATGCCTTAGAGTTCAAAAAAGTGCCTGTTCCCTGTGTGAGCTGCTCAAGGCTCAGAGGTGTCGTGTTGTTCAGTGGAAAATGCCACTGAAAATGAAAAAGGATATTAACACATAACTACCAGCAGACTAGTACTGATTAAAAGATAAGTCTCATGTGCTTTTCCACATCTGGGGACTCTCCAGCACAATCGAGGTACCATAGGTGAAAATTTGCACTTGCCCAATACAACAAGGTGCACTTAAACAGTCAAGATTTCATTCAGATTTACTCACACTTTTACCCTTTTATGGAGGGGGCCACTCCAAGTGGCATGCAGCATCTTAGTTCCCCAGCAAGGAGTCTTAACCAGTGGACGACCAGGGAAGTCCACCACTTAGGACTTAAAGCAGACTTACTTATGGTGGAAGCTTAGGCTGTCCTGCACTACTCAATATTATCACCAAATTGTCTGAGAGGTTTGTAATTTTTTAAATTAACTCAACAAACACATATTAAGCACCTACTAGGTTCCAAGCACTGAACCGGAACAGGGGCAGTTAAAGGCAGTTGTTGCCTTTGTTGCTATTGTTTAGCCACCCACTCTTTCATGACCCTGTGGACTGTAGCCCACCAGGCTCCGCTGTCCATAGGATTTCCCAGACAAAAATACTGGAGTTGGTTGCCATTTCCTTTTCCAGGGGATCTTTCTGACTCAGGGATCAAACCCACTTCTCCTGCTTGGCAGGAGGATTCTTTACCACTGAGCCACCTGGAAAGCACTACCTTGCCTTTATAAATTAACAACCTAAAAAAATTAATTAATTAATAACCTAATAGTGAAGACAAGCAGGTAATAATTTTAATAAACTGTGATAGCTGCGCCACAATAAAAGCAGGAAGAACACAATGGATTCAAGAGAAGCAAAGAATAACAACAATCATCCAACTAAGGTTACACAGCTGAAAGGTATACCAACAGTGCTAACAGCAAAAAGAGGTTACTACCATTCTTCAATGGCTTTCCTGAAAAACACATTTTAAAACCACTTATTTTTCTATCGGAGGTTAGTGTTTAATTCAACTGGTCATAAGACCCAAGAAGATTTTTAAAAGAGAAAGAATAACAGACTTCACCAGCTCTAGGTAACCTGCTCAACCACCCACTTACCTTTAAAACAAAAGTCAATGCTACTTTGAGTTTACAAGATTCAAGATCACCCTAAATAATCCAGAGAATCTCAAGTGACTCCTGGTTGCCTATAACCAGAAAAGCAAGAGAAGGCCAAATCAAATCCAAAAGCAACCTAGGACAGAGCTAGAGCCCTTTGTACTCTCAAGTCCCTCCAGTTTTCCTTCTTACCTGCCTTTCCAAGCCAGTTACCTAGACAGTCTCCCAACCTCTGATCGCTTGCCCTCTAGCCATATAACCAAAGTTCCCCAGGTGTTCTTCAGCTCACTAATCAGCTAACTTTTATACAGTCTTGCATACAATGTAAGCACTGCCTTAGACTTGTAAAGAAATGAGTTTTTCTACTTCTATTCATTGGATCAAATTATCCTATGTCAATTGCTATTTCCACATCTCCTTTTCCTTCTTGTCCCACCACAAATCTCTGCCCACCCCCTCATCACATTCATCTGTTAAAGCAACAGTGGAAGGAAGATGGTATTGAAGGAAGAACCTGGATTCTGGAATTAGACATCTCCGATTCAGACTCTGACAATATCCTCTTATTAAGTCACTTAATATCTATGACACCCAGTTTCTCTATAAAATGAGGATAGTCCCACTAATGCATGGTGGGGGAAAATTGAGATATGTGTAAAGATCCCCATATGCTTAGGTGTTAGGCACTTAGCATGCAATAAATGCCAGTTTCTTTTCTTTCTTAAGACCCAACTTAAATCCCTGCTATTCTGAGAAGCCTCTCAGCTCACCTGCCGAGTATTCATCTCTGCTGTAGCATGGCAGGACTTCCAAAGTCTCTGAATGCCTTGATGGTAAGAAAATCTGCAGTTGAGAAACTTTAGACATTACAAAGGAAACAAGATTAGAGAACTAAGGACATCATCAAACCTGAAAGTTTTAAATTCAGTAAAATGAAACTATAATCCAACTTGCTAAATAAAAACAATGTTAATGACATTTAGACCTTATAATTAGTCATTATAACTACTGTGGTATTATTTTCCAATTACCACTCCCTGCTCATTAGACTTCTAGAGTTTCTCATCCTGTAATTAATAAAGCTGCTTGTAAATTCCTTTGGCTTTGAGGCAAATAATCCAGGTTTTGCCAGAAGGTGTGTTTTTATCTGCCTCCAAGTGTTGGATGCCCATCTGATCCTATAGCTCAGTGCTATTGACTCCAACTCTTAATATTTCAACATGATCTCCAAAGCAAGGAAGCACATAGATACTTGAGAGGATAAAAGCTCTAGATATTCCCTGATAAACCACTGTGTGTGTATCACCAAGTAGGCATTCGGCAATCCCACTTCCAGAACTTGGGTCCATGTGGCTCTCCTGGGTCCATGATAACTTCATGTTCCAAAGCTCTTTAGCCTCCAACCACCCATAACTGCAGTTCCACAGTCCAAAGTGGAACTCTTTCTCAACCTCTTCTGTTAACTCCCTCAGGCTTCTTAAACAATTCTAGTCCTGTTCTGTTTTCCCCTCAACTCTCTTTCCTAATACCTTTTTTAATGCTATTAAATACTTGACTCCTCCATCATCAGTTCCTATGTAACTGGCTACTTGGCTCCTTCTATATAAAAAAAGCAAAAAACTAACATTTATGTGCCAGGCCCCATTCCATTCTAAACACTTCAAAGGTATTACTCATTTAACATTCATGACAAAATCCAAAGAAAGCTACTATTATTATCCCCATTTCACAGGCAAGCGAACTGAGTCTCAGAATGTTTATAAGAGATAGAGTCAGGATTCAAATTTGGGCAGTGTAGGGGGCCAACACTTGCTAAATTTCCTTGGTTCTTGGCTCAACCTCAGGCCATCTCAGTGTCTATTTTTGGTTCTGCATCAAGTGTGTTTTCAGGTGAAATAAACTCCTGTGAAGTCACAGCCTGTTTTCTTCTTCTTCTCCCTTCCTCTGCTTTACAATCTCTGACGTCAAATCCTCGCTGCTTGACCACACCCATGTGTCACCACAATTAGGTAGTTTCTCAGGTAGAAATCTCTCCATGTCATATCCCAAAGTCTCCTTCTGCCTTATCACATCTCTAACTGAGAAATGTGCATGCTGTTTGATGTCTCCAATAAAGGTGTGATACAGAAATATTTAAAACCATTACTCTGAATCAGACCTCAGGCTGCTCAGCACAGTATTCTGCTTTCTGACAGGAAAAAAACAAAGGACATTTTGTAAAAGACACCTACAGAGAGCTCTCTGGAGAACCAGTGGTTACGACTCTATGTTTCCACTGCAGGGGCATGGGTTCAAGCCCTGGTCAGGGAACTAAGATCCTGAAAGCTGTATGGCATGCCAAAATTAATAATAGTAAATAAAGATATGTTTTTCAAAAAGACATCTATAGCTGCGTGCCACAATTCTTATTGCCTTCTAATGAACTTAATAGATATATCACTCACTAGTATTTCATGCCTTTTGGAATTAACTAATACTATCAAGGTAGAAACTTTTATAGATGCTCTATAATATCTCTAATGAACATGAAAATTAACTTTTGTTAGTTTTCTGGGCTCCCCTGGTGGCTCAGACAGTAAAGAATCTGCCTGCAACACTGGAGACCCGGGTTTGATCCCTGGGTTGGGAAGGTCCCCTGGAGAAGGGAATGGCAACCCACTCCAGTATTCTTGCCTGGAGAATCCCATGGACAGAGGAGCCTGGTGGGCTACAATCCATGTGGTCGCAAAGAGTCGGACACGACTGAGCGACTGAACTGAACTGAACTGAACTTCTTACATGATTCTATGACTCACTGAATAAGCTATGTGTGTGCCATTCAATTACTCAACAAGCATTTATTGAGTTCTGGGATATCACAGCAACCAAGACAAATATTATTTCTCTCTGGGAGCTTTAATACCAGAATAGGACATACAATAAACATATAGCATTTCACTCCAGATAATAAGTGCTCTGGGAAAACCATACAAAATGATGTGTGAGAAAATGAAGTGAGTGGGCACAGGTGAAAAGAGTTTAGACTGAGTTATCAAGGAAGACCTTTCTGAGAAGATGGCATTCAGCTGAGATCTGAACACCAAGAAGCAAGTAAGCATGTTCCAGGCACAGGAAATAGTGAATGCAAAGTCTTCAGGTAGAAAAAAAGACCAAGGTATTCATGTCCTTGGAGAGTTCACCACTGTCTTCATGACTTTATAAAATTTACACATAAATCCTGTCAATCTTAATTGTTGTGGACTAAAAAATGCAAATCACATCTATAAGATGAGTTTCTCATCCCCCTTGGCAGCAGCAGCAGCTTATCACCACAATGGCCAAATTTCCAGGACTGCTGTGTCTTGATTTCCTCCAGAGCATTCCTATGAGGACCAGTTGCAAATACCCAGCAATACTTGTTGATAATTAACACCAACAGACCATGGAAAACAGATTTTGCAAGTCAGTCAGCCATAAAATACTTACTAAACAAGATTGCAAGAGATTAAGCTCAGTTCTTTGGGAGCTTGGCCATCCATTCCTGCATAACCACCTTGTCCAATCCCTCTCCTGGTCCCCAGGAGCCTAAATAGCTGTGCTGAGTGATAACCTTTCTTGATCTGTGGGAAACCAGTAGTTAATAACCTAGGATTGTCTTTCCCATTGTGTTATGTTGAAACACTGCCAAGACCTCAGGCTTGTGCCTGGTACCAGATTAGTCATTTAGTAAAAGTCCTAGTACCTCACTTGAGAAAGAGTTAATTTACAAAAAGAGAAACTTTACCGAACATTCTGATGAGCTGACATCCTAGGCTTTAAAAGCATCATAAAGTTAAAAATAAAGCAAATTCCACACAAGAATTACATCTTCACTTTGGGAATGGATATACTTTTTTTGTATTCAATCCATTCATTATTCATACAGATGAATTTATGGGACTTGTCATAAACTATTTTCCCCAAACCCAGTCTGGCTCCACATTCCAAAGGCTTTGAGCAGCGCCTCCTTAGTACCACCTTTGCTATCACCAGGCCAAGACATTCTCCTTTGTTCACATCTTCACCCATTGGCCGACACATCTCTGGAGAATAGGAAGACGTGCTCTACTTGGATGTTGGTAGAAAGCCATCACCATCTCTTACTAACGAAAAAAAAAAAGTTTAATACCCTGAAATGTTGTGCTTCCCTAAATGGAGCCAGTTTGCCTCTCTCTGTCCTGTAGCTTAGGCTAGTTTTCAATCCTAGAAACATTATACCTCGATGGTGATAACAATTAAGAGAGTACCAAACATAGGAAACCTAAATTCAAGTCTTGTATTTTTTTATTTATTCAAAACATTCTTATTACATATCTGTTAAGTACCAGACTCTGCATCACTTTATTTTTCCCCACTTTGGACAAGTAACTAAACTGCTCTATGCTCCAGTTTTCTTATTTGTACATATCTTTAGAGAGAAGACATTGTACCAGATGCTCTCTAGTCCTTTGCAGTTCTGAATGTCTTTGCTTCTAAATCCATTTCTAACTTCCATATTCTAACTTAATCACACTCATCTCTAAGTCAACTGACTTTATCATATGGAAATTTCTATTAAAACAAAGGCCAGTATGGACTATATCTCCAAAGGCATTAATATAATTCCATTGATTGAGAGAGAAAAATTAATCAATATTTCTGGAATTTAGATAATTACTTTCAAGGATAATCAATAAGGAAATTATACTATATATATTCATAAACAAAAGATTAACATGATATAAATGGCTCAGAACCAGTTTCTTCAAGAGAAGAAACAGGTATATAACCAAGTACTGAAAATATAAATCAATATGTAAACCACAAAGATGAATAGACAATATAAAAAACAAGTATACAAATACATTGCTGGTAACATTGTATACTCTTTCTAAAGTGTAAGTTGACCTCATATATCAAGGGCCATAAAATTGGTTATGAAGATTTATTATAGTAATGGTCCTTTATTATTATATCTTTCAATTTGGGGTTCACTCATGTAATTATCCAGTTAGCTTGCTCTCTTTCCAATCATGCTCCTTGGCCTTAACCATGAGAACACACTTAGGTTAGCCTGAAGAGTAGATAAGAAACACACAGGGGAAAACCAAGTCTTTCCAGCTGGGACCCAGAATATGCCTGAGTTAAGGAACTGTAACTCTGAGTTTAAGAATACAAAAATATCCAGTTCCCAAAAAGGTAAAACTCACCATTTCTGCATCCAATCAAAACTTACCAAGTATATTAGTTTGCTAGGGTTTGGGTAATAAAGTAACACCAACTGGTTGGCTTAAGTAACAGAAATTTATTGTCTCACAATTCTGAGGCTAGAAATCTGAGATTAAGGTGTTGGCAGAGTTGGTTCCTTCTCAGGAATGAAAGGATGTTTCAGGTCTTCTTTCTTGACTTGTAGATGGCCACTTTCTCCTTGTGTTTCTTCACTTGACTAATTATGTATGTGTCTCTAAATTTCCCCTTTTTGGAAGGACACCAGTCATATTGGGTTAGGGCCACCCTAATGACTTCTTTCTAACTTGACCAACTCTGTTTTAACCCTATCTCCAAATAAAACCACATTCTGAGGTACTGGGGGTTAGAACTTCAACATATAAGCCAGGGTGGGGAGGGGAGAGGGTGTACACAATTCAATCTATAACACCAAGCATTCAAATAAACAATAAAATATACACCATACTTGGAAAAGTCAATCAATTGAAATGAAACAATAGGGACAATAGAATTAGTATTTGATAAAGCCATTAGAGGAATTACTAAAAAACTGTATTCTGCTTGTTCAAGAAGTTAGAAGAAAGTGGTATGATTGTTACATAGACTTGGAAGATATAAAAGGACTCAACTGAAACTTCTAGAGATGTAAAAATATGATGTGTGAGATGAAAAATTCACTGGAAGGAATTAATAGCAGGTTAAACAAAGCAGAAGTAATAATTACTGAACTTGAAAACACCACAACAGAAATTGTCAAAAGTGGAACTCAGAGGAAAAAAGACTGGGGAAAAATGAGCAAGTATCAGTGATCTGTGGGGCAGCTTCCAGCAGCCTAATATCTGGGCAAATAAGCTGCCAAAGGAGAGGTGAAAAAGAAAAAAATTACTTAAAGAAATATTTTTTTCCAAAATTCCAAATGTGATGAAAATGAAGACTACAGAGCCAAGAAACTTAAAAACTCCAAAAACAAGAAATATGAATAAAACTATACCAAGTCACATCATTACCAAATCTCTTGAAACCACTGATAAAGAGAAATCTTAAAAAGAAACCAGTGAAAAGACATTAAGTACAGGGAGCCAAAGATAAAAATGACAGCAGACTTCTTGTTGTAAACAACAAAACCAAGAGACAATGGGACAACATCTCTAAAGCACTGAAAGACAAAAATCTGTCAACCTAGAATTCTATACTCAGTAAAAATAATTTAAAAAATTAAGGTGAAATGAAGATTTATTGAGACATACAAAGCTGAAAGAATTTATCAACAGCAAACCTTCCCTATAAGAAATGTTAAAGGGAGTCCTTTGGGAAGAGGAAAACAGCAGATGGAAATCTAGATCTATCTGAGGAAGGAAAATATCAAATCTGTAACTATGCAGGCTCTAGATAAAAACATCTCTGTCATTTCCTCCCTCCCATCACCACTCAGTCCATGTTTCACTTAGAAACACAACTGAATGAGGCTTCACTACTCATGTACACTTTATATATAGATCCTACATGGTAAAGTGTATTTACTCAATAGTCACTCAACAAATATTCATTGAGGCTGTACTATATTTCAGACACTGGGGATAAGCTCACTAAAACAGACAAGCCTCCTTAACAAGCTCCTTGAGCTCACACTCCAGCATTTGACCTTCTAATTCGCAGACATAAGAACATAGTATCAAAGTTACACTGCAATTAGCTAATTTTGTTTTATTTATTTATTTATTACAATATTGTATTGGTTTTGATTCCTTTCAGACTGCAAACTCTTCAGTTTGGTTGTTTCATTCTTTATAATTCAGTAATCCAACACAACAACCCAATTATAATACATGGCCTATATATACTGTCAGTACTGTCAGTGACAGAGGCCTAGAACATAATGCAATATAAACAAAGCAATTCTGTTATTTTTCATTTTGTGAAACTTTTATCATGCTGCTGAAATTGGAGTAGGAAGAAAGGTGAAAAGGAACAAAGAAGCCATTCAGGACTAGAACAGGATTCTGTTTCTTTTATAATCTATATATTTTATAAAATGATGTTCAGATGCTCACTACAGACATACACAGCAATGCAATTGAAATGAAAATGCACAATTATCTGAAAGCCAAGAGTACCTGGAAGAAGCAAATATGCTAGCCTTAAGTGCTACTTTTGTTACTAAAATTATGAATAAACCTGGCTTGGAGCTTCCTGGCAGCCACAGCATAAAGAAAACACAACTGGTAAGAAATTGTGGTTGGTCTTATGGAGAAAATATTATTAACATGCAAATACTCACTGCCTTCTACTTTCTTTTCCCTTGATGTATTAAAATATTACTTCTCCAAGCCAAGCTTTTGATAGATGCTAGAGCTGTTGAGGGATGTGGAGAAAACAAGAATATACACCATAAGGAAACTCAGGTCTTCTATATCACTATCTGAAGGGAAAATCATGTATTTTGGTACTTTACTATTATGAAAGATGTTCTTGCCCAGGAAGTAGGTTACTACTTTGAGTGCATATGTAAATCGTATATGTCATTTTACACTAGTTAAGTGCCTCACTTACTTTTGCCAATGTGCAATCAAGTAAGTACTCTTCTATAAGATTCTGAATATTGAATCACTGGGAGCCAAAATGGTGAAATACTGAAATCATCATCTTCAAATCATCAATGGTTAATTTTATGTCAGGTTTTCATTTGAGAAGAAAGGAAAAAAGTATATTCTAATCCACTTCCTAGGAGCAGCCATTATCAGCAGCTACCTGCAATGATAAAACTCAATAAATTAAGCTTCATTTAAAAATTTGTTCAATAGCAACAATAAAAAAGGCATCAATGGATTTTCACTTTTCAAACTCTGGAAAATGGGTACGACTCATTCAGTTCAGTTCAGTTCAGTCACTCAGGCATGTCTGACTCTTTGCGACCCAGTGAATCGAAGAATGCCAGGCCTCCCTGTTCATCACCAACTCCCAGAGTTCACTCAAACTCATGTCCATTGAGTCAGTGATGCCATCCAGCCATCTCATCCTCTGTCGTCCCCTTCTCCTCCTGGCCCCAATCCCTCCCAGCATCAGAATCTTTTCCAATGAGTCAACTCTTCGCATGAAGTGGCCAAAGTACTGGAGCTTCAGCTTTAGCATCAGTCCTTCCAATGAACACCCAGGGCTTATCTCCTTCAGAATGGACTGGTTGGATCTCCTTGCAGTCCAAGGGACCCTCAAGAGTCTTCTCCAACACCACTGTTCAAAAGCATAAATTCTTCGGCACTCAGCTGTCTTCACAGTCCAACTCTCACATCCATACATGACCACAGGAAAAACCATAGCCTTGACTAGACGGACCTTTGTTGGCAAAGTAATGTTTCTGCTTTTGAATATGCTATCTAGGTTGGTCATAACTTTCCTTACAAGGAGTAAGCGTATTTTAATTTCATGGCTGCAATCAACATCTGCAGTGATTTTGGAGCCCAGAAAAATAAAGTCAACCACTGTTTCCACTGTTTCCCCATCTATTTCCCATGAAGTGATGGGGCCAGATACCATGATCTTCGTTTTCTGAATGTTGAGCTTTAAGCCAACTTTTTCACGCTCCTCTTTCACTTTCAACAAGAGGCTTTTTAGCTCTTCTTCACATTCTGCCATAAGGGTGGTGTCATCTGCATATCTGAGGTTATTGATATTTCTCCCAGCAATCTTGATTCCAGCTTGTGTTTCTTCCAGTCCAGCATTTCTCATGATGTACTCTGCATATAAGTTAAATAAGCAGGGTGACAATATACAGCCTTGACGTACTCCTTTTCTTATTTGGAACCAGTCTGTTGTTCCATGTCCAGTTCTAACTGTTGCTTCCTGAACTGCATCCAGATTTCTCAAGAGCAGGTCAGGTGGTCTCGTATTCACATCTCTCTCAGAATTTTCCACAGTTTATTGTGATCCACACAGTCAAAGGCTTTGGCATAGTCAATAAAGCAGAAATAGATGTTTTTTTGGAATTCTCTTGCTTTTTCCATGATCCAGCAGATGTTGGCAATTTGATTTCTGGTTCCTCTGCCTTTTCTAAAACCAGCTTGAGCATCACGAATTTCAGGGTTCACGTATTGCTGAAGCCTGGCTTGGAGAATTTTGAGCATTACTTTACTAGCGTGTGAGATGAGTGCAATTGTATGGTAGTTTGAGCATTCTTTGGCATTGCCTTTCTTTGGGATTGGAATGAAAACTGACCTTTTCCAGCCACTGCTGAGTTTTCCAAATGTGCTGGCATATTGAGTGCAGCACTTTCACAGCATCATCTTTCAGTTTTTTTAAATTATGTGATTAGATAAAAAACAATGGAAGAAATATTATTTTGAAAGAGAATGCTTGTAGGCTACTGTTTCTTTTATGGTCTTAATATATAGAAGGAGATATTACTAAGGAAATATCAATCTATCTCTTTTTGCTTTTTTATGTTATTGTTAAATTCCACAGAATGCAAGACGGCACTAAACAAAATGCTTTATTATTTTCCTCTGTTTCATTCCATTTCATTAAGAACTTTAATCCATTGCTAGAATTTCATTTAGTTTCGTTCTGAGTTCTCTTTCTGGTGCCTTTGACAAGTAAATAAATAAGTTACTGGGGAAAGTCCTCACCAGTCATTCATTCCTTAAACTAATATTTACTGGCTCTCCTATGGACCAAATAGGATTCTAGACAGTGCACAAAATAGACTAAAATCCCTGCCTTCACAGAGTTTAAATCCTAGTGCAGGAAGAAGGACAATCAAACATATAAGTAGAGACTAGGTCCTCAGTGATAAGACTGATAAAGAAAAACAAATCAGGGCTAGGGAATGGGAAGTGCTGCTGTGGAGGGCTGGCAGGTTTTTTGTGGTTTTTTTTTTTTAACTTGCTATTATTTTTTTAAAAATTTTCCTAATTTATTTAATATCTATTTTTGGCCACACTGGGTTTTTGTTGCTGCACACGGGCTTTTTCTCTAGTTGAGGCAAGAGGGGACTACTCTTTGTTGCAGAGCCTCTCATTGTAGCGGCATCTCTTGTTGGGGAGCACAGGCTCTAGGGGGCCTGTGGGCTTCAGTAGTTGTGGTCCATGGGCTTAGTTTCCCTGCACCATGTGGGATCCTCCCTGAGCAGGGATTGAACCTGTGTCCTCTACATTGGCAGGGGGATTCTTAACCACTGCATTACCAGGGAAGTCCAGCTGGCTGCTTTAAAGTGAGAGAAGAGACTCTCAGAAAGAGTGACATTTGAGCCAAAGTTCAAAGGTGCATGCAGGAAGCAGTCAGGTAAATAAATACCTGTAGAAAGAACATTCCAGACACAGGGAACAGGCTTGACAGGATTATGAAATAGTAAAGAGGCCACCACCACCAGAGCAGAGGGGGTGAGCAGGACAAATCAAGCCAGTGACAGAAGGGACAGAAGGTCAGGGCGGATCATGGAGGCCATTGTTAGAACTTTGGTTTTTACTCTGAGTCATAGGGGGTTTGAAATAAGGAAAACCATGAAACGACACACATATTTTATATTATCACACTGACTGTTGTATTGAGCACAGACTACAGAGGATTAAAACAAGGCAGGATTTATAGGAGGCTTCCCAGGTAGTGCACGTGGTAAAGAACCCGTCTGCCAATGCAGGAGACGTAAGAGACGTGGGTTTGATCCCTGAGTTGGGAAGATCCCCTGGAGGAATACCCACTCCAGTATCCTTGCCTGGAAAATCCCATGGACAGAGGTGCCTGGTGGGCTATTATCCATGGGGTTACAAAGAGTCAGACATGATTGAAGCGACTTAGCATGCACACAGGCTTTATATGAGTCTATTGAAGTGGTCCAGGCAAGAGAGGATGGAGGTTCAGGTCAGAGGTTTGCAGTATGCACGAAGAAAGACTCCTTGCAAATGGTTGCCCACCCAGCGTTCTTGCAGATGGGTGCCAGGGACTGACAATCATATTTTCTCAGAAAAGCCTTTTTTAAATTAAAAAAAATGATTGTCTTTAATATCAGGAAGTTTTGAAAGCCAAGTCAACATTTACATGGGAGTGACTAGTAGGAAAAGGCTGTTGCTAGTGGAACTGGAAACACAGTACCTCTATTTCTAAGAAGTGATGTTTACTCTTTAAAGCTCTTGTTTAAACAACAAATACGAAAGCTCATTTGTTTTTACCCTTGCTATGGAAAATGCTCTCTTAATATAACCAGCTTACTTTCTTGCCTTAGTAAATGCTGCTTAATAAACAAACTTTTAACTCAGCTCCTGATGATTGAAGATTTGCATTACCTCAGTATCCTAATTTTTGCCAATAATTCATACTTGGATATAGATGTACATGACACATGAGATTGGCCTGAATTTATACTGAATCCTAGGATAACACTCTAGAAATTTGATTATTTGTTTTTTAAATACATTGTGTTTGTTTTTTGTTATCATACATTTTTCTCCTAAGGGAAGATTGTAAATGAACTCTGGTTAATGAATTATGGCTAATCAAGATGTGGGGGATTTTTTCCCCTCTGATTCCAGCCTTTGAGGGGTACAGAGCACATCATTTTCTGACTCTACAGTTGATTATGAACACACCAAATAATTACAGAAATTCATCATCTTGTTTCTGAAATAAACATATTACTAACCTCAACCATGTTATTCAAAATATAGATCAAAACCACTCTTTCCATGATAAGTCTGTACTTTAATAACCTTTTCTGCTATTCCCTCTCCAGCAACATTTTTTTCTGGACTGACAGCTCTGTTAAACCAGATTTTCAAGCCAAGGGTTATTTACATCCTCTGGTACATTTCAGCAAAATTAATTTGAATTGTCCTCCTTTTTCACCAGCTTCTCAATAAATCTTGCTGGCAGTTTAAACAGAAATAGCATCAAGTCAGTCTAGCTTGTGGCAAAAATCACCACTGTTAAGTGTTCTGCCCAGAGTTTTGTGGTTAAAGAAAAAAAAAAGGAAAAATGAGGGGAGAGCTTTTCAATATGAATACAACAGAAAATATGTGAAAGTTCACAGTATATGGAAAAGAACAAAATCCTGAAGGAATGTCACACACAAACACACTAGCTTCCAGGCTGCCATAACAAAGCACCAGAGACTGAGTGACTTACCACAAATTTATTTCTGACTGCTCTGGAGACTAGGGGCCTGAGATCAGATGACAAACTAGCCTTAAGTCTGACCACCATATAAACAGTGGCAAACAAGATAAGAACACTAAGCAACCATCAGCTTGGGTTTGATGATAAATCCTCCAAAAAGAAGAGGAACTTCTGTAAATAAAAGAATATAAAATTACAGACAATAATTTGCAGAATCCCTCTAAGGGCCTTGAAGAGTCCCATGCAAGTGAGAGGCTGGAAGCTAAAGGTTCAGTCAGTTCAGTTCAGTCACTCAGTCACATCTGACTCTTTACGACCTCATGAATCGCAGCATGCCAGGCCTCCCTGTCCATCACCAACTCCTGGAGTTCACTCACTCATGTCCATCAAGTTGGTGATGCCATCCAGCCATCTAAGCCTCTGTTGTCCCCTTCTCCTCCTGCCCCCAATCCTTCCCAGCATCAGAGTCTTTTCCAATGAGTCAACTCTTCGCATGAGGTGGCCAAAGTACTGGAGTTTCAGCTTTAGCATCATTCCTTCCAAAGAACACCCAGGGTTGATCTCCTTTAGAATGGACTGGTTGGACCTCCTTGCAGTCCAAGGGACCCTCAAGAGTCTTCTCCAACACCACGGTTCAAAAGCATCAATTCTTCGGCACTCAGCTTTCTTCACAGTCCAACTCTCACATCCATACATGACCACTGGAAAAACCATAGCCTTGACTAGACAGACCTTAGCCAGCAAAGTAATGTTTCTGCTTTTGAATATGCTATCTAGGTTGGTCATAACTTTCCTTACAAGGAGTAAGCGTATTTTAATTTCATGGCTGCAGTCACCATCTGCAGTGATTTGGAGCCCCAAAAAATAAAGTCTGACACTGTTTCCACTGTTTCCCCATCTATTTCCCATGAAATGATGGGATAAGATGCCATGATTTTAGTTTTCTGAATGTTGAGCTTTAAGCCAACTTTTTCACGCTCCTCTTTCACTTTCATCAAGAGGGTCTTTAGCTCCTCTTCACTTTCTCCCATAAGGGTGGTGTCATCTGCATATCTGAGGTTATTGATATTTCTCCCGGCAATCTTGATTCCAGCTTGTGCTTCTTCCAGCCCAGCATTTCTCATTAAGCTTAAGCTTAATTAGTTTCAAATGGTATATCTCTCTACGTTACAAGAAAGAAGCTGCCTCAAAATCAAAACCCTTGTGTATTAAAAATTCACTCCCTCACTTCCCTCCCCATCCATCACGCAGGTATTTCCCTCCTTCAGCTCTGGTATGTCTGTGTTTTGTTCTAAATGGGCTTTACTGCTACTGCCTTTCTTTGACCTCCAGTCCCCTTTGGTTCATGGATGGCAACAGGATGAGCAAGTGAGGGGATGCAAAGCTGCGACCGAGCTCAAGAAATACCCAGGCCACAGAGAGTACTGTCATCTCATTTAGAAAGGAGCATGTCTTTGGTTACTCTCATTCTGACATTAAACAGAGATTACATTTTGAGTAAATTAGAGAGCAACCTCTAGTATTTAACAGATGAGGGCAAGCCACTCCTCTCTCATACCACCGAGAAGAGGATATGAAGATTTCTGGAAATGAGGTGTGCGATTTATATAAAGAACCCAGGTCCTTCTAAGGAAAAGCAACTAAGATTACTGTGTATTTACCCAGAGATTTTAAAGCTATGAAAGCTAATGAGATGGGGACTTCCCTGGTGGGTCCAGTGGCTAAGACTCCATGGTCCCAAGGCAGGGGGCCTGGGTTCAAACCCTGGTTAGAGAAGTAGATCCCACATGCCACAACTTGAAGATTCCTCATGCCTCAAGAAAGATCAAAGGGGCTGCAACTAAGACCCAATGCAGCCATATAAGTAAATATTTTTTAAAACACGCTAATGGGATGAACTGCATTGGCCTGCATTGGCTTTGTCCAAGGCTGAATGCCAAAAAAGGCAAAGAGACCCTTGAGGGAATGAGACACAATAACAACTGACTGAGACTGAATCAGATGACTGGTCCCTGCCCTAAGACAATCAGAGGGGGATACTGGTTCTGGATCTACAGGGTGAATGACACCACCTAGACTCCACAGAGACAATACTGGTACTAGGAACAGCAGGCAGGGGGAGAGACCAATGTAACTACAGAGCTGTAACTTTGGGGACACCCCCGTTCTTTACTGCAGAGTGTTCAGAGCTGAACATAAAACTGATGATAGAGAAATCTCTTTTACACACTATCCATCCCCCTTTCCCTGGCCCCCTCCTCACACATGTCACTCAGTTTTCACAGCATTTCCTGGAAGTACCATGAGCCCTTGACTCCGGTTCTTCCCACAGGGGCAGTGGTGGTGGCTTGGGTGGCAGGGGCATGTCTGGGATTCCACTGCGTTCCCAGTATCTCGAAACTCTTTAGAAGTCCTACAGTAAGGCAGCTTTTAAGCACAGTGGAAATGGTACAGATTTGGCAGACTTTAGTTTGAATTCTAGCTCCAGCATATACCAGTCATATGATCTTCAGCAAGTTGACATATCTCTGTATACCTCAACTCCTTCCTCTGTATGCTGAAGTTATTATAAACAAACGTTGAATGGATTTGTCTAGAATACAACGCACAGTATATATGCATAGCACACATATATAGCTGGCGTGTCCTCAGTAAATATTAGTTCTGTGCCTTTGTGCCCCCAAAGATTTCCCTGGCAATGTTGGACCAATGGGAAGTTTTAATTTCGAGTATGGAATTAAATGGTGCTCAGAATAAGCCTTCTTATTATCACCATCACCTGGACATCACTGTTGTAATCCAAGATAAGAATATATAGAGAATAAAAAGACTGATCACAAATTGGCCGTAAGTTTGACCAGCATATAAACAGTGAGGAACAAGATAAGAACACTAGCATCACTTAGCTTGAATGATAAACCCCCCAAAATGTAGATAAGCTGATGATGCAGATAAAGAACAAAATGCATATGAAATCAAATGACTAGAACCTGACATAACTGCTTTGGAGCAAGCAGGAAAGAAAGCAAGCAAATCAACTTCAAGAAACTTCCCTGGCAAAACCCACCTCAAACTGATCACTTACTGTGAATTCTCTCCATTTTTAAGTACATAGGTTGGTCTGCCTCACACATACATCTTTTTATGTTTCAAGTTTTAAATCTCTTTAAATTTATTGTCAATTCCACCTGGGAGGAAATCTTAGCTTCTATTTCTTTTGTATACTCCTCTTGGGTAGGAACACAAGAAATTTTAAAAAATAAAAAAAAAAAGCAAAAAGAAAGGGAGGGAAGAGGCAGTGGCGGAAAAAGGAGAATGAAAAAAGCAAAAAGGAAGGCCAGCTTCAAAAAGGAGGCTGAACTCTGTGGTGAAGCATCCTGTGGTGAAATATCCCCACATTATGAACCCTGGCAGTCTGCAAACTGCTCTTGGCTGTTCTGTTGAACTTGAGGCATCCATCTTCTTGTAAAATAAATGCTTGTTGGAGAATTCAGCATAAGGAACCATCTGCCATTCTTGACTTGAATCATCAACAATAGGCAAAGAACTCATTTATAGACCATATTGGTAATTAGTGACTAATTAAATGTGGGAAACAAAGGCAATACTTTCCAGAACAGCTGTTTCAGACAGACAAGACAGCAAAAATTACTGCACAACTGATTTAGTAAAGAGTTTTGTCTCTGGACTCAAATCCAGGTATTTTCCTATGATGACAGCACCTAAAACAAGAAGTAAGTCCCATTGGCAGAAGAACTTGAAAATGAGCATGACTGGAGTCCCCTTCAACCTACTCACCATGATGGAAGGGGGATATTTACACCTGCCCAAGCATATTGCCATCAAGAAGTGGCCCCCCCCCCAAGCTCCCTGAATCCTCTTTGTGCTTCACAGTGCTCCTGAGGCTCCGCAGTGGATATCACCCTATGTATGCATGTATGCATGTATTTGGCTGTGCTAGGTCTTAGCTGTGGCATGTGGGATCTAGTTCCCTGATGAGGAATTGAACCCAGGCCCCTTGTATTGGTTGTGTAGAGTCTTAGCCACTGGACAACCAGGAAAGTCCCAGATTATCACCCTTTGGATTCATGTCTTTTTATTTCTACTATCTGTAGATTCTTTAAAGCAATAACTGTGCCACATTCAACTCAAACTTTACATAAGACTAAGATTAGAGGTCTTTTACTGAGCCTACAATGAAAAAACCTTGTTATCAATTCATGAAATCCTCATTGTCGTTTGCTTGAAATTTGTTATCTATTGCTTCATCTGGGCTTGAGTCCCAAAATCCAATAACTATGTATGGACTTTGTTAGATAAACACAAGATGGCATGGTCAAATAGCAGAAACATGAGTAGGAGGTCAAGAGACAGAGTCTAATTCCTGTGCTTTTCCTATACACAAAAATGAGAATTCCCTGGCAGTCCAGTCCAGTGGAATTCCACTGTGGGGAGCACAGGTTCTATCCCTGGTCAGGGAACTAAGATTTTGAATGCTGAGCAGTGTGAAAAAAAAAAAAAAATGAACTTTGATAAGTCACATATCTTTTTTATACTTCAATTACTTCATGCATAAAACAAGGGAAAAGAATATCCACCCAGCAAAGAAATGGGGAACGGAAAGGAGGAGACATTTATTGGTGCCTAAGAGGAGAGTGAAAAAGTTGGCGTAAAGCTCAACATTCAGAAAACGAAGATCATGGCATCTGGTCCCGTCACTTCATGGGAAATAGATGGGGAAACAGTGGAAACAGTGTCAGACTCTATTTTTTGGGCTCCAAAATCACTGCAGATGTTGATTGCAGCCATGAAATTAAAAGACACTTACTCCTTGGAAGGAAAGTTATGACCAACCTAGATAGTATATTGAAAAGCAGAAATATTACTTTGCCAACAAGTCCGTCTAGTCAAGGCTATGGTTTTTCCAGTGGTCATGATTGATGTGAGAGTTGAATTGTGAAGAAAGCTAAGCACCGAAAAATTGATACTTTTGAACTGTGGTGTTGGGTCCCTTGGACTGCAAGGAGATCCAACCAGTCCATCCTAAGGGAGATCAGTCCTGGGTGTTCAATGGAAGGACTGATGCTGAAGCTGAAACTCCAATACTTTGGCCATCTCATGCAAAGAGTTGACTCATTAGAAAAGACCCTGATGCTCAGAAGGATTGAGGGCAGGAGGAGAAGGGATGACAGAGGATGAGATGGCTGGATGGCATCACCGACTCGATGGACATAAGTTTGAGTGAACTCCAGGAGTTGGTGATGAACAAGGAGGCCTGGCGTGCTGCAATTCATGGGTTGCAGAGTCGGACACGACTGAGTGACTGAACCGAACTGAACTGATTACATGCTAGACAGACTCTGGGTTAGGTAAATCTTCCTATGCATGTCTCATAATAACTGATGCATCAGTTTCCCAGCTTTACAGATAAACTGAGACTCAACAATAATAATCAGCAAAAAGTCAGTCAACTAGCAATTGACAAAGTGAAAACACAGACTCTGAGACTCTAACTCCAAAGCCCTCAGGTCAAGCCATTTGACACTTAGTGCAAGTCACTGAGCTGGCACCTGACGGTTACCAAGGATAAGTGCATGCATGCTCAGTTGTGTCCAACTCTCTGCAACCCCGTGGACTGTAGCCCATCAGGCTCCTCTGTCCATGTTATTTCCCAGGCAAAAATACTGCAGTGGGTTGCCATTTCCTCCTCTAGGAGATCTTCCCAATCCAGAGATATAAACTTCCTCTCCTGAGTCTCCTGCATTGGCAATGTGGATTCTTTACCACTTGAGCCATCAGGGGAACCCTACCAAGGATACAGAGGTGAACTAAACAGAAAGCAAAATGTCTATGAGAGGATGAAAGCACATAAACAAATAATTGTTCCAGAATATGCAAGCAGAATTCCTTCTATCCATCCTGCTCCTTTTAAACAGGCTGTGAAAAATAAATTATGTAGATTCAAAAGGTGTATTTTTACCCACCTATGTCTAATATTATAGTTCTTACACTAGGAAATACACTTTAAATAAATAATTCTTGGTTTCTGTCCACAAGAAGTTTATAATCTTATCAAAGAAAATATCAGTGTTTCACTTATCTATGAAATTCAGTCACATGGAACCATACAGTCCATTAAAATAACAGACAAAATTGATATTTCTAACTTTGCTTTTGAGCTTGACAACTGTTGCAATGAAGACCAGTGTCTTTGCAATGAAATAAACACAATATTGTCATACATGAGGGTCTTCAACTTTCTGAACGTTAAGTCAACTAATCATAATTACTGTGCTTCTCTTTGTAGCCTTCCAAAACTGACTCTCACCCTTAACATCCTCTTATGTCTTTGTTTGACAATGGTATTTAAGGCAAGAATTATTAAAGATGAGGGCTTAGTCATGTCACAAGTTACTTAGTTTTCCTGGGTCTCTCCCATGCACATATGTTATTTAATTTTTGTTTGATTTTCTCCTAATTAATAAATAAATAGCTTTTAAAAGAGAAAAAAGAAGGAATAAAACTCCAGTAACCTATGAAAAAAGGTTACCTATAAAGATATATGAAATATATATTAATTGGAGTTCTAGAATAAAAGTAGAAAAAAAGATAATAACCTCTAGGTTTCAGTAGGTTTGTTAAAGGAAATATTCTGCCATCCATATTCTGGCTTTGACTATATATTCCTCTTTAATTAAAGCCACTTTTTGATTAAACAATATTGTAAAATTGTAATAGCACTTCTCACTTGAAGCAGTAATATTAACTTAGATTCATAATATCTTCTTCCTTGTGTAACCAAGAATTATGAATACTACATATGAAATCAAAACATAAAAATAAAGGAAATTTCAAAAGAAAGTCAATCCAAAAAATATGGGAGCATTGACTAATAATTATGAAGGAAGAGAGCTGTGGAAGGATGTTTTGTATTATTTTTCCTTCAGTAGCCTTCACTTTTATATCATTAAGGTCTTTTATAACAGAATTTTGTTGAATTTCTTATTTACTGTTGAAATAGTATTTAAAGCATGTATACATAATCCATAGGCTTAAATTCAGTGAATCAGTTATTATACATTAATATTTATTGTGTTATAACTGCATTTTCAAAACACTTTTTCCTATTGCACATCATAAAGGACTGAATTTTTTATCCTTCTATACAAAATAAGACCTACTGATTATTTCTTTGTTTAAACAAGCATTTGGAGAAAAAAACCCCAAAACCAGTAGGTAAACACTTTTTAAAAAAATTAAAACATATATACCTCTCTCTTTTGAAAGACAGAATTTTATTACTATCAGTGAGTTCATTTAATATTCCATAGTTGACTTATAAAGCAAATATTCTCTCTAGGACTGCCTTGAAATCTCCTCAGATATCTATAAACCCCTAAGTTAAGAAGAATTTACTATGAGATGAATACTTCCATATTTTGGTGATTGTTTAGGAAAGTTCATCACACAAAGGAATCACAAAAGAATGGGGCTAGGATTCTCAGGGACTGAGGTGAAAAAGTTCACACACGAGAGGATGTAAAGACTCTAAGGCTCTTCATCTTTCCCCAAGACAGCCATTTACATGTGGGCTTCAAATGCTACCAAGTAGTTAGGTACTGTCTCTCTTCCTACTTAATCTACTTTGTTCTCAATTATTTAGAGATGAGGAGTCTCATGGGAGTAAAAAGCCTAGAATCCATATTCCCTCCACCGAAAATAGCAAGGCTTAAACCAAGAGAGGCCAGCACATCAGTATGAAGACAGGAAAAGAGGCATTCCATGTGTAAATTCACCAGGGGTTAAGGGTTTAATAGTTAGCAGGCACAGTGGCATGGACACAGGATGTGGCAGTTGCCAGAACTTGTCAAAAATTGTCATCTATATAAGTGCCTTGGAGAAAGTGTCTATAGAAACTGAAAGAGCTATTGTATTAAAGTGTTCATTTGTGGCCCCAATACTCTTATTTGGGGATTCTTCTAAGTCTTAGGGCTTTCCTGATTGCCAGTTGGTAAAGAATCTGCCTGCAATGCAGGAGACCCTGGTTCAATTCCTGGCTTGGGAAGATCTGCTGGAGAAGGCATAAGCTACCCACTCCAGTATTCTTGGGCTTCCCCTGTGACTCAGATGGTAAAAGACTCCACCTGCAATGCAGGCGACCTGGGTTTGATCTCTTGGTTGGGAAGATCCCCTGGAGAAGGGAAAGACTACCCTCTCCAGTATTCTGGCTGGGAGAATTCCATGGACTCTATATGTCTATAGTCCATGGGGTCACAAAGAGTTGGACACACATGAGCAACTTTCACTTTTCACTTTTCTAAGTCTAGTGTTGAAGGGGAATATGACCTTTTTCTCACCAAGGACACCTGGGCAAGTCTACATTAGGGTCAGAGGGAAGCATGGAAGCAAATGAGATTTCAGGACCTGCAGGTGGGTCAGTTCACTAAGAAACATTCACTAACTTCCTGTCCTACCCCCACCAGCAAGGTAGTAGAAAAGAAGCATTAAAAGCATTAATTCTTGACCACAGTGTGCATCAAAGGGAAACTTACAAATACTTAGAGCAGGTAATTTTCAAAAAAAGATGAAACACTCCTGCAAATAAAAAGGATTGGAGCCATGGTAACTGTATAATAAATAGCAGCTAAGTTTTATTGATCCCTTTTCATAAAGCAAGCATGGTGCTCCACATATATCATTTAATCCTCAAACCAAGCCTATGAAAGAGGTACATAATTACCTCCATCCAACAGATGAGAAAAATTAAGCTGACCCAAGATCACACAGCTGGCAACAATCAGATTCCAGAAACCAGGCATTCAATTTGTGAGGTCCACTACAGTAGCCACTGGTCCCAAGCGACCACTTAGAGTTTAATTAAAATTAAATAAAGTTAAATTTTTATTTTCCCATTTGCACTAGCTACAGTTTAAGTGTCATTGGTCACATATGGCGAGCGACTACTGGATCAAGGAGTGCCAGATGCAGAACATTTCCATCACTGCAGAAAAATATATTTGACAGTGCATTGGAACTGGTACACAAGTCTCAGGAAGGTTAAAGAAACAAAGTAACTTAAACACACACACACACACACACACACACACACTTTCCCCCCATAGCTCTCTAGTGGTTTTACTGAGCTGAGCATCATCTCAGCCAAGCATAACAGGAGAGAAAAAGAACAAAATGAGTCAACATGATCACCACTGAGAATCATGGAGGAACTTGGAATGGTGGGAAATCCCATAGCAGTAGTCCCCAATCTTTCTAGTACCAGGGGCTGGGTTTCATGGAAGGTTTTTCCACAGACCAGAGAAGGGGGATGGCTTGGGGATGATTCAAGCACATTACATTTGTTGTGCACTTTATTTCTATTATTATTACATCAGCTCCACCTTAGATCATCAGGCATGAGATCCCGGAGGCTGGAGACTCCTGACATAAGGCACTGAAGATACTTCTGTGAGAATAACTCAAGAACTCTGTAAGATCAAGCCTCCTCCTTACTTTCACACATTAAAGGGGAAACCCTCTGATGAATAAAGGCATGGACATCCAAGTCACAAATACAAAAGTGACACATTTTGCTCACAAGCTAAGACTGGCATCCCACCAGCTATACAAGTAGCATGTTGTTATTGCTGTTGTTTAGTCACTCAGTGGTGTCTGACTCTGCCACCCCATGGACTGTAGCCCACTAGGCTCCTCTGTCCATGGGGTTTCCCAGGCAAGAATACTGGAGCAGGTTGACATTTCCTTCTCCAGGGGATCGTCCCAACCCAGAGATCAAACCCATGGCTCTTGCCAAGTCTCCTGTTTGGCAGGCAGATTCTCTACTGCTGAGCTACCTGGGAAGCCCATACAAGCAGCATTCTTGTCGTTGTCCGACAATTTTTGACTCCATGCATTGCAGCACACCAGGCTTCCCTGTCCTTCACCATCTCTCGGAGTTTGCTCTAACTCATGTCCATTGTGGAGAAGGCAACAGCAACCCACTCCAGCACTCTTGCCTGGAAACTCCCATGGACAGAGGAGCCTGGTAGGCTCAGTCCATGGGGTCGTGAACAGTCGGACACGACTGAGCGACTTCACTTTCACTTTTCAGTTTCATGCATTGGAGAAGGAAATGGCAACCCACTCCAGTATTCTTGCCTGGAGAATCCCAGGGACGGAGGAGCCTGGTGGGCTGCTGTCCATGGGGTCGCACAGAGTCGGACACGACTGGAGCAACTTAGCAGCAGCAGCAACAGCAGCATGTCCATTGAGTCAGTGATGCTATCTGACCATTTCATCCTCTGCCGCCCTCTTCTCCTTTTGCATTCAGTCTTTCCCAGCTCAGGGTATTTTCCAATGAGTCAGCTCTTTCCCTCTGGTGGCCAAGATATTAGAGCTTCAGCTTCAGCTTCAGTCTTTCCAGTGAATATTCAGGGATGATTTCCTTTAGGATTGACAGGTTTGATCCCCTTGTTATCCAGGGGACTCTCAAGAGTCTTCTCCAGCACCACAATTTGAAAGCATAAATTCTTTGGCATCCTGTCTTCTTTATGGTCCAGCTTTCACATCTGTACATGACTACTGGAAAAACCATAGCTTTGGCTATACAGACCTTTGTTAGTAAAGTGATGTCTCTGCTTTTTAATATGCTGTCTAGGTTTGTCATAGCTTTCTTCCAATGAGCAAGCGTCTTTTAATTTCATGACTGCTGTCACTGTCTGCAGTGATTTTGGAGCCCAAGAAAATAAGATCTGTCATTGCTTCCACTTTTATCCCTTCTATTTGCCATGAAGAGATTGGACCAGATGTCATGATCTTCGTTTTTTGAATGCTGAGTTTTGAGCCAGCTTTTTCACTCTCCTCTCTCACCCTCATGAAGAGGTTCACAGACATATCATACGTGACCAGAAGATTTCGAGAAGATACAGTGCTTCCAAAGCTTTCTGAAAAGTTCCAAAACTTCTCTTAGAATAGTGATTGTGATAAGAAATCATAGTTAGTGCTAAGACCTGGAATTTTTAAAGCAACTTTTCTCTTAAATATATATCAGAACATTTCAAGTAAAATTCTAATGACTTGCTCAGCATAATTCTCTCAGTAGCAGGAGTGCCATATTCTGTTGCTGAATTGATGTTTCTTTAGAATCAATATTTATGCCAAATGAGAGATTATATAATGCAGACCCAGTTTAAAAATATATCACAAGTTGCAACAAGTAAAATTTTAAAACTTATATTTTAAGGATAAAATTAACCAGTTAGATACAGCTGTAGAACACATACCCTCAGAAACAGTCTTTAAGAAAAATAGCAAAATCCTTTTTGTTGAGCAGAATTTTGCTTTTCTCCCAGCAATTTTTATCAAACATTTGATGGCAAAAGGTTTTCTTGTGTCACATGAAAGATTATTTTACTTTTTAAATCAACAAACTTGATCCTACCTCTGCTGCTGCTGCTGCTGCTAAGTCGCTTCAGTCGTGTCTGACTCTGTGCGACCCCATAGACTGCCTCCTACCAGGCTCCTCTGTCCCTGGGATTCTCCAGGCAAGAACATTGGAGTGGGTTGCCATTTCCTTCTCCAATGCATGAAAATGAAAAGTGAAAGTGAAGTCGCTCAGTCGTGTCCGACTCTTAGCGACCTCATGGATTGCAGCCTACCAGGCTCCTCCGTCCATGAGATTTTCCAGGCAAGAGTACTGGAGTGGGGTGCCATTGCCTTCTCAGGATCCTACCTCTCTTCTCCACCAAATCATAAGCTATGAACCTGGTAAATTCACACCACACAGAAGTTTACATGGAGAAACATTTCCCTGACTTGGCTGTCTAGCTGTCCTCTTCCCCAGTCCTCTTCCCTAGAGCTAATCCTTTTTGCAGTTTCTGATATATCATTCCCAAGACACTTTACACAGACACAGGCATAGCTCTCCATGTCATTTCTCAAAACACAAATGAAAATATCACAGTAACAACTGTTTCAGGCAAAAATCAATGGATGCTCAAGTTAGTAGACAAGACAATATAAGTAACAGGTACTCACATAGTCTCAAATTAATTTCCCATAAGATACTTATTAATTAGAAGAGGAAAATTTAATAATTGATCATGGAGAATTTTGCAAGACACTGCCTTAACCAAGAAATCAAGTTGACACCTCCAGCAAAGAGAGGTGTCCTTGATATGCACTATGAATTACACATCATCACTTCTACAAGATTTTGGCCAAAAAAATTGAAACCTGAGTCAAATCATAAGAAAACATTGGAAAGACCCAGTTGAGGAACACTACAAAATGTCTGATGAATCCTCTTCAAAAGAATCAAGGTCGTGAAAGGCAAAGACTGATGAACTGGAGGTGCCAACCCAGATCAAAGTACACTAAAGGATATTAGTGAAACAATTGCAAAAATATTGCAAAAAGTCTGCAGTGTAGTTAACAGGATTACATCAGTGTTCGTTTCCTAGTTTTGATCACTGCACTGCAGTTACATAAGGTGTTAACTCTGGGGAAAACTAAGTGAAGAATAAATAGGAATTCTAGTGCTACTTTTACAAATGTTGGTAAATACAAAATTACTTCAAAATGAAAAGTAAATTTTTAATTAAAAACACAAATAGTAGAGTTCTGTATATTTTATTCTTCATCTTTCACTCTTCACTTAAAATATGTCTTAAAGATTACACCATGTATGTATACATACATATCATATATACATATATATAGCTACTGCATTTTAATGGACTGCTTCATTTTATAGATTTATATTTGACCAGTTCCTTATTAATGAGTACTCAGGCAATTTCCTAGCATTTGCAGTTATTCTTTTATGTAAGACTTGCTGTACACACAGTTATCAAATCCAGATTTGAGAAAAATAACATATGTTATTTGCTGATACTATAAATTCTCAATGTTACTGTTAAACGGAACTGATTTTTAGTATTGTCTTGTATATTTAACATATACTCTTTGACTTTCCCTTCTCTTCTGGATTATTTAATTTGGGAGAATAGAAAAGCCAAAGTATCACGAATTTTACCAATTAAGACACTTTAAATTGTAAGTCGGAAATTCCAATGAACCTATCTTCTCAATTAAGAATCTAACCAAATCGTTGGTGTCAGATTAGGTATTCTAAAGATCTGTATCCTGAAAGCCTAAGAGCTTAAGATAAGCTCAATAATTAAAAGGATCTACATACATTCCAAATGTTGTAATAAAATAATAAAATGCACCAAAAAAAAAAAGATTGTACTGATAATCAGAAAAACGTGAATGTCATAGAATAACCTTGCTTACTTTGCATTTACCACTTTAACTTACTTTAGCAACTAGACAAGCAAGCCATTCTGATCCCAAATCTGCAGTAATGAAAGAGGGGAGGATTTTTTTTTTTTTAACTTTTTGTTCCCATAATTCTTTTTCTCTGAAAGTCTTCTATGTGTTTTTCAAATATGGTCTTTCTCATCTGTCAAAGGAAGTGGTTGAATTAGATATTTTAAGACCTTTTCTAGCTCTAAATTCAGCTGTAGAACACTCCAAGTGAAATCATAATGTACACTGATACATGCAAATCCTCAGGAAAAGAGGTTTAAGCAGAGTTGAGAAAAGGAGGGTGAGGGGAGGACTGGACCAGTTACTACAAATTATATCATATTCCCAAGACTCCCTAGACCTCAGGCCTGAAACCTGATTTAGGTCTCAGAGAGGGCTCCCCCAGCCTTTCTGGAAAGTGGAGGTGGAAAGAGAGACTGGGGGATCATTTTTCAGTGGAGAGAGTTGAAGTGCCTGAGCTGTATCTGGGATCTTGTGATCATTATTGAATGATATTGAATGATTTAAGATTAAAAAACTACATCATGTCATTGTTAAGCATATAGCTCTGACCTTGGGTAAGTCACGTAAATGCTTTGCACCTCAGTTTTCTCATCTATAGGAGCACTTCCTTTATAGGTTGTTATGGTGATAAATGGCACTGTTGCTGCTGTTGTTATTTAGTCACTAAGTCGTGTCCGACTCTTCTGCGACCCAGTGGACTGTAGTGCCAGGCTCCTGGGTCCATGGGATTTCCCAGGCAAGATGGAGTGGATTGCCATTTGTTTCTCCAGGGGATCTTCCTAACCCAGGGATTGAAACTGAGTCTCTGCATTGTCAGGAAAATTCTTTACCACTGAACCACCAGGGAAGTCCCTGATAAATGGCATAAAACAATATAAAACCCACTTCCACATTATTGGTATGATGGTGGTTATTCTTATCATTGGGTCATTGGCCTAAAAACTGATTCAAGGCCTTTAATACAGAGAATTGTAACACTAAACAAACCATTAACCCAGAAGAGCTGTAATTATTGATGAACAATAGAAGCCTTTCCATCAGCATAAATTACAAAGCCAGGAATCAGTAGCAACAATAAGAAAAGAAGGAGACAGATGGCCTTTGAGTCCCACTAATGAAACCAGATATTGATTTGAAGGTCAAACACCATTATTCTCATAATTCTTTCTCTTTTAAAGTCTTCTATATATTCTTATCATTAAAACAGCATCTATAGAGCATTATGCTGGCTATTTCACAAAGCAAATGAACAATTCCTTTCCTATGTTTAGCTTATAACAAACCAAGAATAAATACAACAAACCAATAAATATTTGAGTTTTCTTCTGAAGATCAAGTAAACAGAGCATTGGATGAGATATAGAATTGCTACTAGGGATTCTTTGTATTTTTCACAGAGGGCTTAACAGAGATGATGAGATATTAGGAGTCATCTGAAGGAAAAGTTAGGATGCTATATTGGTTTCCTGTGGTTGCTGTAACAAAGTACCACAAACGAGGCAGTTTAAAACAACAGAAATTTACTCACTAACAGTTCTGACGACCAGAAGTTCAAAATTATTGTTACTTGAGCAAAATCTCCCCTAGAGCCCTCCAGAGACTCTAGAGGAGAATCTGTCCTTGCCTGTCCAGCCTCCTGTGGCTGCTGGATTCCTTGGTCGGTGGTTGCATCCCTCCTGTCTGTCTGTGTTCACCCTGCCCTCTCCGTATCTGGCTCATATCTCCCTCTCTCTTATAAGGACACTTCTGATCAGATTTAGGGCCCACCTAGATAATCCAGAAACTCACATTTCAAGATCTTTTATTTCATCACATCTTCAAAGACCCTTTTCCATCTATGGTAACATTTGCAGGTTCCAGAGATCAGGATCTTCTTTCTTTGGGAGTCCCCATTCAGTCTACTCATGCGATTCTTACATTTGGGGGAGAGCAGTCTTCAAAAAGCTTCCCAGGTGGTAAAGAACCCGCCTGCCAATGCAGGAGACATAAGAGACACTGATTGGATACCAGGGTCAGAAAGATCCCCTGGAGGAGGGCATGGCAACCCACTCCAATATTATTGCCTGGAGAATCCCATGGACAGAGGAGCCTGGGGATCTACAGTCCATAGAGTCGCAAAGAGTGGGCCATGAATGAAGCTACTTAGCATGTACGCTAGTGTTCAAGAAAGCTTGCAGTTGAAGTAAGGCATGCACTGGATGGGAGGGGAGTTTGGGAGAGAATAAATACCTGTATACGTAGGGCTGAGTCCCTTTGCTGTTCACTTGAAATTATCACAACACTGTTAATCGGATATACTCCAATATAAAATAAAAAGTTGTTTTTTTTTTTTCTAAGTAAGACATGCAGGGTTTGTCACAGACACAGGAACAAAATGTTTGTGTTTTTGTTGCTCTTGTTTGTCAGAGTTTCTGACTGAGAGCCTGAAGGAGGATGCAGTGAGAGGTAAAATCCAATCAGCAGAGGATCTGGAAAAGAGGAGTGTGGTCCCAGGAAAGCCCAGGGACAAGAGATCCCAGGCTCAGCAGGATCCTGGGCTGGAAAGCAATAGTACTTTCCAAAATCTGCCTATGGGTTTCATCATGTCTGCCATGACATCAGCGATCTTAGCCTCTCCACCAGGAGCCCCAGGACTCACATGGAACCAGAGGTTCAAACAGAGACAGTCATGACAACAGATTCATCAATCCCCATCCACAGCTCAGTTACAGTAGCCCTTTCTGTTCACAATTCAGTTGCATTTCCATCTCGCTCTATTCTTTATACCAGATGATCTGCTCTTTCTTTTTGTTTTATTCAAACTAAGAGCGTATAGAAGTACTTGATAGTAACACTTTATGTGAGGCATGGAGATCCTAGTTCCCCAACCAGGGGTCAAATCCACATTCCTCACCTTGGAATGACACAGTCTTAACTACTGGACCACCAGGGAAGTCCCATGCTCTTTCTTATCATTGCTAAGAAATATTTAGATTAAAATAAACCCTCTATAGTCATCACCTAAGTTTTGACTTCAGTTTAATACTTGTCTCAATACCATTTTTTACATTCCTTGTCTTAATAAAATGTATTGAGGGGTAAACAGAATGACAAAGACAAACAGCTTTGTTTTTCCTTTTACCCTTTGAATGAAACTAAATGGGACTAAGCAATTTTCTAGGAAGCTAATGAATTTAATTTCTTTTTATCACTGTCACTTGAGTGCGGGATCATACTCTCCATGTGACAGCCTGAGTGCATCCAGCAATCCTAGTTATAAGGGATTGATGGCTCTCTAAGAAATACAAGGCGTCTGTCGCAGGAGATGCTTTGGAGGAGAAACTGGGCATGGCTTTAGTTTCTCTCCTACAATGCACTCCAGCATGGTGCACAGTCCCTGGGTCCTACATTAATTCCTGGGTTCAAACTCTTGCTCCAAGATTTATCATTCATGTGAAGTGCTTCAGAGGGATTCTTTTGAGGGTTAAATCAGATAATTTAGGTTTTATCTATCAGTTTAGCTGGGCTACAGTGTCCAGTTATTCAAGCAAACAATCTACATGGTGCTCTAAAGGTCATTTTGTACATATGACTATAGTCCGTACGTGCATGCATACTCAGTTGATTCGGTCATGTCCAACTTTTTTTGCAACTCTGTGGACCATAGCCCGCCAAGTTCCTCTGTCTATGGGATTCTCTAGGCAAGAATACTGGAGTGGGTTGCTGTGCCCTCCTCCAGGGGATCTTCCCATCCCAGGGATCCAAACTGCATCTCCTGCAATTCCTGCATTGCGGGCAGATTCATTACTGCTGAGCCACCAGGGAAGCCCTGAAGAAAGTCCATAACCAAGTGATTTTAAGAAAAGGAGATTGTCCTCGAGAATTTGAATAACCTGATTTAATCAGTTGAAAGGCCTTAAGAGCAGAGCTGAGTCATCTCAGAGACGAAGAAACTCTGTGGAATGCATTATGTCCAAGTTGCAGCTTGTCCTTCCTAACAACCCAGCCTATGGACCCCCACAATCACATATGGCAATTCCTCAAGATAAATCTCTTAATAGATATCCTCTACAGGTTCTGTGTCTCTGGTTGAACCCTCACTGGTACAACATGTAAAACTACGGAATAGGGACTGACACATAGTAAGGCTCAGAAAGATTTTCTTACTATTTTTATTGTTTGTGGTGGTGGTAGTGAAGGTAGTAGAATTGTTACATAACAAACTTTTGGAATTTCCCAACACCTCCAGTTTCCAATATGATGTCTCAATGGCCCCAATAAGTACATCATTTTTTAGTCAGATTATGTGACTAAACGCTGGGTTCAAAAAAATGCAGCTACTAAAATACTCCATTTACACTATTTTATAACAACTATAAATAGAGTATAACCTTTAAAAATTGTATAAAACATTCCATAGTATAACCCTATTTTCATCAGTATTAAGCCTGCTGAAGTGTTAGTCGCTCAGTCATGTGCAGTTCTTTGCAACCCTATGAACTGTAGCCAGCCAGGCTTCTCTGTCCACAGGATTCTCCAGGCAAGAACACTGGAGTAGATTGCCATTCCCTTTTCCAGGGGATCTCCCCGACCCAGGGAACAAACCCGCATTGCAGGTAGATTCTTTACTGTCTGAGCCACCAGGGAAGATCAAACTGAACCCTCCTCCAAAAAGGATAGATTTGGCCTTGGCTCAAGGGTAGCATGTATCAGTGGACATGTTATTAGCTTGATTATAATGATTATCTAACAATGTACATGTATATTATATCATCAAATCATATACCATAAACATACTATTTTAACTGTCAATTATATATATTTCCATTTTTTAAATGTAGCCTGTTAATAGATATTTTTAAAAGTCACTCTACTTAACAGACAAACCAACATCACATTTCAAATCATGTCATGAGTTTCATAGACCAATAACTAATTTGTTGTTGTTCAGTCACTAAGTCAGGCCTGACTCTTTGCAACCCCATGGACTGCAGCACGTCAGGCTTCCTTAATAACTAATACACTTCCTAAAAAAAAAAAATAACTAATACACTTCCTTAATACCTAATATGCTTCCCAATAAAGATATGTTTTAGGCAACCATTAGTCCAGAGAAATTCCTCACTAATTCACATTAGTACAAATTTTTAAAGTCTAGGAATCATATTATTTCTTTCAGTTAATTTGCTTTGTATTTTCAATAGTTTTTAAATCTATTATTTTTCTCCTCTTTCTTTCTTTCTCTGTTATTTTCCATTTAACATGAGCAGGTTCCTTAATTTCCTAAGGATAGCTTTACTGTAACTGCTTCAAGTTTGAAATAAGAGGCACACAGACTACTCTTAGATCTAATAAAGTCACATTGTCTACTTTCCTAAATGTCCCAAGAAATTTGAAGTATCCTGTGTGTGTGTGTGTGTCACTCAGTAATGTCCAGCTCTTTGCAACGCTATATACTCTAGCCCACCAGTCTCCTCTATCCATGGAATTCTCCAAGCAAGAATACTGGAGTGGGTCTCCATTCCCTTCTCCTGGGGTTCCTCCTGACCCAGGGATCTCTCTGATCCAGGAATAGAACTCAGGTCTCCTGCATTGAAGGCAGATTCCTGACCATCTGAGCTACCAGGGAAGCCCATACAAGGTATTTCTCACTTTGTCTTTATCTAATAGTCTCTGTTACTTCAATACTGTTTCATCCTCCAGAAGTATGCTTTACTAGTTTATTCAAAAGTTAGTTACTGAGCACCTGTTTGGGAAAAAAGAATGCATCCCACGTCCTATTCTCATGGAGTTTTTGACAAGGATAACATAAACATAAATAACTGTATTATTTGAAAGATTGATATCTGCCATTAGGATGGTTCAGACAGTGTTAAAGTGATTCTGAGAACAGAAAGGTCACATCTGGTTGAAATGGGTAAATCTAACAATATAGAGGCTTCCGAGAGGATTCTTAAAGAATGGGAAGAATTTCAACAGCCTGGCAAGGAAGTAGGGGTCATTTCAGAAAATGAAAACATCACATGAGCCTGGGAAGTGACTCACTTTATACATGAAAAGAGTGAGAGCCAGACAAGAACTTGCCCATGCAGAACTAAGGTATGCAGCTAGTTAGTAGTAATAAGAACACCAAGAGAGTCCAGAAACCCAAGGAAGCCTGTACAGAATCTTTTGACTGCAGTTCCCTGTTCCTTCTAGTTATAAGACTAAAATTTGAACTGCTGGCCCTTCCTTTAAGAGGACATCAAGCCTAACCTCTCACACTCTATATCCCATTCTGCTCAACCACTCTCAGAACTCTCACACCCTATCATTCATCCACCCATTGTCCTCCAGTCCAGATCCCAGAGTCCTACATCCACCCCTTCCATCCTTCTCTACCCTCCTCTTCACAGGACGATATGGAACCCCCAGTCTGTCTTCCCTTTCCCTGAATGGTTCCTTCACCTTCTTTCTCTAACTGAAATGTTATTCTTCTTAAGGACACAAGCAACATTTGATTTTTCCTTTATAGCCTGTGAATTTCAGATCCTGGCTGATGTCCTCTTAGCTCCCAGTGCCATTTTCAAAGCTTTCATTGGCCTCTCCTTCTTCAAAACATCCAGCTCCTTGGAAGCCCATACCATTGGACTACAATTCACTCACTTCCACCTCCACAGAGCACATATATCAGTGTCCTGATCACTCCCCCATGTACCAATGACCTTTTATTCTCAGTCCATCACACATGATGTCCTCACTATCCTCCATGCCCAGAAAAGTCACTCACATGCAAATTCCTTTTAAAACATCTATTTCTGCTTTATTGACTATGCCAAAGCCTTTGACTGTGTGGATCACAATAAACTGTGGAAAATTCTGAAAGAAATGGGAATACCAGACCACCTGACCTGCCTCTTGAGAAATCTGTATGCAGGTCAGGAAGCAACAGTTAGAACTGGACATGGAGCAACAGACTGTTCCAAATAGGAAAAGGAGTACGTCAAGGCTGTATATTGTCACCCTGCTTATTTAACTTATATGCAGAGTACATCATGAGAAATGCTGGACTGGAAGAAACACAAGCTGGAATCAAGATTGCCGGGAGAAATATCAATAACCTCAGATATGCAGATGACACCACCCTTATGGCAGAAAGTGAAGAGGAGCTAAAAAGCCTCTTGTTGAAAGTGAAAGAGGAGCGTGAAAAAGTTGGCTTAAAGCTCAACATTCAGAAAACGAAGATCATGGTATCTGGCCCCATCACTTCATGGGAAATAGATGGGGAAACAGTAGAAACAGTGTTGGACTTTATTTTGGGGGGCTCCAAAATCACTGCAGATGGTGATAGCAGCCATGAAATTAAAAGACGCTTGCTGCTGCTGCTGCTAAGTCACTTCAGTCGTGTCCGACTCTGTGTGACCCCATAGATGGAAGCCCATCAGGCTCCCCCATCCCTGAGATTCTCCAGGCAAGAACACTGGAGTGGGTTGCCATTTGCTTCTCCAATGCATGAAAATGAAAAGTGAAAGGGAAGTCGCTCAGTCGTGTCCGACTCTTAGTGACCCCATGGACTGCAGCCGACCAGGCTCCTCCGTCCATGGGATTTTCCAGGCAAGAGTACTGGAGTAGGGTGCCATTGCCTTCTCCGAAAAGACACTTACTCCTTGGAAAAAAAAGTTATGACCAACCTAGATAGTATATTCAAAAGCAGAGACATTACTTTGCCGACTAAGGTCTGTCTAGTCAAGGCTATGGTTTTTCCTGTGGTCATGTATGGATGTGAGAGTTGAACTGTGAAGAAGGCTGAGCACCAAAGAATTGATGCTTTTGAACTGTGGTGTTGGAGAAGACTCTTGAGAGTCCCTTGGACTGCAAGGAGGTCCAATCAGTCCATTCTGAAGGAGATCAACCCTGGGATTTCTTTGGAAGGAATGATGCTCAAACTGAAGCTCCAGTACTTTGGCCACCTCATGTGAAGAGTTGACTCATTGGAAAAGACCTGATGCTGGGAGGGATTGGGGGCAGGAGGAGAAGGGGACGACCAAGGATGAGATGGCTGGATGGCATCATGGACTCAGTGGACGTGAGTGTGAGTGAACTCTGGGAGTTGGTGATGGACAGGGAGGCCTGGCGTGCTGCGATTCATGGGGTCGCAAAGAGTCGGACATGACTGAGCGACTGAACTGAACTGATTCTCCCCTTCTCTTCCTCCTTCCTACTTGCCTGGAATATCACCAAATCTCCTTAAACTCAACTCTGGCCATATTCTAGTAACTAAAGTTTGATAAAGAAAGCCATTTCGGGACATCCCTGGTGGTTCAATGGTTAAGAATCCGCCTTGCAATGCAGGAGACACAGGTTTGATCCCTGGTCAGGAACGAAGATCACACCTGCCTCAGAGCAACTCAGCCCATGTGCTCTGGAGCCCACACACCACAACTACTGAGCCCAAGGGCCACAAGTAGAGTTTGTGCGCTTCAACGAAAGATCCCATGTGCCACAACAAAGACCCAATTCAGTCAAATAAATAAATATTATGAAAAGAAAGAAAACCATATGAAATCCCTAATTAGTCCCACAATAAATTCATGACTCAGTCACATATGGATACCTGATACTTCCTAACCCTATTTACACTTTCCCAGTACATTTGCTTTCCAACTCACATAGGCAACTATTTTGTACTTCTTTCTCTCTCTTCAAACATCACATTAACCCTTGACCCTATCTCATATTTTCCTGAGAAATTAGCAGCAACTTAAATGGAGTTCCTTTGTCTTTCTGTTAGTCTCTTTCCTTCTGTACCTAGTCTTTCTACATTCTTTCCTGCCATTACCAAGGTCGATGTGTCTGTTCCAAACAAGACTGCCTGCTCTACTGGGATCTTCTGAACCATGTCGTATCATTATCTTGCAATTATGCATTCTTTCTGCTACGTCATCCATTCTCCCATTCTTCTGAATCAGTCTCATCTGATCTACTTTCAGTCAGTCAGTTAGTTCAGTCGCTCAGTCGTGTCCACTCTTTGTGTCCTCATGAATTGCAGCACGCCAGGCCTCCCTGTCCATCACCAACTCCCAGAGTTCACTCAAACTCATGTCCATCGAGCCGGTGATGCCATCCAGCCATCTCATCCTCGGTCGTCCCCTTCTCCTCCTGCCCCCAATCCCTCCCAGCATCAGGGTCTTTTCCAGTGAGTCAACTCTTTGGCCACATGAGGTGGCCAAAGTACTGGAGTTTCAGCTTTAGCATCATTCCTTCCAAAGAACACCCAGGACTGATATCCTTTGGACTGGTTGGATCTCCTTGCAGTCCAAGGGACTCTCAAGAGTCTTCTCCAACACCACAGTTCAAAAACATCAATTCTTCGGCTCTCAGCTTTCTTCACAGTCCAAGTTTCACATCAGTCTATGGAAAAACCATAGCCTTGACTAGACAGACCTTTGTTGGCAAAGTAATGTCTCTGCTTTTGAATATGCTATCTAGGTTGGTCATAACTTTTCTTCCAAGGAGTAAGCATCTTTTAATTTCATGGCTGCAGTCACCATCTGCAGTGATTTTGGAGCCCAAAAAAATAAAGTCTGACACTGTTTCCCCATCTATTTCCCATGAAGTGATGGGACCAGATGCCATGATCTTAGTTTTCTGAACGTTGAGCTTTAAGCCAACTTTTTCACTCTCCACTTTCACTTTCATCAACAGGCTTTTTAGTTCCTCTTCACTTTCTGCCACAAGGGTGGTGTCATCTACATAACTGAGGTTATTGATATTTCTCCTGGCAATCTTGATTCCAGCTTGTGCTTCTTCCAGCCCAGCATTTCTCATGATGTACTCTGCATATAAGTTAAATAAGCAGGGTGACAATATACAGCCTTGATGTACTCCTTTTCCTATTTGGAACCAGTCTGTTGTTCCATGTCCAGTTCATCTGATCTTAAAACTCACCCTCCTGATCCAAAATACCCTTTAATATTCATCACATTTTTTTCCTTCCCTTTACAGCAAAAATTTCAAAAGAATAACTATTGAGTAATCTCCAGTCCCACTTTCTTACCTCCCAATCTCCTCTTGACCACTTCAATCAAGCTTCTAACTTTTCCATTTTCTCATGGAGGTCATCAATAATCTGATATTGCCACACCCAGTGGACACATCTGTGCCTCCATCCTACTGAGACTTTTAGCAACATTTAGCTTTATTGATCAACACCTACTTCCTGAAACACTTTCCTCTCTTGTCCTTAGTGTCACCTACTTTCCTAACTTTCTTCTTACCTCACTGGAATTTTTTATTCCACTCTTAAACCCCTTTGTTTCTACTCAATCTCTGAACTTTGGAATGATCTTGGATTTTTTTCCCTTTTCTTTACCTACATTTATTTCCCAGGTGATTTCACCTGAATCTCTCATTCTAGTCACTTTTACCAGCAGAGTATAGATCCCTGACTGGCCTCATAGTCTTTAAAGAGACAAGCAAAGATGATTCCAAGCAGAAATTAGGTTGCAGTTAATCAAGCATACTCCCCACCAAAACCAGACAGAGTTCCCAGGTTCATTCACACGCCCACTTCTCCCCGAGTAATAGTCTTTGCTCAGTCAGGACATTACACAGGCTTGTCCAGACCTGTCCTTTCTGTTTAGTGTTCATGGTTCCACTCTGAAGCTCCGGAAGTACCTCTTCCTTCCTCTCCCAAGTCCACTTCCTCTCACAGAATATTTCAAAGTTAATCCCAACACAGCCACTTCAAATTTACACAGATCTCCTGACTCTACATCCAGGATTTTTTTTCTAGTATGTCAAGCTGCCTCTCAGACTCTTACTGATAAATTTCATTTTATGCTACTCTATGTAGGTCTTTTGCATGAAATTCTTATCCTCCACCCACCACCCTCCTTTCCCCACCAAAATAACTGACCACCCATGCATGGCTCCATAACACTCTTATGCATTGTGGCATAGAGTTTGTTTTTCTAAACAAGTAAAACAAAAAGCTTGGCTTAAAAATAATAAACATGTTATACTCATGCATTTCAGCAATATTTTAAAACAAGATTTGTTTTCTCCGTTTTCCTTCACAACAATCTATTACTATGTCAGATTTCAAAACAAAAGCTAGTTTCCACAGGAAGGGAAAACAGGTCAAGGGAAACGAGGTTTAGATTTGAAATTTTACATAGCTTTCCCAGAAACAGTGACGATTATTGGCACTTTACCACTTTTAATCCTGAGCATGAAATTCAAACTTCTATGGAAACAAAACTATGTAACTATGAACAAAACAAACAACACATTGGTCCCTTCCTGGTGTGAACTTTGGGTACATTTGGCAGCTCTTTCAAATTGTGAGTAATGTATCTCTCCTTCTCTAGCCACTTTAAAAAGGTCAGATTCTAAACTGTCAGGAAGTGTTCAAGTGGCAACTAAACTAAACTAAGGCATAAAGAAAGGTCTCCTTTCATGTTTCTCACAGCATGTTCTACTGACAATGCCTTGGGTAGTGATTGCGTTTATGATGAAGTCTATACTTTTGTTTGGGTTATGATTCATTTATTTATGATTTTTAACAGGAACCAGACATTGCCTCATTACCGTCTTATTCAAGAAATATGTCTTGCAATGAATTTTGGTAAGGTAAACTTTTTTCCCGTTAGGCTAGGATGGGTGTTAAAAATGAAAAGTGAGATTATTTAGATGATCTATTGAAGTCAGTGGTTCTAGGACTATAAATCTGTGGCCATGTGTGTGTTCAGGCACTAAGTCGTGTCCATCTCTTTGCAACTCCACAGATTGCAGCATGCCAGGCTTCCCTGTCCTTCACTATCTCCCACAGTTTGCTCAAATTCATGTCCATCAGATCTGTGGCCCCTGTCCTTCACTATCTCCCACAGTTTGCTCAAATTCATGTCCATCAGATCTGTGGCTGCTGCTGCTGCTAAGTCGCTTCAGTCGCGTCCGACTCTGTGCGACCCCATAGACAGCAGCCTAGTAAGTATTAATTCCTTTTTATCAGAAATTCTGAGACTACATAAGAAAGAAGTACTGGAGCAGTCAGATTCCTGAGCCTAACTGACCATCACTGAACTAGGACAGAGCAAGGCACCACAGAAACGATGTTCCCACTTTGGGTCCAGATTACACAGGCTAGATCTTACACAGGCTACAGATACAGATTACACAGGTTTATCCAGAGTACCACATCGATTTGCTACTTGATCTTGGCATTTAAAGTATATTCTTAAGCCGTGAGTTCAGTTAATTAGTGGACTATTAATATGATAAAGGCAGTCATGATCCTGAGTGGCCTAAATGTTTTAACATGTCAGTTCCACCTTATACCAGCTATGTGACTTTCGACAAACTGATTAATCCCTTTGCTTCAATTTTTTCTTCTGAAAATCAGAGTGCTGATAAGTAACCTCAGCAAAACAGTTCAGTTCCTTTCAGTTGCTCAGTCGTGTCCGACTCTTTGCGACCCCATGAATCGCAGCACGCCAGGCCTCCCTGTCCATCACCAACTCCCGGAGTTCACACAGACTCACGTCCATTGAGTCCGTGATGCCATCCAGCCAGCTCATCCTCGGTCGTCCCCTTCTCCTCTGTAGTCTGGACTTAATTACATAAATACATGTATGTATCTGGTCCTAATAAATGTTAGTTCCTTTCCCTTACATAAATTTATATCAGGAATCAGTGGCAGATTCTATCATATCACAACTGCTTACTGATTCACGTGGGTATTCACAAGAGTATTCACTTATGTGCTGCCTCTTTAGAGACAAAAAGATTTCTAGGACTTTGCAGCTAATGATAAGAACCTCCATCTTATATCCATTTCATGGATAGAATGCACAGCTTACAAATGCTGTTGAGGCAGTGGGGGCAGTGGGCATGGGCCAGGGCTGGGCAGGGGCCAGGCAAGATGGCAGGCATGGAGACTGAGCTGGTGTCCCTGATCCCAGTATCACTGCCCACCAATGATCCCCTGTTCTTCATTTTATCCTTCTTGGAGTACAGGGACCTAATCTGTTCCAACATCAGTCAAAGTCTTAGTTAGCTATCAAGTCATGATCTGCTGTGGAAAAGACACTGTAAAAAAAAGTGGCTGATACTGAGGAGGACAAACACAGAAGAGTGAGTGTTGGCAATTCCTCTTCATTGATACTTGCTTTAATGTAGAAAGGTACAATGACCATAATGATGCTATTAAAAAGGCCTGGGATGGTCTCAAGAAATATTTGAGCCCACATGTCCTCAGATGGTTTATTCCCTAAAAGAGGGTGGGTAATCAAAAAGGAAGATATATTCTCTGGTTCAATCCCTGGGTGGGGAAGATCCCCTGGAGGGCATGGCAACCTACTCCAGTATTCTTGTCTGGAGAACCTCTATGGACAGAGGAACCTGGCAGGCCATAGTCCATGGGTTGCAAAGAGTCAAACACGATTAAGCAACTTAGGAAGCAAGCAATAGATACTGTGGAAGTTCAGATGAGCTGCAAGCTTCCTGATTATCATCCACAATGGGCAAAAGTCAGCCGTTCCTGATTTGTTGGGAAGCATGGTGCTGTCTAATCACTATCATTCTGAGGATTTTTAGACTTTGATACAGCTTCTGGAGGCTTCTAGCAGAGATAGGGACTGAAATACTGTCTCCCTTTAACTTTTTGCATGGCAACCCACTCTAGTTCTCTTGCCTGAAAAATCCCACGGACGGAGGAGCATGGTAGGCTGCAGTCCATGGGGTCGCTAAGAGTCAGACACGACTGAGTGACTTCACTTTCATTTTTCACTTTCATGCATTGGAGAAGGAAATGGCAACCCACTCCAGTGTTCTTGCCTGGAGAATCCCAGGGACAGGGGAGCCTGGTGGGCTGCCGTCTTTGGGGTCGCACAGAGTCGGACACGACTGAAGCGACTTAGCATCAGCATTAACTTTTTGCATATATACTGGTTTCAGTCAGTACATATAGCAACAGAAACTGCAGAGGGCCAAAACAAAAATGAAATCTTCTGCTAATATCCAGACCAAATGGCTCAGAATCCAACTGCTATTGACATGTTTAAGTGCGACTTTTACTGACTGGTTTACTTCTTATGTCAACAATGTTGTACTGCGGAGAGGGCTTCCCTATCACAGAGACCAAATTTTCAGGTATGTTCATGACCCAGCATGTGTAGCAATGACTGGGGATATTATAGTTTCAGTTTCCACATTGTCCCTGCCTGAATTTAGTTCTTTACATCCACCCCACTATTTCTTCATATACCAAATCAGAATTGAAACGTCAAAAGACGCACTTCCTGAGAAGGCTTGTCAGTTAGATCATTGCTACTGGAGGATAACAAATGCTGAAGGTGATGTGGAAGAAGTTCAAGGACCTGGAGAAGCTGGTGAATTTTTCAGTCCAGGCCAGGTATATGAATACACAAGCTATACCACATTCTCTACAACATCAGGCTATATGAAGGGATATTATACCTTCCATTTTCTTTACTTGAAGAACAAGATCTTTAATGTTGTCATTCCCCGATTACATATGGCATGTCTGACATTCAGGGTATGTATAGCTCAATTGGAAATGGGTTCTGATGAATATAAAGAGATGGAAGAGGAAGAAGAGGAGAAGGAAGATGATGATAAGAATCAGCAGATAAAGATGAACCTTAAGAAGATGACCAGGAGGAGAGACAGAGAAAAGTCTTTGATGTTATCATTTGAAGACATCATTGTTCTCACTTTTTTTTTTTTTTAAGCAAATTGACTTCACTGGTGGCTCAGATGGTAAAAAATCTGCCTGCAATGCAGGTGACCTGGGTTTGATCCCTGGATTGGGAAGATCTTCTAGAGAAGGGAAGGGCTACCCACTTCAGTATTCTTGCCTGGAGAATTCCATGGACAGAGGAGCCTGGTGGGCTACAATCCATGGGGTCACAAAGAGTCAGACATGACTGAGCAATTAATGCCAACACTTCCACTGCTGATGGAAGACCTGGGGTGAATTCTCAATAATGTAAATAAATTGCTCTCAGCTTATAGCAATAAAACTAGCATGAAATGTTGTGCCAGGCCCTGGGTTCTAAAAAACACTATTTTAGGAATTGGATTTTTGTTTTTGAGGTAGAGGAGGAAATGGGAATTTTTTTTTCTCTTCTTGAGTCAATGGGAGAATAGTTCTCTACTAAGAAACAGACATTTCTTTGTTTAAAAATTTTATACCTGTAAAAACATATAAGTGGGAGGAAATTGTTTTGAATAAGGATTTAAAATGAAGCAGAAATACCTGGTTGTTTGTCCTTTCTTAGATAATTTGTCCTTGAATTTAGAGTTTCCATCACAACAACCTTGCTTTAAAGTCTATCAGTACTTGACCTGGAATTTGGTCTTCAACTCTACCAACCTTGAATTTAAGTCTTCAACACTATGACCTTTATCATATTGTTCACAGATGCATCATTTTTGCAGGGCGGTTTGTAAAAGTATCTATTGCATTGTTTACTAACAAAAGATTTTTCTAAATGTCTCGTGTAGTTTAAATTTGTAAATACTGCTACTGTTTTGTGTCCTCTTCAGTGATTCCTGGATATTTTGTACTCATAGGGAACTAATTGACTAAATAGCTTGAACACTGGTTGGTTGTCCTTTCTTGACTATCTAACTTTGTGATAAGTGACATGAATTTTATGTTAAGATTCAGTATGTTTTCCTGAAACATGGATTTCTTTGTAATTATATAATTGAGAGTTTGGAATGCAATCCTCCAAGTGTCAAAAGTTCACATTTTGAAAACAAATTTTAATTCAAATCCTATATTCTGGGTAATTGACTATTTCCCATAAACTAGTATTAACAAGCAAAAAAATTTTTTTTCAGCTAAAATAATAAAAAAATATTAAGGCCATTATAATAGGAAGGAATGCTTGAGGACTCAGCTAGATTTTTTAAACTCGATTTAGTCAGTTTGTAGCAGCACTGAGCTTACTAAAGTGAACTTCAGAGAAAAGGGAAGGAAGTGGTTATTTCAGCTGCAAAAAACAATATGATGAGAACACAGAAGGAAATAAGATGAGACCAGAGCAAACACAAAGTCTATCAGAATTTTCCTCTGGATTCACTGATATGCATGCTGTAGATGCTGCATTAGTTCAGTTCAGTTCAGTTCAGTTCAGTCGTTCAGTTGATCCGACTCTTTGCGACCCCATGAATCGCAGCACGCCAGGCCTCCCTGTCCATCACCAACTCCCAGAGTTCACTCAGACTCACGTCCATCGAGTCAATGATGCCATCCAGCCATCTCATCCTCGGTCGTCCCCTTCTCCTCCTGCTCCCAATCCCTCTCAGCATCAGAGTCTTTTCCAATGAGTCAACTCTTCGCATCAGGTGGCCAAAGTACTGGAGTTTCAGCTTTAGCATCATTCCTTCCAATGAACACCTAGGACTGATCTCCTTTGGACTGGTTGGATCTCCTTGCATCCAAGGGACTCTCAAGAGTCTTCTCCAATACCACACTTCAAAAGCATCAATTCTTCGGTGCTCAGCCGTCTATGGGGTCACACAGAGTCGGACACGACTGAAGTGACTTAGCAGCAGCAGCAGCAGCAGCAGCAGCCTTCTTCACAGTCCAACTCACATCCATACATGACTACTGGAAAAACCATAGCCTTGACTAGACGAACAATGCTATTTCCAATTCAGGCTCCTGCCCTGAGCGTGACTGCTCTCACTGGCATGAATGTGGAAGGATGGGAATAGAAACCAATCCAGTGAGATCCTGAATTCAATAATACACACAAAAAAATCAATTCTAGGAGGTTTAACCACTTAAGTATACAAAATTACTGGAGGACAATACCAAAGACAATTTTTCCAAGTGGTAGCTAGATTTGGCTACATACAGTTTAAAATTTGTTAATATAAATGACAGACTAGGAGTCACTCACATTAAAATATAAAGCATGAACAAATAAATAAGAAAAAAATGATTACAGTAATGGAAAAGCAGACAAAGGAAATAAGTAGAAAATTCCCCAAAGAGAAAACTACAAGGGCCCATATTTATTTTTTTAAAGTTAAACCACACTATTAGTCAAATAAAATGCAAATTATAGGAACTAAAAAAGGATTCTTCAATATCCGCAAATCAATGTAATTCACCACATTAACAAATTGAAAAATAAAAACCATATGATTATCTCAATAGATAGGGAAAGATTGAGGGCAGGAGGAGAAGGGGACGACAGAGGATGAGATTGTTGGATGGCATCACCGACTCAATGGACATGGGTTTGTGTGGACTCTGGGAGTTGGTGATGGACGCAGAGTTCCTGGCCTGCTGCCGTTCATGGAGTCGCAAAGAGTTGGACACAACTGAGCAACTGAACTGAACTGAACAGATTTTATTTTATCAAGCTCCTAGGTGGCTCAGTGGTAAAGAATCTGCCTGCCAATGCAGGGGACACAGGAGATGCAGGTTTGATCCCTAGTCAGGAAGATCCCTTGGAGGAGGAAATGGTAATCCACTCCATTATTCTTACCTGGAAAATCCCATGGACAGAGGAGCCTGGCTGGCTACAGTCCATGGGATCACAAAGAGTAACAAATACAAATCGTGATCCCCTCTAAGAATCACCTGGTGATCATCTGTGGGGAATAGCATCCTGACACTCAGGTTCAAAAACCCAAGCAGGGCCTTAGAATTAAGAGTGACAAACTTTACAAAGGGCTTGAAACAGCTAATCATAAAATGGATTTGAAAAGGGTGACAAAATTTACCCCATCAGATGTTAAGGTCCTATCCACTGGGTGGACCTAACTTCCTTTCCTACACTCCTGACAGGCAGTGTTGTGGTTTGTGGATGAGCATTTCTTCATCAAGTGGGGGAAGCTGCTTTTAGCTCCAGTTCAAGAAAGGCCCAATGTTGCAGAGTTCCTTATGTTTTAAAGAGAAACTTGAGATCAATATTCTTATACGAAACTTCCAAATTTTTTAAAAGTTGTCTTGAATTAAAAATAAACTAATAAAACCCCACATGGACCAAACACAGCAGGTCTGGCAGTCACCCTCAAGCCTACTATTCTGTAGCCTCCATGTGGAGAGAGCAGTACACAGAGCAGTATCATTATTGGGGTCTGGAGATCCCAGGGCAGCAGGTGGTTGGAATGGGACCTGCCACCCTTCCTCTCAAGGTTCTGTTAGGGGAAGCACTATGATTGAAACCACCCACCTGACCAGGCACCAGAGTAACCATTTGCATGAGTTGTTTTATGACAGGAGATCCTGATAAGGAATACGGGACTAATAAGCCACCACCAACAGGAAGAGTTCGGGAAAGGTTAAAAGGAGACACCGCGTGTCTGTCCACTTCCCAGAATCCCTCTCGCTAGCATCCATCTTGGCTGAGTGATGCGTGCACCACCAGGAAAGACTCTGAGTTAGAATGATTGGCCAAAGACCACCTTGGAAACTAATCCCATCACCATAAATCTCGAGACTGCGAGCCACACGGCAGAGCAGTTCTCCTGGGTTCCCTTACCCTACTGCTCTCCACCCGGGTGCCCTTTCCCAATAAAATCTCTTGCTTTGTCAGCAGATGTGTCTCCTCAGACAATTCATTTCTGAGTGTTAGACAAAAGCCCAGTTTCTGGCCCTGGAAGGGGTCCCCCTTCCTACAACAGTTCCATCCCTGGCAAGAGGGACCAGAATAAATCAGCTGGATAGGATCAGGTGAGGGCAGGTCAGGGGCTGTGCCTGCTTTGTGAGGGGAACATCTTCATCCAGGTCTGTTGCTCCCCATCTGAGTGGGAAGAGTGAACCCTAGAACTACTTGTTTCAAGACTTTTTTCCAGCTGGCTGTGGGGTCTGAGAAGTCCCTTCTCCCCTCCAGGGTGACGTGTCATCACAGAGGGTCGGAAGGCATGAGCTCTAGGATCCCTCCCAAGTTTCGTGGCTTTCTGACCTTCAAGAGATAGATGATTTTCAAGCATCCCTGTGGAGTTCTCCCAGGGATTCTTACCAGCTGCTTCCCACCAGCTTCATCAAAGACCTGCACCATTTGTTCTGCCCTCAACCTGGTTATCTGGTTCTCTCCTGCTGCTCCAGCTGGGTCCCCACAGGGTGTGAAACCACCTACTTTGAGGTGCAAAGTTTCCAAAACCAACCAATTGTCAGGAAGGAAGCAGTTATTGCATGTGTTTCCTCCTCTTACCCCTGCATGGTGCTCAAAAAGCCTCTTCTAACTTTTTCTCTTTGAAACAGCTTTTCAGAGATTTTATTTAAAACCTGATTGTTTAGCTTCCCACTGGACTGGCTCCCCAGGCCCAGCTTTCTTCTCTTTTTTATTTAATAAGAAGCACAACATTCTCCACACTACCATGTGCCTGGCACACTCTTCCCCCTGCCCCCTCCAGCGGGTCCCTTCAAGTACATCATCTCACTTCACTCTGGCTACCTTGCAAAGAGGGATGGGGAGTCCTACGTTACATATGGAAACACTGAAAGAGCCTTGGAATGGCCAGCACATGCCTAAGTTTCCTCTGCCACACACACACACACACAATGTTGGGACCTGGGTTAGAATGGGTCCTCTTGTTTCTAAAGCCTGTGTTGCACCCTAAGTGCCTGTGGGAGCAGCATGAGAAGGCAAGTTTCATCAAGGCTGGGATCTTTGTCTGCTTAATTCAGTTCTCGGTTTCCAGCACCTAAGGAAAAAAAAAAAACCTGGCATGTAGTAGACATTCAATGAATACTTGCTATATGAATGAATGGAAAGTGAAAGTCAAGACCAGTGGTTCTCAACCCAGGCTGTATACTACAATTACTGGGGACCTTTAAAAACTGTTGCCTGGGCCTTCCATGGAGAAATTTTTCATTTAACTGAGCCTGTAGATCCAAAAATCAATATTTTTAAAGGTTTCCCAGGTGATTCCAGTGTGCACACAAAGCAAGATTCTCCACCATAGGCATGAGGCAGGGAGACGGATGACCACCAAGGACTTGGGCCTCTCACCCACAGCCCCTGAGCAGCTCTCCTCCCTTTCTTCCTGTCCTCCTCTCCTGTCATCCCAGTAAGAGATTGTGAATTGGAAGCTTTCTGGGCTGTAGTGTAATTTCCACTGGGAAACATTTAGGAACTAGATTTTAGATAGAAAATAGACCTTGGTTACTATCGAGGAAGGAAAATTCTAAATGGCGTTAAATCCATCCAATCGCAAACCAAACACTGATTAAGAACTTACTGTGTTCTAGACACTGTATTTTGCCCTGAAAGTGCCAGAGCTTACCCCAAAGTCCTCTGTGATGTGGCCTGATATTTGAGAAATTTGTTTGAGAATGTTTCAGAGGAATAGCCTGACCTTGGTTTCAGAAGCCAATTAACTCCTGAAATTATAGTAAAGCGTTGCCTTTCTGTCTAGTGGTCAAAGAGTGACTTTTATTCAAAGATTTTCCATGCCACATAAGAAAGCACTTAATTAAACACTGCTGAAATGATTCCTAATCGTCCTCTTGCTTGCATCTTGCACCTGTAATTTTATACTTTTTAATTTTTATTGAAGTGTAACAGTGGCAGATTTTATTTCCTTGGTCTCCAAAATCACTGCAAATGGTGACTACAACCATGAAATTAAAAGATGCTGGCTCCTTGGAAGAAAAGCTGTAACAAACTTAGTGTATTAAAAAGCAGAAATATCGCTTTGCCAATAAAGGTCCATATAGTCAAAACTATAGTTTTTCTAGTAGTCAGGTATGGGATGTGAGAGTTGGACCGTAAAGGCTGAGTGCCGAAGAATTGATGGTTTTGAACTGTGGTTCCGTAGAAGACTTTTGAGAGTCCCTTGGACTGCAAGGAGTCCAAACCAGTCAATCCTAAAGGAAACCAACCCTAAATATTCATTGGAAAGACTGATGCTGAAGCTCCAATACTTTGACCACCTGATGTGAAGAGCTGACTCATTGGAAAAGACCCTAATGCTGTGAAAGATAGAGGGCAGGAGGAGAAGGGGGCAACAGAGAATGAGTTGGTTCGGTGGCATCCCTCACTCAATGGACATGAGTTTGAGCAAACTCCGGGAAATAGTGAAGGACAGGGAACCTTGGTGTGCTGCAGTCTGTGGGGTGGCAAAGAGTCAGACAGGACTTAGCTACCAAACAAAAACAACATAGTTGATTTGCAATGTTGTGTTAGTTTCAAGTGTACAGCAAAGTGATTCAGTTGTACATATATTTGTATATACTCTTTTAAAACTTTTTATTTTATATTGGAGCTTAGCTGATTAACAGATGCAGAAGATATTAGAAGAGGCGGCAAGAATACACAGAACTGTACAAAAAAGATCTTCACCACCCAGATAATCATGATGGTGTGATCACTCACCTAGAGCCAGACATCCTGGAATGTGAAGTCAAGTGGGCCTTAGGAAGCATCACTATGTATAAAGCTAGTGGAGGTGATGGAATTCCAGTTGAGCTGTTTCAAATCCTGAAAGATGATGCTGTGAAAGTGCTTCACTCAATATGCCAGCAAATTTGGAAAACTCAGCAATGGCCACAGGACTGGAAAAGTCAGTTTTCATTCAAATCCCAAAGAAAGGCAATGCCAAAGAATGCTCAAACTACTGCACAATTGCACTCATCTCACACGCTAGTGAAGTAATGCCCAAAATTCTTCAAGCCAGGCTGCAGCAATATGTGAACCGTGAACTCCCTGATGTTCAAGCTGGTTTTAGAAAAAGCAGAGGAACCAGAGATCAAATTGCCATCTGCTGGATCATCAAAAAAGCAAAAGAGTTCCAGAAAAACATCTATTTCTGTTTTATTGACTACACCAAAGGCTTTGACTGTGTGGATCACAAGAAACTGTGGAAAATTCTGACAGAGATAGGAATACCAGACTACCTGACCTGCCTCTTGAGAAATCTGTATGCAGGTCAGGAAGAAACAGAACTGGACACGGAACAACAGACTGGTTCCAAATAGGAAAAGGAGTACGTCAAGGCTGTATATTGTCACCCTGCTTTTTTTAACTTATATGCAGAGTACATCATGAGAAATGCTGGGCTGGATGAAACACAAGCTGGAATCAAGATTTCTGGGAGATATATCAATAACCTCAGATATGCAGATGACACCACCCTTATGGCAGAAAGTGAAGAACTAAAGAGCCTCTTGATGAAGGTGAAAGAGGAGAGTGAAAAAGTTGGCTTAAAGCTCAACATTCAGAAAACGAAGATCATAGCATCCGGTTCTATCACTTCATGGCAAATAGATGGGGAAACAATGGAAATAGTGACAGACTTTATTTTTTGGGGTTCCAAAACACTGCAGATGGTGACTTCATCCATGAAATTAAAAGATGCTTACCCCTTGGAAGGAAAGTTATGACCAGCCTAGACAGCCTATTCAAAAGCAGAGACATTACTTTGCCAACAAAGGTCCATCTAGTCAAGGCTACTGATACTGGGTAAGATTGAGGGCAAGAGAAGAAGGGGATGACAGAGAATGAGATGGTTGGATGGCATCACCAACTCGATGGACATGAATCTGGGTAAACTCCGGGAGTTGGTAATGGACAGGGAGGCCTGGTGTGCTGTGGTTGATGGGTTCGCAGATGTGACTGAGCGACTGACCGGAACTGATTAACAATGTGTTAGTTTCAGGAGTACAGCAAATAATTCAGTTACACATAACCATATATCTATTCTTTTTAAAATTCTTTTCCCTTTTAAGTTGTTACATAATGTTCTTTTTCAGATTCTTTTGCGTTATAGGTTTTTGTGTGTATATGTAATTTTAAAACCTTTGAGAACAGGGTGTATAAATGATATTGATTTTATTCTAGCCCCTAGACCCCTTCAATGCCTGAGCACGCAGATCACAGGAACAGTGACTAGATATTTTTAACAAAGAAAGAAGTCTCAGGTAGAGGATCTCAGCTAACTATGAAGATGGATTATAATGGAGAAAGAAGCCACTCCTCACGAAAGGGCGTACCCCAAGCACATCCTTGGACTTGCTGTCTGGGCTCTATTATTTCCTAGGCTTTTAGTTCTATGGGCATATTAGTTGAACACATTAAGAATCAGTTTATTATTTAACCCAAGATAGGCTTATTTTAAAGGGCTTCCCTGGTGGCTCAGTGATAAAGAATCCACCTATAATGCAGGAGGCGCTGGAGACATGAGTTCAATCCCTGGGTGGGGAAGAGTCCCTGGAGGAGGAAACAGCAACCCACTCCAGTATTCTTGCCTGGAGAATCCCATGGACAGAGGAATCCAGCAGGCTACAGTCTATAGTGTCACAAAGAGTCCATAGGATCACAAAGAGTGGGACATGACTGAAGGATTGAGCACACAGGCTTATTTTAAAAGGTTGTGGTTTCCTTTTGGAGGTCTTAAAAGAATGAAAAATTCTCTCCTGTATGAAATGGCTTAAATATGGTATGGTGTATGAGCTGAGTGTCGAAGAATTGATGCTTTTAAACTGTGATGTTGGAGAAGACCCTTAAGAGTCCCTTGGACTGCTAGGAGATCAAACCAGTTAATCCTAAAGGAAAACAACCCTGAATATTCATTGGAAGGACTGATGCTGAAGCTGAAACTCCAATACTTTGGCCACCTGATTTGAAGAACTGATTTGTTGGAAAAGACCCTGATGCTGGGAAAGATTGAGGTCAGGAGGAGAAGGGGATGATAGAGGATGAAATGGTTGGATAGAATCACCAACTCGATGGACATGAGTTTGAGTAAGCTCTGGGAGTTGGTGATGGACAGGGAAGCCTGGTGTGCTGCAGTCCATGGGGTCACAAAGAGTTGGACACAACTGAGCGACTGAACTGAAATGTTGTATGAGCAGCTCTTAGTTCTTCACCAATTTTCTTGCCTCAAATGATTTGAATAAACAAGCCAATCTTTTTGTACTGCTCATTCTTGGCAGGGACCCAATCATTATTTTATTTACCCCTCAAAATAACCCTGCATGGTGTTGTTATTCCCAGTGTACAGATAATGAAATTGAAGCTCAAAGAAGTAAACTATCTCCTTCCTTCTTTAAACTGCACTAATTTTTGACAAGGTACAGAGGTCAAAAAGGGTAGACAATAAGAATGTATGGTGTTATGTCAAACCACCATCGACAATTTGGTTGTGATTGTTTGCTGAGTCTCTCTCAAACTTGAACCCTCTGAATGCAGCTCACAGTATCTCTTATATGAGAAATCTTTCTAGGATTCCTTAGTTTTCTTTTAGGTATATTCTCATTATTCTCGTAGACTCTTACAGGGCTCACTTACATAGCACCAGAATTTATCTGGGGTCACTGTGTCCCAGTAGATTGCATGTTGCCTAAGAGCAGAAACCTTGTCTTTTTGCCTACCGTTATAATCTCTAGCGCTTAGTGCTTTGCACTCGTTATTTATTAATTAATGCAATAGATATCCTGGTGCATCTAAATTTATACTCCGAGATGCAAGGTGCACCCAGAGGTGCAAATGCCAGATCAAAAGTCTGCACATTTTCATTTTTAATAGGGATCTTCCCAACCCAGGGATCGAACCCTGGTCTCCAGCATTGCAGGAGATTCTTAACTATCTGAGCCACCAGGGAGGCCCCCAGATACTGGCAAATTGTCCTTTAAAAAGATGCATTAATTTACATCCCTACCAATATTGTATAAGAATGTTGTTTCTCCCCACCGTCGCCAAACCACTTTGATCTTAGCAATCGAAGTGAAGATAGAATCTCCAAATATTTAGTCTATGTTTCTTTCCCTTTCTTATACATGTTAGAGATAGTTCTTGCAGCTAGTATATGATTTGATTCATGATATTTTCTTAAGTGGAAAAAATATATAGTTGAAACCTCAGAACTTTAAGCTTTCTAGCTATGATTTCATCATTAGAAAAAGAAATCCTCCACTCTAAAGTGAAAGAGGAGAGTGAAAAAGTTGGCTTAAAGCTCAATATTCAGAAAACGAAGATCATGGCATCTGGCCCCATCACTTCATGGGAAATAGACGGGGAAACAGTGGAAACAGTGTCAGACTTTATTTTTGGGGGCTCCAAAATCACTGCTGGTGGTGACTGCAGCCATGAAATTAAAAGACGTTTACTCCTTGGAAGAAAAGTTATGACCAACCTAGATAGCATATTCAAAAGCAGAGACATTACTTTGCCAACAAAGGTCCGTCTAGTCAACGCTATGGTTTTTCCTGTGGTCATGTATGGATGTGAGAGTTGGACTGTGAAGAAGGCTGAGCGCCGAAGAATTGATGCTTTTGAACTGTGGTGTTGGAGAAGACTCTTGAGAGTCCCTTGGACTGCAAGGAGATCCAACCAGTCCATTCTGAAGGAGATCAGCCCTGGGATTTCTTTGGAAATGATGCTTTTGAACTGTGGTGTTGGAGAAGACTCTTGAGAGTCCCTTGGACTGCAAGGAGATCCAACCAGTCCATTCTGAAGGAGATCAGCCCTGGGATTTCTTTGGAAGGAATGATGCTAAAGCTGAAACTCAGTACTTTGGCCACTTCATGCGAAGAGTTGACTCATTGGAAAAGACTCTGATGCTGGGAGGGATTGGGGGCAGGAGGAGAAGGGGATGACAGAGGATGAGATGGCTGGATGGCATCACTGACTCGATGGACGTGAGTGTGAGTGAACTCCTGGAGTTGGTGATGGACAGGGAAGCCTGGCGTGCTGCAATTCATGGGGTTGCAAAGAGTCAGACATGACGGAGCAACTGAGCTGAACTGAACTGAACATATAATATGCTCACATATTTTCTTCTAGTTTTTATGTTTCTCTCTTTTTAAATTAAGTGTTTGACCCATCAGAAATTTATTTTGGAGTAAGATATGACCATATCATGTCTTGTTCTATTTATTGAGCAAGGTCCTTAGAGCTGACTCTGCAGGCCAGATTGGGGCTGAACTCTAGAACAGCCCCCTGATTGAAAGCTCTTTTAGGCACCCCCTCTAGATGACTCCTGAAATTCAATCATTCATTTGCTCATTCATTGATTCATTTATTCAATACTGTGCCTATTATGTGCAAAGTTTATTGTTAGGTGATAGAGATTCAGAGACCAAGGTGCAGTATTTTCTCCTAGAGAACCCCAGACTAGGGAGCACATAGTAAATAGATAATTATTTAAACACTTGCACACAGCAAGTGTAAATATAGGAGGCACTGGTTTTTGCAAAAGCTCAATAAGGAAAACCTTGCCCAGGGATAGAGGTGGTGGTGGGATTTTCTGAGGGTAGTGAGCGATTTCTGAGCATCTTAGAGAATGATCATGCATTAAACAGGCAAGGAGAATCCCAGGCTGATGGGAAAACATGAGCAGAATTGGGTAAGGAAAAACTACAGGGATTCATGGCGGGAAGTGGAGAAAGATGAGGCTGAGAGGCAAACAGGGGTCAGGAAACAGAAGGCCTTTTATGTCATGGGAGCAACTTAGCCCTCATCCTGAGGGCAATGAGAGCCCGTAAAGGATTTTAAACAAGAGAGTGACATAACCATATGGACAATGAATTTATGAGAGCCAGGAGTGCAAGGAGGTATGCCATTGTACTCCTCAGCAGTACATTGGGAGACCACTGTTAATTGTCCAGCTGAAGGACAATGTAAGTGTCAGTTAAGACGGTGATGCTACGAATGGAAGATAGGAGAGATATAAGGAATAAAGTATGGCTTCCCTTGTAGCTCAGTTAGCAAAGAGTCTGCCCACAATGCAGGAGACTCAGGTTTAATTCTTGGATCGGGAGGATCCCCTGGAGGAGGAAATGGCAACCCTCTCTGGTATTCTTGCCTGGAGAATCCCGTGGACAGAGGAGCCTGGCAGGCTACAGTCCTTTGTGTCGCAAGAGTCAGACACGACTTAGCGACTAAACCACCACCATCACCAAGGAATAAAGTTGCACCGAACTCTTTGTTCCTCTCATCTCTTCTTGGCTGTGTAATGTCTCTTTGCTTTCTTAACTCTCTTCCTTTTAATGCCTTGCAACATTTTATTTCTACCACCTCTCCCTTCCCAACCTCTTCACTTGTCAATACAGCAGAATATGTCTTTTAGTTGCCAAATTCTACCCACTCATAGCTTTTGGTCTAAAGAAATTATTTTCCTGAGAAATAAGTAGACGAATTTGTGTAGGTGGCAAGGAGCTTTCTAGAAGAAAGAAATCAAGCCCTTAATTGCTTTTGTTTTTGAGGCTCACTGTTTTCAGAACTCATGTGATGAGTTTCAGTATTAAAATGCCGATTGGCCACAAGTATTCACTTCTTGCCCTAACAAAATTTTTTGAAGTATTTATTTATTTATTGAGGTGCTCTGGGTCTTAGTTATGACATGTGAATCCTTAGTTTTGGCATGTGGGATCTAGTTCCCTGACCAGGGATTGAACTTGGGCTCCTTGCATTGGAAGCTGGAGTCTGAGCCACTGGACCACCAGGGAAATCCCTGCCCTACCAAATTTTTGCCAAAATGATAATAAAGGAGGAAAAAATGGACACAAGAACATAGAGAACAAGAAAGCAAACAGCAGATATGACATTTAAGTGAATTTTTGGAGGGTGCAAAGCAGATAAAATAGTGGTCATTGACTTAGCAGAGAAGAACAAATGATAACTTAAGGGTCTGTCACAGAAAATTCTTTTATCTTTTAAAATGAAAAATCTACATGCTCTTCCATCCAATGGTCTCTTCTTCTTGGAATCTATCTGATAGAAGCAAGAGGCTATGGGATGATACATGTATATATACAACATTTATGCATATGCAAAAACTGTCAACAAATTGTTAATGGGACCTTTTTGGGGTGATGAGATTTTCAGTGATTTTTTAAAAGTTCTTCCTTCCACTTCTACACATTGTTCAAATTATGCCAAAAAGCATGTGTTAATTATACAAATCAAAACAGCAATTACTCTGTTTTCACAGTGAGGGAAAAAAAAAAAAAAGTTTGCCTAGTATCCATCATCTACCTGATGCTTTCTTTAAAACAAAATCAAAACCAACTCTGTCCTGGAGCAGACATGTTGTTTCATTTTATCATGTGACATAGGAGATGGTATTTCCTTTATGTATTTGAATGCTCCCTCTCTCTCCTGCCATAAGGAGGGTTCCTTGGCATTTTGAGACAGTTATCCTTGCCCCATTTCTAACCCCGGGATCATTTTGTGGATTTGGTTATTGTCTGCTCCATTGATTGTGCTATTCCCCTACTGCAGAACAAAACAACACCAGGGCTGAGAGGATCAAAGCCCCAGCCCAGCACCACAGAACTGAGAGCACTTCAGACACAGCCCCCAAGACCTTGAGATAAACTGGAATGACAATTCTGGACCTGCTCGGTCTCGGAGGCCAACTTCATCCTGCTGCCCCACCAGTAAGCATCCATGCAAAGTCCCCCCCACCCCACCATCCACCCTACTCCTGCCATAAGGAGGGTTCCTTGGCATTTTGAGACAGTTATCCTTGCCCCATTTCTAACCCCGGGATCATTTTGTGGATTTGGTTATTGTCTGCTCCATTGATTGTGCTATTCCCCTACTGCAGAACAAAGCAACACCAGGGCTGAGAGGATCAAAGCCCCAGCCCAGCACCACAGAACTGAGAGCACTTCAGACACAGCCCCCAAGACCTTGAGATAAACTGGAATGACAATTCTGGACCTGCTCGGTCTCGGAGGCCAACTTCATCCTGCTGCCCCACCAGTAAGCATCCATGCAAAGTCCCCCCCACCCCACCATCCACCCTTCTCTGGAGGGGAGCTGCAAGGGGCCCAGCCCCTCTGCAGATGCTGAGTCCCGAACCAGTATAGTTCTCCTTTCACCGGTCCATGCAAAGTCAACACAGCAAGCTTTCGAGAGGGATGATGTTGGCTGCTTTCAGATCCCAATCACTGCTGGCTTTCCCTTTTCATCATAAGCCACTGAAAAAAGAGTTATTTAAGCCAGCAAAACTCCCACAACAGAGACCAGCTGGAGGAGTGCCAGGCAGGGGCCCTGACATCCATGTTCCGGGCCCTGGGAAGGATGACACTGAGGCCAGCGCAGCCACCGAGCAGTGCCCAGCTCCTCCAGCTGCACACAGCTGCTGCCCTAGGGCTCACTCTGCACTCAACTAAGATAACGGGCTCTTAGAATAATACAATCAAGGCATCTTTGGACACAGAACCGTTGATTCTTAGAATCAAACTCTTAAAAGCAAGAATTAGAGAATATCACACAGGTAAGTACCTGGAGGCCACCGGGTCCTGTCTTCCCTCCGAGGTGACAGGTGTTTCTTCTGGGGGATTTGAATGAAGTTAAGGGGTGGCCACAGAGCCTCATGATATGGAGACATGCCCAAGGGAGCAAAAGTAAGGATTGCTTGGCTCTAGCTTCTGAAATAGTACATGAGGCCAAAAAATGACCCTCCTTCTTTGTTGCTACCTGAGCTACCCCATCTCAGAAGTCTCCGACACTCTTGTACTCTCTAGAGACAATTTGAGGAGGAAGGTTTAAGGAGGAAGAGGAGGATTTGGAAACTCTTTAATATGCCTTTGCCCAAGAAGCTAGTCTTTCAGACCATCCCTGGGAAAAACAAGAGAAAATGGGAAATTCTTACATCTCTCCACTTCAGAACTATGGACTATTTTCGTTGACAATTTTGCCCTTCCCCACCTTTTTTGGCTCTTATATCTAAAAACAAACAAGCAAAAACAGCCTGTTCTGTGAACGATATAGAATGTGAGCTAATTTGGTCCCCTCCATCTCAGGCTTTGGCCACAGCCCCTGAGCATTAGAAAATAGCTTGTCACCCACTTGACTCCCCGTCTCATTCTTAAAGGAAAATATTTATATTATGCCACAGAGAGAGTTTCCATGGTAGTGACGATGGGAACACAGTTGCCCTGGCAACCACATGAGTCCTTCTTGAATGATCTGAAATCCCCTTCAAAGACAAATAAGGAAAGTCTGTCAAAAGAGTTGTTTGGCTGGTAGGGGGCTGGGCCTGAAAGATGGCTTTCTCTCCCCTCAAGTTTTTCTTCTGATGCTTTCTCCTTGGTCTCTAGCTCACTTCCTTTTGTACACTCTCGAGGGAACTTTCCCTATTTCTTGCTATTCCAGGGCTGCCTTGTCCTTTTCCTGATCCACTGTGGAGACCCTTTCCAGAACTCCACAAAGGGTTAAGGACTGGCATGCAAAGCCATGCCAAAGATAACAGGAGGCAGAATCAACACACAGATTGTCCTTTTTATAGAGTTTGCTGCCTGCCCCCTGGGGACTGGGGGCACGTTCTTCTCTGTCAGCCCAAAGCAGCTCTGATGGAGAGTTTTACAGGGAAAACAGACCAGGCATCCCTGAGGCCCCACTTCCAGTCATCACACGTTGGCAAGTCACCTCTCTGGGTTTGTCTGTGAAATGAAGGAGTTGCATGGAGCATCTTCTGGTTCCTACATTCTAGGAATGTTTATGACTCAAGAATGTACCATCCTCCAGCTCCCAAAGGCACCAGAGATCCCTCTTGGTGAGCCTGCTGGGAACTCAGACAGGAGGCTGGGACAGAGAAAGTGCTGCAGGGGAAGCAGCATGCCCACATTGCACATGTCAGTGCCATTTAACCAGAAAATGCAATGTGCACACATAAGGAAGCATCATCATCATTACCAACCTCAGTATTAATTAGCACCTGCGTGCACGCTCAGTCGCTAAGTCATGTCTGACTCTTTGCAACCCCATGGACTGTAGCCCACCAGGCTCCTCGTCGGTGGGATTTCCCAGGCAAGAATACTGGAGTGTGTTGCCATTTCCTTCTTCAAGGGATCTTCCCGACCCAGGGACCAAAACCACGTCTTCTGTGTCTCCAGCAGTGGCAGGCAGATTCTTTACCACTGAGCCACTTGGGAAGCCCAGAAAGCACTAAGCTCTAGACCCCTATTCTCAGGGCCACTCTAACTCAATATCTTTTTCCTAGAGCAGGTGTGTCATCAAGCCAAGTAAATAGTTAAATGAGCCCTCTGCTGGAGGCAATCTCTTCAGCACAATTCATGCCTATCTCCGGGGCTTTCTTTGCCTCTTGGCTTATTGAAAAGCAGCTTGAGAAGCTAGAAATGCTGACTTGTTTTCTTTCATTCTTCCTGCGGCTCCCAACTGATGGGAAGAAAGCTTTTTCAAGAGAGGAAGAAAGCAGTTGAAATCATATTTATCATTCCACTAGTAGGCAAGGACCATACCCAGTTTGGTATGGAGGCTAGGAGAAATGCAAGGAAAAAGAAAAAAGAGAAAAAGGAGAAGTAAATGCCATCCTGTGGTTGTTGTTGTTCAGTTGCTCAGTCATGTCTGACTGTTTTGCAACTCCATGGACTGTAGCCCACAAGGCTCCTCTGTTCATGGGATTTTCCAGACAAGAATACTGGAGTGGGTTGCATTTCCTCTTCAGGGGATCTTCTCAACCCAGGGATCAAACCCATGGCTCCCGCACTGCAAGTGGATTCCGTATCACTGAGCCACTGCTGCTGCTGCTGCTGCTGCTAAGTCACTTCAGTCGTGTCTGACTCTGTGCGACCCCAGAGGCGGCAGCCCACCAGGCAAGAGTACTGGAGCGGGGTGCCATTGCCTTCTCTGCACTGAGCCACTAGGGAAGCCCAAATGCCATCATGAAGGAAACTGAAATACCTCTTCCCCAAAGCCTTTCTTGGAGAGCAGAAAGTCCACAAAGCCCTTTCAGACTCATTCTGGCTTCAGACTTAACTGAGAGGCAAGAGGTGCAGGAATTAGAGGGTGGGCTTTACGGGGAGTCATTCAGAGCCAGGTGCAGTAAACCACCGTTCAGACCATAACCTTTCTAAGTCTTGGCTTTTTCATCTCTAAAATGAGAGAAATAATATCTACCTCATGGGTCTATATGATGGTTAGTTTTTTTGTATCAATCTGGCTAGATTCTAGGGCCCATTTATCTAATCAAGCATTCAGCTGTCTCTATGAAGGCTATGCGTAGATGTGGTTAACATCTATAATCATTTGACATTAGGAGAAAGGGATGACAGAGGATGAGGTAGTCAGGTGGCATCACCAACTCAATGGACATGAGTTTGAGCAAACTCTGGGAGATGGTAAAAGACAGGGAAGCCTGGCTTGCTGCAGTCCATGGGCTCGCAAAGAGTCAGACACAACTGAGAGACTGAACAACAAAAGTCAAAGAGTTTACCCTCAATAATGTGCGTAGGCCTCATCCAATCAGCTGAAGGCCTTAACAACAAAACCTGAGGTTTCCTGGAGAAGAAATTCTGCCTCACAACTGCAACACTAACTCCTGCCCGAGTTCCCAGTCTGCCCTGTGGATTTCAGACTCAAGATGGCAACATTAGCTCCTGCCTCAGCTTCCAGTCTGCTGGCCTACCCAAGGATCTGGGAATTTCCAGTCCCCACAATTGTATGAGCCAATTCTTTAAAATCATCTATCTGTGTATGTGTGTCTATTCACACATATATATATACTTACATAATATGAATATATATGTAATATGAATACATATATACTTATAGAATATAAATACACTGACATACCTTGTTTTATAGCACTTTGCTTTATTGGGCCTCACAGATAGTGTGTTTTTTACAAATTGAAGGTTTGTGGCAACCTGTGTCAAGCAAGTCTACTGATGCCGTTTTTCCAACAACATTTGCTCAGTTCATATCTCTGTGTCGCATCCTGGTAATGCTGGTGATATTTCAAACTTTTTCAATATTATTTTATTTGTAATGATGACCTGTGATCAGTGATCTTTCAAGTTACTACTGCAAAAAGATGACGACTTGCTGGAGGCTAGATGATGGTTAGCATTTCTTAGCAATAAAGTATTTTAAAATTAAAGTAGGCACGCTGTTTTTGACATAATGCTATTACACACTTGATAGACTACAATTCAGTTCAGTTTAGTCGCTCATTTGTGTCCAACTCTTTGCGACCCTATTAACCATAGCACGCCAGGCCTCCCTGTCCATCACCAACTCCCGGAGTTCACCCAAACCCATATCCATTGAGTTGGTGATGCCATCCAACCATCTCATCCTCTGTTGTCCCCTTCTCCTCCTGCCCTCAATCTTTCCCAGCATCAGGATCTTTTCTTTTTTTTCTTATAAATTTATTTATTTTAGTTGGAGGCTAATTACTTTACAATATTGTATTGGTTTTGCCATACATCAACATGAATCTGCCACGGGTATAGATGTGTTCCCCATCCTGAACCCCTCTCCCACCTCCCTCCCCGTACCATCCCTCTGGGTCATCCCAGTGCACCAGGCCCAAGCATCCTGTATCATGCATCAAACCTGGACTGGCGATTCATTTCATATCTGATATTATACATGTTTCACTGCCTTTCTCCCAAATCATCCCACTCTCGCCCTCTCCCACAGAGTCCAAAAGACTGTTTTGTGTCTCTTTTGCTATCTCACATACAGGGTTATCGTTACCTCTTTCTAAATTCCATATATATGCGTTAGTATACTATATTGGTGTTTTTCTTTCTGGCTTACTTCACTCTGTATAATAGGCTCCAGTTTCATCCACCTCATTATAACTGACTCAAATGTATTCTTTTTTAATGGCTGAGTGATACTCCATTGTGTATATGTACCACAGCTTTCTTATCTATTCATCTGCTGATGGACATCTAGGTTGTTTCCATGTCCTGGCTATTATAAACAGTGCTGCAATGAACATTGGGGTACAAGTGTCTCTTTCAGGGTCTTTTCAAATGAGTCAGCTCTTCGCATCAGGTGGCCAAAGTATTGGAGTTTCAGCTTCAACATCAGTCCTTCCAATGAACACCCTGGACTGATATCCTTTAGGATGGACTGGTTGGATCTCCTTGCTGTCCAAGGGACTCTCAAGAATCTTCTCCAACACCACAGTTCAAAAGCGTCAATTCTTTGGCTTTCAGCTTTCTTTATAGTCCAACTCTCACATCCATACATGACCACTGGAAAAATCATAGCCTTGACTAGACAGATCTTTGTTGACAAAGTAATGTCTCTGCTTTTTAATATGCTGTCTAGGTTGGTCATAACTTTCCTTCCAAGGAGTAAGCATCTTTTAATTTCATGGCTACAATCACCATCTGCAGTGATTTTGGAGCCCTAAAAAAATAAAGTCAGCTACTGTTTCCCCTGTTTCCCCATCTATTTCCCATGAAGTGATGGGACCAGATGCCATGATCTTAGTTTTCTGAATGTTGAGCTTTAAGCCAACCTTTTCACTCTCCTCTTTCACTTTCATCAAGAGGCTCTTTAGTTCTTCACTTTCTGCCATAAGGGTGGTGTCATCTGCATATCTGAGGTTATTGATAATTCTCCTGGCAATCTTGATTCCAGCTTGTGCTTCATCCAGCCTAGCATTTCTCATGATGTACTCTGCATATAAGTTAAATAAGCAGGGTGACAATATACAGCCTTGACGTACTCCTTTTCCTATTTGGAACCAGTCTGTTGTTCCATTCCTGTTCTAACTGTTGCCTCCTGACCTGCATACAAATTTCTCAAGAGGCAGGTATAATATGCTGTCTAGGTTGGTCATAACTTTCCTTCCAAGGAGTAAGCATCTTTTAATTTCATGGCTGCAATCACTATCTAGTCAAAGCTATGGTTTATCCAGTGGTCATATATGGATGTGAGAGTTGAACTATAAAGAAAACTGAGAGTCGAAGAATTGATGCTTTTGAATTGTGGTGTTGGAGAAGTCTCTTGAGAGTCCCCGGGCTGAAGGAAGATCCAATCAGTCCATCCTAAAGGAAATAAGTCCTGGGTGTTCATTGGTAGGACTGATGTTGAAGCTGAAATTCCAATACTTTGGCCACCTGATGCAAAGAACTGACTCATTTGAAAAGACCCTGATGCTTGGAAAGATTGCGGGCAGGAGGAGAAGGGGATGAAAGAGGATGAGATGGTTGGATGGCCTCACTGACAAATAGATATGGGTTTGAGTGGACTCTAGGAGTTGATGATGGACAGGGAAGCCTGGTGTGCTGTGGTTCATGGGGTCGCAAAGAGTCGGACACAACTGAGTGATTGAACTTAACTTATGCAACCCTGCAATAATTTTACACTATTTATGAGATTACTTGATTAGTCTATCTCTTCAACTAGATCACCAAAAACCCCTGCATACTTTTATTCAAAATACTTCCCACATTGACAAAGACACTGAATGGTGTCATTTACAAGTGAATGCTTGCATGTTCAATAGTGTCCAACTCTTTGCAACCCTATGGACTGTGTAGCCCACCTGATTCCTCTGTCCATGGGATTCTCCAGGCAAGAATACTGGACTGGGTTGCCATTTAATTTTCCAGGGGATCTTCCTGATCCAAGGATTGAACCCTGTCCTCTGCATCTCCTGCATTGGCAGGTGAATTATTTACCTCTGATCCACCTGGGAAGCTGTATCTACAAGTAGCCCTCTTATACAAAGAGCACTAATATGGAAAATTGCCATTTACTTTAATTTGTGGGCCAATTTATAGCAGAAAATCTAGATATGCTCCTACATGAAAGTTTGACAGGTTCTAATAACTTAGTGCTTAAAATTTAATGTTTTAACTTAAATCAGAGGTCCTTTAAAATGTGAATTCCAGAACTGAGTACATGTCAGCTATGGACTGACCTCCATGTGAATATGTTGGGTTCATAGGAATACTCTGTTTGAAAGTAGATATCCCAGAAATACATGGCTCAGTAGTTCACATGAGGAATAAAATAGTATTTGTTGCATGATAATTCTGACTCATGAATAAGGCAAAAGCAATGGGTTAGGTCCTGTTCAGGTCCTGGCACTAATGATAATTAACTATGTGACTTCATGAGGCATTTAACCTCTCTAAATCCTGGATTTTCTTGCCTGTAAAATGGGAGTGATAAAAGTACCTCTTCATTGGGTTGTCTCAAGGATTGTATTAGAGGATTCAAGTAAAGCTCTTAGCTCAGTTCCTGGCACCTAGTTAACATTATATCATGGAAGCTGGCACTGCTGCTGATGTTACTGCTGCTCCCAATAAGGAGGATGAGGCTGAGGAGAAGGATATTTTCCCTCAAAAAGATGAGAAACTTAAAGAAATAATATGATTTTAGCAATTTCAGGGCAAGACATTTAGCCAGTAGGGCTTTTCTCTACTTGTGAATCATACCACATAGTCTGAGGTTGACTTCCACTGAGTCCCCTTCTGATCTGCAGAGAAAACTATTCCAGGTGATACCTTCATAAAGAGGTAATTACTAAACCTTCCATTTATTAGTGGTTTAAGCACCCTTAGTCATTTTCTCTTTCCAGTTAATGTAAGTCATTGAGACTGAAGCTGAAACTAACTATTTCCATCAGATAGCTTAGAAAGAAATCAACAGCTACCATGATTCTCTTCCTGGATACATATCATCTCCTGCCACAGAAGCCCTCACTGACCTTCTGGGAAATTATAATCCAGAGAAGCCTTTGTGAAAATTAGGGTAAATAAAGGTCCTCTTCTTCTTTCTGTCCTATAAACCTACCAAAGTGCAGATCCACTGGGCTTTGTAAACAAAAGGCAAGATTAGTCACCAAAGGTAAAGGACTACCATATTTGTGAATGCCATCAGTATTATAGAATATTAGGGCTTTAGGAGTCTTAGCCTTGGTGATAAGGAAACTCACACCTTGAGAGATTTAGTAACTTATTTACAGATAACTGAAGACAGAGTCAAGACCATGATGAAAACATTCAGACATCTAGAAGTAATTATGAAATGGACTACAATGATTACATAAGACAGCATAGATATGGTAAAAAAAAAAATGAGATGTCAGGTCACCAGGTGGAATCTCAAAATAATTTCTTAACTAAGTGAGTATTTATTGAGTGATTAGTCTATCCAAAGCATTATACTAAATACTGGTAATACTATCATTAGTAAGACCTGGGTCCTGCACTTTGATATATGGTTGAATATAACACTCTAAACCTGGTGTTTTCTATAAGGAGCCTGTTACAGACTGAGCTTTGTCCACTCCAAAATCCACATATTGTCTAATGAGGTGGATGAAACAGGAGACTATTATACAGAGTGAAGTAAGTCAGAATGAAAAACACCAATACAGTATACTAAGACATATATATGGAATTTAGAAAGATGGTAAAGATGACCTTATATGTGAGGCAGCAAAAGAGACAAAGATGTATAGAACAGTCTTTGGGACTCTGGGAGAAGGCAAGGGTGGGATGATTTGAGAGAATAGCACTGAAACGTGTATATTATCATATGTGAAACAGATCGCCAGTCCAGGTTCGATGCATGAGACAAGGTATTCAGGGCTAGTGCATTGGGATGACCCTGAGGGATGGGAGGGGGAGGGAGGTTCAGGATGGGGAACACATGTACACCCATGGCTGATTCATGTCAAAGTATGGCAAAACCCACTACAATATTGTAAAGTAATTAGCCTCCAATTAAAATTAAATTTCAAAAAAAAAATCTGAAAAATAAAAACAAAAAACAAAATCCACATGTTGAATGCCTAACCCCAGTAACCTCTAAGTGTCATCTTATTTAGAGATGAGGTCTTATAGAAGTAATCAACTTAAAATAAGGTAACATGGTAGACCCTAATTCAATATGACTTGTGTCCTTATAAAGGGGGGACATTTTGAGACAGAATAGGACACAGGGAAAACACCACATGACCATCAAGACAGAAACTAGGGTGATGTGTCTACAAGCCAATGAATGCTGAAAATCGCTGGCAAGCCATCAGAAGAAGGAAAAGGCATGGGACAGATTCATTGTCACGGCCCTCAGTAGGAGCCTACCCTGCCAATACCTTGATCTTGGACCTCAAGCCTCCAGAACTGGGAAACAATAAATTTCTGTTGCTGAAGTCACACAATTTGTGGTTCTCTGATATGGAAGCCCTAGAAAATTAATATACAACCCAATAGTCATTATTTGAGGTTTGGTGAACCACTCCTTGGTGAAACCAGTCCTTTCAACTCTGTCCTTTGTCACACAAAAGCAGCCACAAAGAATAAACAAACAAATGTGGCATTCTAATAATACTTTATGTACCAAAACATGTGACAGGATGTATCTGGTCTCTGAACTGTTTTTCTGACCCCGCTATAAAGTGTTAAGGTGAAGGCATATAAAAGGTAAGAGTAGCACACAAGAAGGACACCTCACTCAGTCTGGAAATACAGGCAATGTCTTCTCATAAAATGTGTTGCATAAACTGAATTCTGTTTGATGCAGACATGCTAACAGAGTGAAGGGAGATGAAGAAGGAGGGAAGATGACCTCAAGAAGAGGGAACAACATACACAGAGGTCTGATGATCTTTGTGGGGGAACTGCCAGCAACATACTGTGGCAAGAGCATGTTTATAAAGGAGACTTAGGAACTAAAGTAACAGAAGAAAAGGAAACAGATCATGAATGACTTTACGAGTCATATTAAGGCAATGGAGACCCAGGAAGGATCTGAAGTAGAAGAGATATATGGTCATATATGCATTTTAGAAACATTATTCTAGCTACAAGACAAGATGGGACAGGAATGGAGCAAAGTAGAAGTGGGGGACCAGCTAGAAACCCAGTAGAGAGATGATGGTAGTCTGGAGAGGACAGAGGCAGTGAGAATGGAGAAGAGTGGATGATATATATATATATACATATACGTGTGTGGGTGTGTGTATATATATATTCACATGCATATATATTTGAGATAGAAAGGTATAATGGACAGGAAAGATTTGTACACAAATCAGATGATAGTGGGTAAATGAGAAGATGGAGTGAGTATAATACACACCTCTCTAGCTTGGACAACTAAGCACATGGTAATTCACTCACTGAACAGAGAATATAGGAGAAGCACTTTTTAAAGGTGGAAGATGATGCATAAACTTGGTTTTAGACATGTTAGCTTTGAGGCGCACATTAGATACCAAGAGGAGATACTGAGTAAGCAATAGCACATGTGCAGCACAATACGACTGGAGAAGGAAATTGCAACCCACTCCAGTGTTCTTGCCTGGAGAATCCCAGGGACGGGGGAGCCTGGTGGGCTGCCGTGTCTGGGGGTCGCACAGAGTCAGCCACGACTGAAGCAACTTAGCAGCAGCAGCAGCAGCAGCACAATACGACTGTTCTCAGGAATCTTAAAGGTAAACTAATACTAACTGGCATAACCTGATAAAATATTAACAGATGGCCAATCAGCCTTAGTTGAGGGACTTTAGTGACATGGGTGATCCATTGCCATTGTAATCTACTCCAAATGCTCAAAATCTTCTCTTTATATTGACAAGATATTGAGCTCAGTTCTGCCCCAGGAAGTGAATTAGGATAAATCAAATTCTTTTTCCATTACATTGTACATTTTTAAATAGTTGAAGGTGGGAATAATGTCTAAGCCAGGCTTCCACTTTCCTAGAACAGTAACTCCAAATTCCTCTGCCATTTCAGTTGTCCTCAGTAAACAATGTCAACTTATTTAGCCCCTCTTTAAAAGCAGGAGTCAAGACTAGAGCCAATAATCTTGGTCTGGCCTAATTAGTGCGTAACAGAACTGATGATAACCTTCCTTGTTTTACACACTACATTTTTGTCAGTGTTATCCAAGGTCATGAGCATTTCCTGCCCATGAGGATGCCAAAGTTAAAAATTGGGAATGTTATGTCTCTTTCTAAACCAAGCTTCTGTTCTCACTCCAGAGTCTCTGAGAAATGTGTTCAAACTGCTCACATCTATAACGGAAACACTTTCTTATGAGATGGTGACAATTTTCGTAATTACTCCATCATCAGGTATAATTGCTTCATAGAAAATCTAGTTTCTACAGTACCTCTTTATTTATAATCCATTTGCTGCGTACATTCTCAATATCCAGAGCACTACTAGATGTTAAAGGATGAAGAAAAGTCCCCCAACAGATGGGACTGTGAAGCTACACCCTCATATCAGGTCTTCCTAACAGTCTTATCACTATTTTAAATGGTAGACTTTTTCATATTATCCTGGATGAAGAGAGTATCTATAAAGCTTTTTCTCCCCAGCCCCATCAATGCATAGCACAAAAAAGAAATCAGCTTTTGTTGTTTAAAGTTACTGAGAGTTTGTGTTGTTTGTTACTGCAGCATAATGTAGTCCAACTTATTAACTCAAAACTGGATGTGGAAGCGGAGCACTGCTGTAACAAAAACTCTAAAATACATGGCATTAAATAAAAAACTACAATGAGCTACCAAAGAACAAATGCTGGAAAAGGTGTGGAAAAAATGGAACCTTCCTACACTGTTGGTGGGAATGTAAGTTGGTATAGTCACTGTGGAAAATAGTATGGAGGTTCTTCAGAAAACTAAACATAGAATTACCATGTGATGCAGCAATCCTGCTCCTGGGCATATATATGAACAGAATTCAAAAATATGCATGCATCCTTAAGTTCATAGCAATACTATTCACAGTAGTGAAGACATAGAAACAACCTAAATGTCCATCCACATAAAGAAAATTTGGCCCATGTATATGATCCATGTAGATGCATGGATGCAACTAGAGATTTTCATACTAAGTGAAGTAAATCAGAAAGAGAAAAACAAATACCATATGATACCACCAAAATGTGGAGTCCAAATTAGGACACAAATGAACCTATCTACAAACAGAGACAGAATCATGGACACAGAAACAGACTAGTGACTGCCGATGGGGAGGAGGTTTGTGGAAGGATGGAGTGGGAGTTTGGGGTTAGCAAACATAAGCTTTTATATACAGAACTGATAAACAACAAGGTCCTCCTGTATAACACAGAATTATATTCAATATCCTATGATGAACCATAATATTTTTAAAAGAATATATTTATATATATGTTCAGTTCAGTTCAGTTGCTCAGTCGTGTCCGATTCTTTGCGACCCCATGAATAGCAGCATGCCAGGGCTCCCTGTCCATCACCAACTCCCCTGTCCATCACCAACTCCCCTGTTCATCACCAACTCCCGGAGTTCACTCAGACTCATGTCCATCAAGTCAGTGATGCCATCCAGCCATCTCATCCTCGGTCGTCCCCTTCTCCTCCTGCCCCCAATCTCTCTTAGCATCAGAGTCTTTTCCAATGAGTCGACTCTTTGCATGAGGTGACCAAAGTCCTGGAGTTTCAGCTTCAGCATCATCCCCTCCAAAGAAATTCCAGGGCTGATCTCCTTCAGAATGGACTGGTTGGATCTCCCTACAGTCCAAGGGACTCTCAAGAGTCTTCTCCAACACCACA
>SJXQ01003060.1:33589-57828 GCA_006408695.1 Aepyceros melampus | reverse complement strand
AACTGAGACACTGTGTTGAACAGCAGAAATTAACACAACACTGCAAATCAACTATACTTCAATAAAAAAATTTTTAATGCATCGCATTTGTTTAAGGATGAGATGGTAGCAATGAGAAAGATGTTATTAGAGGCTGGAAGAGTCCATAGAGGAGGTTGATAAGTTGTCCTTTAATTTATAGGTCTCTAGAACGAAAAGAGCCACATACAGATCTGATGGAGAGAAAACCATGTGTGTACGTAATGTTCACAATAGTGCCTAGGAAGAATAAGTGCTCAATAAATATGAGCTACTGTATTTTTTGAAAGCTTTACATAGATGCCACTTGTACCCCCACATCACCTCTCCCTGCCCCCCTGATTTCTACTCCTATTTAGACACAACTGTAAAAGTCTAGGAACTCTGAGTGGGTCATGGTTTTCTATCCATCAGATCTGCATGTGTCTACTCCTGTTCCAGATACCTGTAAACTAAAGAACAAATTATCAGCACCCCCGTCACCCCCCCATGGATCCTTCCAGCCTCTAATAGCATCTTTGTAATTGCCCACTATCACCCTTAGACAAATGCCATGTATTTTATTTTGGCCCACAGCTACAGAGAGTAGCCCTGTGCTTGTTCAGATTTACCTCTGTTGATAGAGGTACACAGTGAATTCATTCTGCACTTCTATTTTCTTACCCATAATATGGAAGCCTGTTCAATCCATGGACAAGAACAGTCCAGAGACATAAGGAAATTATTGCCCTCAGCAGCAACTGTCCTGCTCAAAACTGTCCAAAGATTCTCTGTGGCTTGAACCAGATCCAAAGTCCCTGCAGTTTAAATAAGATCCAAACTTATTATCAGATCCTAGAAAACTGTATATAATATGGTACCTTCCAGTCATTTAGATCTCAACTCTCATATTCTCCTGTCCACTCATTAAGTTCTAGCTGCAGTGGCCTTCTTGATGTTTTTGAAACACATCAAGCTTGTTACTGCCTCAAGACCTTTGTACTTGCTATTACTTTTTCTGGAAAACACTTCCCTTAGCTCTTTTATGATTGACCCTTCATCAGTCAGAACTCAGCCCAAATGACATCTGAGATAAGTCTTCTTTGACCATTCTTGACTGAAGAAAAGAACGCCTGTAGCCTTATGTTAGCTTGGTCCCTTTTCTTCACAGCACAGATTATGATCTGCAACTCTGTTAATTCACTCATTAGTTTGCTTGGACATTTTCAGAAATCTCTACCAGAAGAAAAGTTCACAAAGCCAGAGCCTTCATCTTGTTGGTTCACTGATGTTTCTTCAAAGCTTAGAACACTCCTTGGTACACAGTAAATCCTCAAGAAGTATCCATTGAATACAGTAACACAACTCTCCAGTTAACAGATAAGAAAATGTGGATCTGAGAGTTTGAGTTACAGTCCCAAAGGTTTACAGAACTTCTTACAGGTGTGCCTGATTCTAAATCCTACTGCCTTTTGCTTCAGCAAGGTACTGTCAAAAGTGAAGTGTCAGACAGCAGGCAGGGTTAGGTGATGAGCAGGTGTTGGATTCTATCATGGAGGCAATCAAAGCCAAAAAGACATACTGATCACACTTTCCCCCAGAAGCCCTGAATTTTCAGTGGAACAAGATACTTGAGAAATCTATTGATCTCCCTTTTTTGTTATGCTGTACGGGTGACGGGGATCAACGGAGATTTGTACTTTTCTACTCACGACCTTGCAACTTCAATTTGTATTTCCACCCAGATTTCCACAACTTTGCAGAATGCACTGCTCTGAGTGCCCAAACCTTACCTAATCTGGTGCCACCGTTTGTGACAGTTCTGCGTTCCCAGCTCCTTCCAATTCAGAGAAACGTCTCCCCTCCTCTCCTGCTCCCTGCTCGGCAAACGAGCACGCCCCACCCAGCTGTCCTCTTACTGAACGTCTGACAAGTGCATTGGTCCACAGTCCGCGGAGGGGCGGGGCTTCTGTCTCGGGGGCTCTTCAAAAGGGATCCGAGGTCTGAGCAGTTTCTGAAGCACTATCCCTCTCCCGGCCTCCTTCCCAAGCCTGTGCTTTCCTGCCTGCTTTCTTTTTCCTTTCTGGCTCAGCTTGGGACAGAGGCTCATTCCAGAGGAGGCTCAGGTCTTGCATTTTAATAGCAGTGATGGAAAAACATGAGAATGTTTCCTGGATCTACCAACAGGAACTGGAGGATCCCTTCAAGAAATACCTGAACACCACAGACGACTACCTAGCTTTGCTCTGCGGGCCTCGCCGCAGCCACCTCTTCCTCCCGGTGACTGTGGTGTATGCTCTGATTTTTGTGGTGGGGGTCGTTGGCAATCTCCTGGTGTGCCTGGTGATTCTCCGGCACCAGACGATGAAGACCCCCACCAATTACTACCTCTTCAGCTTGGCTGTCTCCGACCTCCTAGTCCTGCTTCTCGGGATGCCCCTGGAAGTCTATGAGATGTGGCGCAACTACCCCTTCCTGTTTGGGCCGGTGGGCTGCTACTTCAAGACGGCCCTCTTCGAGACCGTGTGCTTCGCCTCCATCCTCAGCGTCACTACGGTCAGCGTGGAGCGCTACGTGGCCGTCCTCCACCCGTTCCGGGCCAAGCTGAAGAGCACCCGGCGCAGGGCCCTCCGCATCCTTGGCATCGTCTGGGGCCTCTCTCTTCTTTTTTCTGTGCCCAACACCAGCATCCATGGCATCAAGCTCCACTACTTCCCCAACGGGTCCTTCATCCCGGGCTCTGCCACCTGTACAGTCATCAAGCCCATGTGGATCTATAATTTCATTATCCAGGTCACCTCTTTCCTCTTCTACATCCTCCCCATGACGGTCATCAGTGTCCTCTACTACCTCATGGGGCTCAAGGTGAGTATCCAAACTGGCTGCAATCCTTAGGGTGGCGTTCCTTCTTTTTTCTCCGACTCAAAGTTCAGAGAAACACTTAGAACTGGAGAAATTCAGAACTGGAAGGGACCTTAGAGAAAAACAGGGTGAACTCAGAGGGGAAACTCAGAAGTTAACAGACTGGCTTTCAGTTGGACAGAGAGTAACCACAGCTATAAATCATTTGTTTAACTCACTTTTCATCATTCTTCCCTCTGTAACTGTGGTTCTCAAACCTAGGTATTCCTACAAATCACCTTGAAACTTTACCATGGGAACTGATGTGTGAGTCCCTTCCTACAGAGAAGTCTGATTCAGTAGGTCTGGGATAGAGCTTCATTTTAAATAGCACAAGGCAGCCACCCCTGGAGAGGCTGTTTCATTTCCTGTGGTCTCTTTCCTGCCCTCACCTGCTTTGCCTGAATTGAAATTTTCCTCTGCACCAACTTGGTCTGAATATAAAATAAACTATCCCTGTGTAGTTTATACTCCAAGACAGATATACAGTTTTAAAGTCAGACACTTCATTGTGGTGGTTGCTTTGATCCTTTCGTGGAAATATCAGATTAAAATGCAAAAATATGGCCTGAGTGAAATCAACTGGACAAGTGGAGTTTGAAGGACAAAGAGGTAAACAGAGTGCCTAAAATAGATTAGAAGACAGTGTGAATGAGATATAGCTGGAATTAATAGAATATTATTATTTAGTTTGCAACATTTTATAATTAGGGTTTACCTTCATGTGCTCATGGTGATAAACTTATTTCTTTTTTTTCCTGGATCTAAATTATCTGAAACTGTTGTCTTGTTTTTAATGAAAGGAGAAGTGAGTCTGTATGATTCCTTTTCTGGTATAATCTGCATCAAAAATCACAGAAAGGAAAACTAAACATGACAGTTTTATACCCATTTAAGGAGGTAGTTATATAGGAAATAGTCATGAGACCATTTAGACTCCGAGGTATGAAGCTCACATATAAGACTCCTTTAGGTAATGTCACACAGTTCTCTCCTGGAATTAGTTTTTATATTTATAAAATGAGAAGTTTACATCAGATCTTATGTGTTAGCACTCCCAATCACTCTAACAGTCTGTGGTTCCTTAAGAAAAGGAAAAGGAACTCTTTGAGTGGGAGCAATGTGAGTTATAAATGAAAGGAAAACTAAACAGGCATCACATTCACATCCTATGTTGTAAGATGGCTCTATACCATATATTATGTGATAATTAATATACTCCCGTCTCAGTGCATCTCTGTGTCAAAAATGAGTGTCCCACAGGTGGTCCTTTTGAATAAATACTGTGCCTAAAGTGAATGGCAAAGTCTAAGGAGGAAGAACAGATTTTCAGTACAACAGGAGTAAATCTAATCAGGCGGAGAACTGTGTTAGTCTCCTTCTGGTGGACTGGCCCCTGTAATTCCAGAGACATGTGTCAAACCAGACCAGCTCACAGTCGCCGTGTCTTTAACAAGCCCCGTGCATCGCACTGTGGGGAAAGGACTTCTGCATGATTCCATGAGCCCTATGAGAAATATCCACCCCAAATGTACCAGTACAATCTCTACTAACAGTGAACAATCACTTGTCTCAGGTTAATTTGGAGAAACTATCTAACTCTGAATAGGAAACACATGTTTCCCTTTCCAAACAATTACTTTCAGTGTCGCTTTGTTGTGATGTCATGAATCTACAGCTCCCTGGTTATCAGGAGCTAGGTGATAGATACCAGCTAAGGAAGCACCCCAGTTTGCTTTGTGTATGCAGTGCAACTTACAGCATCCTATTCTCAGGAAGGATGAGGTGTTACCCAGAGGACACTGGAAAGGAACTATCTGCTTAGAATGTCTCTTCTATAGGAATTTAAAGATGTCTAGACTGGGAGTCAAAAGTAGACCCTAATCTGTGGCATTGATCTCAAGACCTTTGTACCTTTTGCTGTTTTGTTTTTTTTTTTTCTTTTGCCGGAAACATCCCTACTGCCCACCTTGACAATCCTTTTTGCCTTTCTAACTCTCACTTATCCTTTAAGTCATACTTTACTCACACTTACTCCAGGAAGTTCTCCCTGATTCCCTAACTGCCTGGTTCCCCGGTAGATGCTCATGATTCCTAGTGATTTCCCATCATTGCATTTATCACAATTTATAATTCTATACTTGTGGGTTCCTTAACTTCTTCCTTTCCAACTAGACTATAAGCTCGGTAAATGAATGAATGAGCCAAAATTTCTCCTTTATTGTTGGACTTCACCTTCTCTACCTTCAAAATAGGAGATGTGGAAATATTCTCTCAGAGGGCCTTTTTGATCTGAAAGATTTTAAAGAGATTTGATCAACTCTGATGAGTACTGATTCTCATGGCAAGTCTAAAGATATGACTGAATCTGGACAAATGCCTTCAGAAGGCAGAAAACCAAGACTGATGAAATCCTAGGAGCAAAAAAGAAGGAAGGGAGCCATGTGAGGGCTCAAAATTGACCACTGAGAGATTCTTCATCATTCCAGGACTCAAGTCTCCAATGAGCTGCTCTCTATGGTTCTAAAATGATGGAGACAGAAAATAGCCAACCCCAGGGCAAGTCCCTCCCCATCTCCTCCATGCAACGTTAATGCTTGAACTGGAGGGGATGTATTATGAATAGTAGCAGATTCAGCCAGGGCAAACAGGATTGGACTGATTTTTTTTTTTTTAATTAACAGATTTTGTTCAGATGGAGCTACTTACACAAAAGCTGTAATTATAACTTGGTATTCTAAAGTTGGACTTCCCTGGTGGCTCAAATGGTAATGTGTCTGCCTACAATGCAGGAAACTCGGGTTCAATCCCTGGATCTGGAAGATGTCCTGGAGAAGGAAATGGCAACCCACTCCAGTACTCTTGCGTGGAAAATCCCATGGATGGAAGAACCTGGTAGGCTACAGTCCATGGGGTCACAAAGAGTCGGACACAACTGAGTGACTTCACTTTCTCTATTCTAAGGTTATATAAATGAACTCACAAACTATGTAAATGAATCACTGGTAAAATGATTTTAATCAATATAAACAACTGATCAGGATTATCTGATTGATAATCAACCCCATGTCTCCCTTCACCTTTTATCATACATAGCTAAAAGGAGTGGAGCAGCAAGAATTCTGAACTTCCTACAGAGTGATGACAATTTTCCGCTTCTCTTTCTGTTACCTCACTTTTAAAATAAATGTTTAGGGTTGTGTGGGAATAATCAACAGGTAAATATATACTTTGTAAACATCTGAAGGGAAAGGAAATTATTCAACAAGAAATAATGCAGCATTTAGGAGAGGGTGTGGAGAAAAGGGAATCCTCTTACACTGTTGGTGGGAATGCAAACTAATACAGCCACTATGGAGAACAGTGTGGAGATTCCTTAAAAAACTGGAAATAGAACTGCCTTATGACCCAGCAATCCCACTGCTGGGCATACACACCTAGGAAACCAGAATTGAAAGAGACACGTGTACCCCAATGTTCACGCAGCACTGTTTATAATAGCCAGGACATGGAAGCAACCTAGATGCCCACCAGCAGACGAATGGATAAGAAAGCTATGGTACATATATACAATGGAGTATTACTCAGCCATAAAAAGAATACATCTGAATCAGTTCTAATGAAGTGGATGAAACTGGAGCCGATTATACAGAGTCGAAGTAAGACAGAAGGAAAAACACCAATACCGTATACTAATGCATATATATGGAATTTAGAAAGATGGTAACGATAACCCTGTATGGGAGACAGCAAAAGAGACACAGATGTATAGAACAGCCTTTTGGACTCTGTGGGAGAGGGAGAGGGTGGGATGATTTGGGAGAATGGCATTGAAACATGTATAATATCATATATGAAACAAATTGCCAGTCCAGGTTCAATGCATGATACTGGATGCTTGGGGCTGGTGCACTGGGATGACCCAGGGAATCCTCTTACACTGTTGGTGGGAATGCAAACTAATACAGCCACTATGGAGAACAGTGTGGAGATTCCTTAAAAAACTGGAAATAGAACTGCCTTATGACCCAGCAATCCCACTGCTGGGCATACACACCTAGGAAACCAGAACTGAAAGAGACACGTGTACCCCAATGTTCACGCAGCACTGTTTATAATAGCCAGGACATGGAAGCAATCTAGATGCCCACCAGCAGACGAATGGATAAGAAAGCTATGGTACATATATACAATGGAGTATTACTCAGCCATAAAAAGAATACATCTGAATCAGTTCTAATGAAGTGGATGAAACTGGAGCCGATTATACAGAGTCGAAGTAAGACAGAAGGAAAAACACCAATACCGTATACTAATGCATATATATGGAATTTAGAAAGATGGTAACGATAACCCTGTATGGGAGACAGCAAAAGAGACACAGATGTATAGAACAGCCTTTTGGACTCTGTGGGAGAGGGAGAGGGTGGGATGATTTGGGAGAATGGCATTGAAACATGTATAATATCATATATGAAACAAATTGCCAGTCCAGGTTCAATGCATGATACTGGATGCTTGGGGCTGGTGCACTGGGATGACCCAGAGGGATGGTACAGGGAGGGAGGAGGGAGGGGGGTTCAGGATGGGGAACACGTGTATACCTGTGGTGGATTCATGTTGATGTATGGCAAAACCACTACAATATTGTAAAGTAATTAACCTCCAATTAAAATAAATAATTTTATTTTATTAAAAAAAGAAATAATGCAGCATTTAATATTGGCTAAACAAATTGGATTCTGTTCTGCTATGTTAACCCCTTCAAATTCTGTTGAAACCATGTAACATGTATAAACATTCTGTTTCTTACTCTTCTAGTTGAATAGTTGTGTCACTGTAACCTAGGAAAGCCAAAATGTAAGTAATGATTAATACACACATGAATTTTCTTTTCAGTGCAAACTACACTGAAAAAGAAGCCTGTTCCTAAAAGGATTGTGCGAGCATTTGCCAGCTGTTTGATTTAAGGAAACTGTTCCCTGGAGTAGAAAAATTTCTAATGAGAACTGTTGAATGCACCCAGAGACATGACTAATAGATCTTAATAATCTTTCATTGCTCTTGATTATAGACTGGAATCAAATAATGGAATAACTATCTTGTAATAAGGACAAATGTTTTAAATGGTATGAAATAATCAGAAACTTTAGTAGATTTAATTGAAGGTGAGTTAGAAAGATTAGTTTGATTTATTGCTCTAACTTTAAACACAAGTGTTTCTCTTCTCAGTGTATCTGGATCCTTATTTGTGTCAACACAAGTACAGCTTGTGGGCGAGTGATACCATGAGAAGAATTTCTAGAAGGGGCTCCATAATACAGATGAGTGGGCCCACAGCTATAAATAAATATTTCATGAAAATGTATTATGCCTTTTGAGGAAACTCAGGACAATAATCAGAATCACAATATATGATTTTTTTTTTCTTTTGGCCACACCACATGGCTTGCAGGATCTCAGCTCCCTGACCAGGGACTGAACCCTGGCAACAGCAGTGAAAGCCCAAGAATCCTAACCATGAGGCCACCAGGGAACTCCCAGAGTCACAATACATAATTTACTGAATATCATGTGCCAGCCAGTGAGTTAAGAATTTTAACTGCATTGTTTTCTTTTACTCTGATATTCCTGGGAAGCCCTTATTCTTATATAAATAACATCTTATCATCTTTAGTTCCTTCTCATTTACTCCTAATAATTTCACAATCAGTTCAGTTCAGTTGCTCAGTTGTGTCCAACTCTTTGCGACGCCATGAATTGCAGCACCCCAGGCCTCCCTGTCCATCACCATCTCCCGGAGTTCACCCAAACTCATGTCCATCAAGTTGGTGATGCCATCCAGCCACCTCATCCTCTGTCATCCCCTTCTCCTCCTGCCCTCAACCCTTCCCAGCATCAATCTTTTCCAATGAGTCAACTCTTCGCATCAGGTGGCCAAAGTACTGGAGTTTCAGCTTTAGCATCAGCCTTCCAATGAACATCCAGGGCTGATCTCTTTTAGAATGGACTGGTTGGATCTCCTTGCAGTCCAAGGGACTCTCAAGAGTCTTCTCCAACACCACAGTTCAAAAGCATCAATTCTTTGGTGCTCAGCTTTCTTCACAGTCCAAATCTCACATCCATACATGACCACTGGAAAAACCATAGCCTTGACTAGACAGACCTTTGTTGGAAAAGTAATGTCTCTGCTTTTCAATATACTGTCTAGGTTGGTCATAACTTTCCTTCCAAGGACTAAGCATCTTTTAATTTCATGGCTACAGTCACCATCTGCAGTGATTTTGGAGCCCAGAAAAATAAAGTCAGCCACTGTTTCCACTATTTCCTCATCTATTTCCCATGAAGTGATGGGACCAGATGCCATGATCTTCGTTTTCTGAATGTTGAGCTTTAAGCCAAACCTGTCTCTTATACACATCTTACATGACCACAGGAAAAACCATAGCCTTGACTAGACAGACCTTAGTCAGCACAGTAATGTCTCTGCTTTTGAATATACTATCTAGGTAGGTCATAACTTTTCTTCCAAGGAGTAAGCGTCTTTTAATTTCATGGCTGCAGTCACCATCTGCAGTGACTTTGGAGCCCAAAAAAATAAAGTCTGACACTGTTTCTACTGTTTCCCCATCTATTTCCCATGAAGTGATGGGACCAGATGCCATGATCTTCGTTTTCTGAATGTTGAGCTTTAAGCCAACTTTTTCACTCTCCTTTCACTTTCATCAAGAGGCTTTTGAGTTCCTCTTCACTTTCTGCCATAAGGGTGGTGTCATCTGCATATCTGAGGTTATTGATATTTCTCCCAGCAATCTTGATTCCAGCTTGTGTTTCTTCCCGTCCAGCGTTTCTCATAATGTACTCTGCATATAAGTTAAATAAGCAGGGTGACAATATACAGCCTTGATGTACTCCTTTTCCTATTTGGAACCAGTCTGTTGTTCCATGTCCAGTTCTAACTGTTGCTTCCTGACCTGCATACAGATTTCTCAAAAGGCAGGTCAGGTGGTCTCATGGTTCACGTATTGCTGAAGTCTGGCTTGGAGAATTTTGAGCATTACTTTACTAGCATGTGAGATGAGTTTAATGGAATAGGTGATATGTTTTTTTCTGATCTACTCATAAGCTCTCTTCCAATATTGTACATATCCAAGGATGCCAGACACTTCTTGTGGGTCTTGGCCTCCTCTGTTGCATTGATCAAAAAGAAGCTATGTGGTTTTCACTGGTATAAAACCCACTAGTATAACCTCTTCACTTCTGGAGCTCAGTGCAGAACACCTGACCTATCTGGTTAAGGTTATACTTCTATAAACCATTAGCAATTTTCAGCTTCTAAGTCCTCGTTGGATCTAAATTCTGCTAAATATTTCCACTACACAAAAGTGTTAACTTAATATCATCCTCTGTCTTAAAGTCATTCAAGGCAATCCTTTCTTAACTTTATGATCTATTTATACATTTAAAAAATATCTTTTACCTATATCTAAATTATGGATAATATAGCCAACATATTTCACATAAAAATAATCATACTGTGGCATTGTTTTTTTTCACTATTCTTTGAAACATTGACAGATTTTATTTTTTTTTTATAAAAAGTATTTATTAGGAATCTAATTTTACCCAGATTCAACTAAGCACAAAAGTTCAGATCACTGTAGTGAAGACATAACGGGGAAACAAAATTTAAATTGAAAGCTGATATATCATAATAAAAAATGCATAAAAGTATGGTGAAGTGTTAAATCTACCTTGGGAATGGAACAGAAAAGGAACAAGGAAGCCCCTCCCCCCACAAAATGGCAATGCTTTGCATTGTTTGGAAAGATACTTATCTCTTTCAGGTTGTGGGGGTGAGCCAGGGCTTTCAGGTGAGGCTGGTAGTGGGAGGTAGGAGAGATAAAAATAGTTACTAGCTGAATATTGTTACATCAGAGTGTGTCAAAGAAGCAGAGGAGGACTACACTAGAAATGTGAGCTAGGGCAAGAATATGGAGAACATGTAGAGGAGTTTGAGGTTTTCCCTTTGGAAAACAAGAGTCATTTGCATGTTTTAGTCAATAGAAAACATGGAAAATGTAGCTTTTCAAAGGCCATTTTAAGGGTAGTGAGAAGGTTACCCAGATTGAGTTCAACTCATGAGATAGTATAACACTTAGACAGCTGGTACAGGATTAATTTAGCATCTACTCCTTGCTTTCAGATTTTAGTTTTAAAACTTCAGGATTTTGTTTTTATTTGTTTTGCAAAAAAGACCACCATGCAACATCAGTGCTATTCCAACAGGATTTGAAACTCATTCTAGAGATTCTTAGTATGTGAGTGTACTTTGTAGATGATTCATGATAAGAAATATTCTTAATATTACCTTCCATGAATTGAGCACTAGTTGTGAGCTAAGAATTACAATAAATGCTTTCCTCTTATGAACTAATTTAACACTGAAAAAATATGATGAGGTAGGTACTATGGTTATCTTCATTTTACAGATGAGAAAATTAAGGCCCAAAGGGAGGGATTACATAACTTATTCAGAGACATAAACTGCTAAATAAATAAAAAATGGCCAGATTTTAGAAGGTCAGGCTCTTCACCACTATGCACACGTATGTCTGCTCAGTTGTGTCTGACTCTATGACACTATGGACTGTAGCCTGCCAGGCTTCTCTGTCCATGGGATTCTCCAGGTAAGAATACTGGAGTGGGTTGTCATGCCCTCTCCAGGGGATCTTCCAGACCCAGGGTTCAAACTAGCATTTCCCACATCTCCTGCATTGGCAGAAGGATTCTTTTACCACTGAGCTACCTGAGAAGACCAACCACTAAACATACTACCGTACAAATGTTTTATTTCATAAATAAACTCAGTTATAGACATTGAGTCCTTTCAAAATGTAAGAAATGAGATGTTCTTTTCTATCTTCTCAAAGTCAACTTGCTCACTTTTACAACTCAAATCAAGAGCCATCTCTTTTAGGAAGTTTTTTTGACTATGTTCTAAAACTCACAGTTTATTTTTCCTTCTCCATTTGTGGATTGCAATGAATTTATTTTAAATTATATTGATTCACTTTATGTGCTTTTCAATTATTATGTTATTTATTAAATAAATATTTGCTACTGTCTCTTGAATATGTATTACTATGATAAGTTTTAGATTCTGTGGAAGAAATATAATGAAACACTAAATGGAAGGCTTATCTTTTTCTGCCACAGGAATGTAAGTACCATTATTTTATATTTCTTAAACAAGAGAAATTTATGTGCAGTAATAAATGGGTAAATAATACATTTTATTGAATCTATAAATTCAATTCTTTACATTAGCCCAGTGGCCCTGTGAAGGAGGCTGACCTTAAAATTGGACTTGTAATAGGTGATGTTACTTTGCTTTGTCAGACTTTTAAGGAAAAAAGCACAGGAAAGAATTGTAGCTACTTGCCTGTATCCATTTTCTTATAAAATATTAATTTATTTCTTGATTCAATTCCTATTTGATCAGTAATATCTTTGTGTTTATATGAATTTTTTCAGTTCCCTTTTCCTATTATGATGAGTAATAAAGTACTATCTTGTATTGAAATCATATCTAACAGAATTTTTAAAGCAGGATCAGACATATATATTTAATCATCTATGAACATTGCATCATTATATTAGAATACTTTTTTAAATTACTGGAATTCAATATAAAATTGTACTATGATTTGTCTCACCCAGAAAGCACACAGATTAGAGAAAATCAGGTACATGTAGCATTTATCCTTTGCTTACCTGCCCACTGGAAAACTTACCTGGATAAGTTTTCTGTGTAAGATTATCACATTATATTTATTTATATACTTGACTTTTAAAGTCTTACAGTTTGGTTAAAAAAAAAATCCCATAAAGTGATTAATTTATTTGACCTAAATATTTTTTAGCTATAGATGAATCTGTCTTGTGAGTGTGTATGAAGGGATGAGGAGAAAGAAGTAGACTGCTTGAGGCTTATGAGAAATTCGTCACAGATTCATTAGACATTAGGACTTGGAATAAATAAATGAAGAATAAAAGTGCAAAACAATTCAAAGGCAAGATATTGCAAATACCAAATATATGCAATCTATCCACTGTGTACAATGTCATCACCTCATTCTATTGAAAGAAGACTATGTGCATGTTCAGTCACTAAGTTGTGTCCAACTCTTTGCAAGCTCATAGACTATAGCCTATCAGGCTCCTCTGCCTATGGTATTTTCCAGGCAAGAATACTGGAGTGGACTGACATTTCTTCTTCTTCTTCAGGAGATCTTTCTGACCCAGAGATCAAACCCAAGTCTCCTGCGTCTCCTGCGTCTCCTGCGTCTCCTACATTGGCAGGCAGAGCCTTTACCACTGAGTCACCTGGGAAGACCAAAAGAAGCCTAGTAAAAATGACATCTCTTTCTCTACTTGGTGTACTACAACATAGGTACACTATGAATAACATCTGGAATTTTATGGTAAAATTTGTCTACAGAAAATAGGGAAGAAATAAAGTTTGATCCATAGGATAAAAAGTAATAGCGAATTACCTTTCATCACAAACAACAAAAGGCATAATACAAGTACACTGAAGTGATGATATGACTATTATTTATTTATTCATCATGACCTGTGGCAGCTATCATATTATCAAATACTCTGATAAGTCTTGTGACACTTACAAAATTAGACAATAGTAATAGCAAGTGTACCACTACTAGAAGATAAAGGATAAAAATCACTGGGATTCAGAACTGAAAGAAATAAATTTTAATCTCCCATTAAATTTTTATGTCACAAGATATGAGACTTAGATGAGTTGTTATTTGTATATCTTTCAGAACATCTTCCTTGAGTGTTATTTAATCATTCATTATGCATTTTAAGCATCTGTAATACTATTGAAAAATACTGTGATATGTTTTGTTGATATATAAAAGTTGTTAAAGTTTGAAGGAAGTAATGAATTATTCACACTGGAGGAGATGTAAACAATCCAGAAGTAGGACATTTCAGCTCAGCCTTGAAAGATGAGTTATAATTAGAAAGAAAAGAGGAAAAGGAAAGTCCATGATAAGCGATCAATATGTCAAAGGCAGAGGTTGTCTTGAAAGTTCATGCCACGGTTCAGTTCAGTTCAGTCGCTCAGTCGTGTCCGACTCTTTGCGACCCCATGAATCGCAGCATGCCAGGCCTCCCTGTCCATCACCAACTCCCGGAGTTCACTCAGACTCATGTCCATCGAGTCAGTGATGCCATCGTTGATATAATCAGAGGGTACATGGATAAAAGTAATGTAGAAGATATTGAAAAGGAAGTTTGGACCCAAATCATGAAGAACTTTGCATGACCTGGAAATACTTTACAACTTTATTCTGCATTTAAAAGTCTAATAAGATTCTTCTGAAATCAATGTAGTATTTATTAAGTACTTCCTTTGTGTGGACTGAGACACAAACATAAGAGTAGATACTAATGCAAATAATAATGGTATCTGCAAATTGGTTGTGGTCCTTAGACTCTGTCTTGAATTTTTGTAACAGTATGTCAGATCCTTTATAGATCTGTATACAGTCACATAGAATACTATGATTTACTGCAGTGGTCAGCAAACTTTTATATGGAAATATTTGTGTGTGGTAGTCACTCAGTCGTGTCCAACTTTTTGTGACCTCACAGACAGTAGCCTGACAGGCTTCTCTGACCGTGAGATTCTCCAGACAAGAATACTGGAGTGGTTTGCTATTCCCCTCTCCAAAGGATCTTCCCGTCTCAGGGATCAAACCCTGGTCTCCTGCATTGCAGGCAGATTCTTTACCATTTGAGCACAGGGAAGTCTGATGGAAATATTTAGACGGTGTATATTTTAGGCTTTGAGAGCTGTAAGTTCTCTGTTCTGGCGGTACTGTCACTGTCATGCAAAAGCAGCCACTTTGTTGTCATTGTTTACTTGCTCAGTCCAGTCGACTCCTTTGTGACCCCAGGGACCATAGACCCCCAGGCTTCTCTGTTCAAGGGATTTTCTGGGCAAGAATATTGCAGTGGGTTTCCATTTCCTCCTCCAGTGGTTCCTCCTGACCCAGGGATCAATCCATGTCTCCACATCTCTGCATGCAGGTGGATTCTTTACCACTGAGCCACTGAGGTAATTTATTATTACTAGAGTAATTTATTATTTACACTCAATGAATGGCTGTGGTTTGTGGCAATAACATTTTATACCCCAAAACAGCCCAAAGATTTTATTTGACCTGTAAGCCATAATTTGCTGATTCCTGACTTAGTCCAATGAAAAGAGCCTCTGGAATTTTTCTTCACCCAATGTTACAGAAAAATCAGCAAATTATAGGGTCTACCTGTAGATTTCAGGAAATCTCTGAAGTCACCCTCATTTGTGAAACTATTGCAAGTTTAATGGTTCCCCAAATTACCCTTAAGTTCAATAATTCTCCAGAGTGAGGACTGGAACTCACTGAAAGCTGTTGTACTCCTATTTATGGTTTGTTACATCGAAAGGGTCGGGAAGATCCTCTGGAGAAGGGATAGGCTATCCACTTGAGTATTCTTAGGCTTCCCTTGTGGCTCAGCTGGTAAAGAATCCACCTGCAATGTGGGAGACCTGGGTTCGATCCCTGGGTTGGAAAGATCCCCTGGAGAAGGGAAAAGCTACCCATTCCAGTATTCTGGCCTGGAGAAGTCCATGAACTGTATAGTCCACGTAGTCACAAAGAGTCAGACACAACTGAGTGACTTTCAGTTTTCACGTCAAAATGATACAGATTTAATTGGCCTAGGGAAAATGTACATAGTGCAAACTACAGGAGAATTCCCAATGTGAAGTAAACCACTGAGGACAGCTATTTGACAAGATAATCAAGGGAAAAATAGCCAATCCCATACTTTAAGAAATTTAAATAGAATTATATCCCTTTCTCCAGAGGATCTTCTCAGTCCAGGGATGGAACCCAGGTCTCCTGCACTGCATACAGATTCTTTACCATCTGCACCACCAAGGAAGTCCTATATATATAAAGCATATCCAATGTAGACACTTTGTTCAGTGTTAATCTAGATAGAGTGAACAGACAGCAATCATATACTTGTAAATGTTTCAATATCCCTGAAGATCACATTTCCTAGATTTGATTCCATTATCATGAATGATATAAAGCAAACTGTCTAACCTTATATTTGAGAGCCCACAAGTCCAAGTACCTCTTTCTCAGTCTCCAGTTACAGTGGTCCATTTAGTTTTTGACAAAATAAGCAATTGTTCCATAGACAATAAATGATATGATGTGGTAGAGACAGATAGGAAAATTTCAAGAAGAAAACAATACAAGGACTAGCTTTGCAGACTATAAAGGGACACACAATTTTGGGAACACACAGTTAATTCATTGATTTTCAGTCTTATTTTCTCATCTGAAAGAGGAGGAATCTGATTACGTGATGTTCCAAGCAAGAGTCTTCAAAGTCAAACTAGGGTGTATGTACTCTTGTGAATATTTAAAATATTTCCAGGAGATAAACACACATAATAATTTCTTTAGGAAACTGTTTTTCAGATATCCAACTTCCTACTCCAAGAAAACCTTTGGTTTCTTGGCTCTGCTTTCTAATATGTCCTTTTACCATGACCTATCTGTTCTCATTTCACAAAATTAAGACAACTTTTCCATCTTGAATTACATTACAGAGCCAGCCTAGCAGTGGTAAAACCTTGAGGACTGCTCAAAGTACCTGACTGAGAGTTAAGTAATAGCAAAACAAGGTATATTGAGGGAATCAGCACCTTATTTCACCTCCAAAATATACTCTTAGTAAATTTCCTGTCAAAACTATCTAGTATTCTATCATAGAAATTCAAAGGAAGTGAAATGAATTATAGAAGCAAGCATTAACAGATTTTTAAGAGATAAAAAATCAATTCAGTCTTTTCTCTAACCTAAGGTTTGCTTTGACTCATTGACCTTAAGAATTGGATTTTCTAATTAGCTTATAGTGGTTGTTATCTTTAAAAAGAAAATCTACAGTTCTAAGATTTGATGAAAATATATTTAAAGCACATAAAATTGTATATTATGCTTTGCACAAATGTCTATAGGTATGATAAAATATTTAGATTTCAATTCAAAATGTGCTATGGCTACCTAGTTCTCAAAATTATTTTAAGGGATGCAGAAGCAAAAAGGTTTGAAAACCACAACATCCAGTTCCTTCTAATATTAATGTAACTATCACTGAATCAGACAGAGAAAGAGTGAATAAGAACATACTAATATCTTCTATGTTAAAAAGAGGAAACATAAATGTAGCAAACATTTTAACCCTAAGATTCTTCTCTCTCTCTTTCAATACCTGTATTTTTTTCAAATGTAGACACCACTGTGAATTGTCCATTTCCTGGATATCTTTATGCGTCATATATTTATATTTTTCCTCCATGGAAACATTAAAACTAGTATTTGAGATGGGAATCCCAGCAAGTCTTGGCAGGCAATTGTAGTTCAGGAGGCAAGATTAGGCCTCTTGTGACTTATAATCAAGTATATCAAGAAAAATAACCAAACATCAGACAGAAACCTTCCTTTGAGGAGAAAGAGAGAAAGATTCAGAGGTTTTGTGAAACAAGACCAGACCAATTAATGCTATTAAGACCCAATCTAAATGAATCCTATTATTTCTTTCTCAAATGTATTGATGATGTTCTTTCAGTGATGCAGACTTGGGGTTCAATTCAGTTCAGTTCAGTTCTGTCACTCAGTTGTGTCCAACTCTTTGCGACCCCATGAATCTCAGCAACCAGGCCTCCCTGTCCATCATCAACTCCTAGAGTTCACTCAGACTCACATCCATTGAGTCAGTGATGCCATCCAGCCATCTCATCCTCTGTTGTCCCCTTCTCCTGACCCTAATCCCTCCCAGCATCAGAGTCTTTTCCAATGAGTCAACTCTTCACATCATGTGGCCAAGGTATTGGAGTTTCAGCTTCAACATCAGTCCTTCCAATGAACACCCAGGACTGATCTCCTTTAGGATGGACTGGTTGGCTCTCCTTGCAGTCCAAGGGACTCTCAAGAGTCTTCTCCAACACCACAGTTCAAAAGCATCAATTCTTCTGCGCTCAGCCTTCTTCACAGTCCAAATCTCACATCCATACATGACCACAGGAAAACCATAGCCTTGACTAGATGGACCTTTGTTGGCAAAGTAATGTCTCTGCTTTTGAATATGCTGTCTAGGTTGGTCATAACTTTTCTTCCAAGGAGTAAGGGTTTTTTAATTTCATGGCTGCAGTCAGCATCTTCAGTGATTTTGGAGCCCCAAAAAATAAAGTCTGACACTGTTTCCACTGTTTCCCCATCTATTTCCCATGAAGTGATGGAACCAGATGCCATGAACTTCATTTTCTGAATGTTGAGCTTTAAGCCAACATTTTCACTCTCCACTTTCACTTTCATCAAGAGGCTCTTTAGTTCCTCTTCACTTTCTGCCATAAGGGTGGTGTCATCTGCATATCTGAGGTTTTTGATATTTCTCCCAGCAATCTTGATTCTGGCTTGTGCTTCTTCCAGTCCAGCATTTCTCATGATGTACTCTGCATATACATTAAATAAGCAGGTTGACAATAGACAGCCTTGACATACTCCTTTTCCTATTTGAAACCAGTCTGTTGTTTCATGTTCAGTTCTAACTGTTGCTTCCTGACCTGCATATACGTTTGGGTAATGGTGATTATATTGGATTTTTCTTTGAATGATTTAGAACTATGCCTTGCAGGCTATGTTAATAATGAAGCTGTAGCTACTAAGATGAACTCATCTAACTTATGCAAGAGCCTTAGTGTAAACAACCTACCAAGAGAGATACACAGACATGCAAATATTTGCAGGGGAATTTATTACATTCTCTATGGGAAAACAGATTAAAGTGGAGGAAAATGTATGTAAGCCTTTCAATAGTAAAAAATATGAATTAAAAGACAAAGCTGTCAAAAACCATATTCCCAAGAAGTTGGAGGATGATTGCAGGTTCCCAGAGCTGCAAAGTGAATCAAATAAATTTCATTTTTTTATTTAGTTGCTGAGAATGAAGCCTTTCTAGAAGGGCAGGAAATATTTCCTTCCCTCTGTAAATGTTATCTTTGTTTTATTTATTTGAAGCAGCTGTTGGGAAACAATGAAATTTGGAGCCTGGTGAAAATAATGGATTTTATTAACCACACATTTATTTGCATATACCAGCAAAACAGATCCACAAGGGAAATTAGTGAACTACAAAAGCTTGAACAAAAGAAGTGTGTGTATAGACCACATGACCTTGAGATGGTTCACTTCCAGGTATGATGCTCAACTTTGTCATTATTAACTTTCTTGTGAATATAATGATCTAATTTAATTCTGAATTTTCAACTGAGATGGATAATTTAACTAAGCTGGTTATTTCTCTGGCAGCTTTAAAAGACAGCTTTCTGCTTGTGGTGATCAATTTGGCTACATTTTCCCAAATACACATTTTCATGTCACATCTGATACTAAGACATGTCTGTACCAGTTTGATCATTCCAGGACAATAGATAATATTTCAGTGCCTAAGTAAACTAGATTTAATTGCTAAACAAGATTTCAAGAAACTGAACTTCATTTTAATCACAAACAAGCTGCAAGGCAATTTTCAATTACAGCAAGCTTTTTATTTTTCTCCAGCTCTGTGTCCCTGCTGATTCCTGAAATTACATGTAAGTTGTCCCAGATTTTGAAGTAGTGTACCTACTGAGGTTTTTCTTTTGTCAGTTGATGAAGTATCTGTGATTAGAACCTAAATAAATTGGCATTTATAAGATGCATTACTCCACCCTGTATATTTCAGGACATGATGATTGCGCATGAAGAAGGTCTGCGCTATCCCCTAGTGACAAGAGTGTTCCTAATTAGGCTGCTGGTGTTGCAAGTACTCACCTCTTCTGCAGGAACATCAAAAGATAATGTGGGAACTAAGCCCTAGAAAAAATAATCTGTTGGGTATTAGACAATCAGGTCAATAATGCATTGTATTTTCAAAGTTCAAAGTTTCAGATTTTAGAGAAGTGTGCCATGTGAGACCCAGAGTTTATCAATTATTATTATGTTTTACTGCAAAGCCTGAGTGAAAGTGAGGCTGGGGACAGGAGTTGAAACAAAAATCCTTAATTTTGGAGGGTCAGAAAAATATGGCTTTTAGAGAAATCAAGGATAGAATCATTTAAAGATACTAGAGAACTATGCTAATGGAACACAGAAAAGAAAAAAAAATGTTTAATTTCAACTGGGAGGATTGATTTATTTTTCTTACTAACATAATCACCATTACTATTACTAATTTTGCTATTTTTTTCTGTTGCTTCTTGACTTTTTATTTATTCAATAATCATGCACCAAATATGTAATTGACAGCTATGATATGAAAAATTTTACTGCTTTTGAAAAATACTGATTTATACAAAGATATTTACAAAGACATGGGATCACAATAAAAGGTGAGAAGATCAAGAATATCAGAAAAGACAAACTAGCAACACCTGGGAAGCCCAGACAAGACAAGACAAAACACGAGAAATATCAAGTAGAAGGGAAAAATTATATTAAATCACTCTAAGTCAAACGTGTATAATTTCAATAACAGATATTTCATGTGCTTCCCTGATAGCTCAGTTGGTAAAGAATCTGCCTGCAATGCAGGAGACCCTGGTTCCATTCCTGGGTCAGGAAGATTCCCTGGAGAAGGAATAGGCTACTCACTCCAGTACTCTTGGGCTTCCCTTTTGGCTCAGCTGGTAAATAATTCACCTGCAATGCAGGTAGACCTGGGCTCAATCCCTGAGTTGGGAAGATCCCCTGGCAAAGAGAAAGGTTATCTATTCCAGTATTCTGGCCTGGAGAATTCCATGGACTGTAGAATCCATGGGCTCACAAAGAGTAGGGCATGATTGGGTGACTTTCTCTTTCACTTTCATTAATAGATATGAGGGTTAGCTTATCCCAAAACAAGAGAATAGTATAAAGGCACAAAAGGGGAAAAAAAAAAAAATCAGCAACTGGATTTCAAGATTATAAGTAATAACTTTTGGATCCATTTTACATTGGTAATGATAAGTCCATATAAAATTGTGAAAAACTGTTCTCTTGACAATGAAAGCCACTGGAAAGGCATAACAAGAGCACTGTATTAAAAAGTTAAAAAATTAATTAGACAATTAATGATAGCAGTATCTGAATATGTTTATAAGAGTGAGAAAATAGGGTCTAGAAAAATCACTTGAGGGAAATTTTGCTAAAATTAGAGCTGAGTTGAGCATAGACTCTTAGACTTACTGGCTATCGTTAGTGCTGTGAAACTTGAAGATAAACAATGAAAATTGGAAATTGGTAAAAAAAAAATAATGAGCTGGAAAGATATGTTGATGGATTGGAAAACAATGCAAATTAAATGAAATGAAATTTTAAAATTGGCTTGAATTTAAACATTTGAAAGTCTTTTTTTTTGTAGCAAATTGTTTTGACTGAACATTGTGATATAGGGCTTAAAAAAACATATATTTATATAACATATATGATCTTTCATAAATTATAAGTTTGGAGATACAAAAACTAATAATTATTTTTCCCATAACTTCCTCTGTCAAGTTTCTCTAACCATTAACACACCATCATCACCACAAACAATAATAATTTAAGAGCTACCTGTAAGAACACCAATAGGAAGACTGTGTGAACATTTACACCTTTTCTAAAGAGGATTTCTTAACCCAGAAGTTAGCTCAACTAACTGTAGAAAGGCTCATTATGCCTGCAAATTTTAATTTATAGCAAAATTTCTGATCTTCAAAATGACCACCAATCCAATTACACAACTGCTGTGTTGTGTAACTTTATTCTAATTTCTATGTAACTCTGAAACCTATTTTTTAATCATGAACTTGTGACATATAACTATATATCTCATTATCTATTGAATGTCTATTTCTTAATAGCCATTTCATTTGATTTTATTTCATTTAATTTCATTTGATAATCTTTTGGATTTAGGCATACATTGTGTCACATGTATATGTGGGTATGTATGCACATAAAACTCAAGGGGGATGACACAGGAAAGAGTGCATAAAGAAACAGAAGAAATCGCTGATCACTTGCTACACAGTTGAATGTTTCCTTTTAGCAGAGTACCTACTTAAATAACTTCTTTCCTGACAGACCTAATTAGTTCCTTAGTGTCTCCCTAGATTTTTCAAGTAATCTGTTATAGTGAATTAATTCAGCTTACAGGCAAATTTAAACTGAATGTAAAACCTAAACCTTAGTGTAAATAATTTTAATATTTTAATTTATAATTGATAGTACTTTATAACAATATAAACTGAGTGCTCATGGATATTTCATTTTAAAAACATTGCCCAAAGACATTACATAAATCTCATTTCTTTATTTTATAGCTAAATAGTTAACATATATTTACATATCCATGTTTCTCCTGTTTAAAAAAAAAATTCAACTGAGTAAATTTGAAGATCTAATTGATTTTATTCAACAGTCCATGAATCAGGCTGGATGCCAACTAGTAAAGAGAAGACTCTGGCAGAAACTATACAAAATTGAAGGTTATTATAGAATGGAGGTTAGGCAAGGAGGTTATTAGGGAAAGAAACGGGAAGATTGTTGAAGCTGGTCACTTTTCCTTAGGAGACAGGGCATGAGGTCTTATCATGCAGATTACCTCACCAGGGATGACTGGCATATTCCAGACTGATTGACTTACAATTCCGCTCCTGGAAATGGAAGAAACTGCAGTTAAGTTAGATATTAAGTCTTGGTGATATTTTGTACAAGTGGCTTCATTTTGGGTTGCTTCTTTCATTTTTAATACCTCAGACTGAAAAACCAACAAAGTAATTGAGCAGTTTAACAGAATAAATGTATTTTAACTAATGTGCAGAAGTTTTTATTCAAAATGTTTCCCTTGCTCATTAATTTCTACTTTTTGTGAACCTATCAATTAGGTATTTTATATTTGTATTATATATACATTGAAAAGTCAATCTTTGTGTACCTATGGTATATGTGTGAAATAAATCTCACAAGAAATAGCTTTATCTTGAAATGAATATCAATTTACTATATTTTAGAAGTTCATATTTCACTAATGTATTTACTCTGTTAGCTAATATTTTAATAATTCAATTTAATAAGTAATTCTAGATATAGCTTTCAGTATAGTAATTTTTTGGTATTGAAATTTTTCTTATTGGAAAAGGGTGAATAATGAAAAGTCTAAATTGTAAATTAACTTCTATTAGGTCACAGTGCTTTGTGATATATTCAAGAAATATTAGATTTTTGATACTTAACTTGTATTATTCTTAGTGATGCCAAAAATTTGGGCTCTGTGCACTGATGCTGAACAGAATCTCAGAGACAGTTTTGGATGAAGTAAAAAAGAAAACCTTCATTGCTTTGCCAGGCAAAGGGGGACACAGCAGGCTTGTGCCTCTCAAAAATATGTGTCCCAATCTGGGAGGATTTGCTGATAAGATTAGGGTGTGTGCAGGGCTTTTACTCCTTTAATCTGGCCTCATGTGGTGATCTCTTGAAGAGCTTCTCTGGTTCCTTAAATCCAGAATGAAGAATGCTAACATCTTCAATTTCTTGGTGGTTTTAGTTCTGTGAAAAGCTCAAAGATTGTTATGTGTATCCCTTGAGGCAGAATTGGGACACTGCCCCAAGACTACACTATTGTTTCTTGGCTGATGCTCCCTTGTCTCTCCAGGGTTCCCATTCCCCTATTAGCAATTGTTCAGATTTCAGTTCAGTTCAGTTCAGTCGCTCAGTCGTGTCCGACTCTTTGTGACCCCATGAATTGCAGCACGCCAGGCCTCCCTGTCCATCACCATCTCCCAGAGTTCACTCAGACTCAAGTCCATTGAGTCCATGTTGCCATCCAGCCATGTCATCCTCGGTCGCCCTTTCTACTCCTGCCTCCAATCCCTCCCAGCATCAGGGTCTTTTCCAATGAGTCAATTCTTCCCATGAGGTGGCCAAAGTACTGGAGCTTCAGCTTTAGCATCATTCCATCCAAAGAAATCCCAGGGCTGATCTCCTTCAGAATGGACTGCTTGGATCTCCTGAAAGTCCAAGGGACTGTCAAGAGTCTTCTCCAACACCACAGTTCAAAAGCATCAATTCTTCAGCACTCAGCCTTCTTCACAGACCAACTCTCACATCCATACATGACTACTGGAAAAATCATAGCCTTGACTAGACAGACCTTAGTCGGCAAAGTAATGCCTCTGTTTT